>CALNHX010001784.1:0-205781 GCA_940337035.1 Agriotes lineatus | reverse complement strand
AAAACATAATGTATTAATTGTTCATAAACCTCTGCTTTTAAAGTCAGATTTACAATTTACAAATTTAAACTGCGCTTTACAAATTTAAAACGTAATGTATTAATTTCCTAAATTTACAATTTACAAATTTAAAGTTTTGCTTAATGAATACGTATTAAGAATTTTGTAAGAAGTGCCCTCACGCCATTTTACTATCATTACCGAGATAACGGTTAAAACATATGACAGTGGTAAGCTTACTCCTTCATTGAATTGCAATCATATTCAATCCAAGAGCCCAAAAGAGGTTCACATATTTTTTGTGCGTGCTGCATTTTCAGCATTAGTTATATACTGTATTTAAACTTTGTGATAAACAATTTACAGACCTAATTACGATGTTGCAAGCAACTATTATTTATTAACCAAATAAACCTAATTGTTGCTGTAATTTTATTTATTTCTCGAAATCTGTGATTTCTGGCGCCGTGTTTTTCTTATTATTGAAAGAGCTTGCAGTAGTACAGCTGATTATAGAAATCTGCGACCCAAGGCCACAGAATTTGAAGCTAGCTAGGTCATTGCGGTGAGTAAGAACATTTCAGAGCTACCATGGTGTACAAATGATAAGGGGGTTGATCTGCGATTATACTACCATTGATTATTATTAGTGATCGATCGCAGGTTGGCTTCTTTATTGTTTCAATATAACTTCGGCAACACTGTACAATTGTCACAAAGGTCGCGAAGGCTTCTAAGCAAGTAACTTCGATGTTCAGTACTGATTTAAACGCGTGCGTAATAGGCTTCTCTTCGGATTCAGGTAAGGAAATTTACGTAGTTTTTTGGCGGTTTTTAACATGAAAAGCTAAGGTCTGCTGTGAGTTTGTTATTCAATATTATTTAACGAAATTTGCTATAGGTATACTTTGATGTTTTCTTATCGACGTAATTTTGTTTACTTTGAGTTGCATTTATTAGAAAGTCCATATTGGTGATAAAAATGGGCAATTATGTCACCCAAATTTCCGGTGTTTTTTTTTAATATAAATTAGTTAATTTTTTGTTTTGGATGCTTTATTTACCCAAAATAGTACAATAATAATAATAATAATAATAATAATCATCATCATCATCATCATCATTATCATCATATTACAGTAATAATTAAAATCCCAAAAACATGTGTTTTATATTTTTTGCAGCAAATATGGCACGTGGTAACAGAAGAAAGTTGGGGGAGCGGCATTATAAAAATTATACAGAAGAAACACTAATACAAGCTGTTAATGCTCTAAAGAATGAGCTCTAGGGAAGCCGAAAATCATTTTAGTATTCCCCGCAAAACCATTCTTAACAACGTTAAAGAAAAACGCCGCGAAAATATTGGCCATCCAACAGCGCTTACAACCATCGAGGAATGCCACTTTGTAGATGTTCTTATAGCATGTGCAGAATTTGGTTCACCATTGACGATGGTAGATATTAGGACGCTAATTAAAAACTATTTGGATAGTAAAGGAATAAGGAACCAAATCTTTACAGATAATATTCCTGGAAAAGTTTGGCTGGAAAGTTTTATTTACAGATACAAACACCTTTTGACTAAAAGACACTGCCAAAATTTAAAACGCTCTAGGGCTGAAAAGACGAAGAAGAAATGGAAATTACTTTAATCGCCTCAGAATTACAGTAGATGGAGTTAAGCCTGAACATATAGTTAACTAACGAAACCAACTGAAGCGACAATCCCGGCACTCAAAAATGCATTTTTCGTAGAGGCACCAAATATCCTGAAAGGTATATGAATTCCACCAAAAGCGCCGTTTCTCTATGTTTGCTGCAACAGCCACTGGTGAAATTTTACCTTTATACGTTATGTATGAATCAGAGCGTCTTTACGATAGGTAGGTATCTGGAGGACAACCACAAACAGTTTACAATAGAAGCAAGTCGGGGTGGTTCGACTCATGCATGCACTTTCGAAGACTGGTTCAAGAAAATCATTGTCCCAGATTTATCTTTATGCCACCGAATTCGAAGCAAATAACTCAGCCGTTGGATGTCAGTTTATTCAGGACAGTAAAGCAAGCTTGGAGGTCCTTATTGACAGATATAAAATTAAAACAGCCGTCAATTAATTGTGTTGAGAAAAGCATTTTTCCGCAACTTCTAACGAAATTAATAGATAAAATAAAAACTAATGCCAAAAAGGTAATACAAAGCGGTTTCCGGGCGACAGGAATTTTTCCATATAATCCTCGCGAAGTTTTAAAAAAGACGCCAAATGAAAGATTTAAGCAACACGTTAGCAGGGAGATCGACAATGCCTTATTGGTTTATCTCAAAGATCGAAAAAGTAATCAGGGTCAAACTTTAAGAAAAGGCTAGAAAACAACATTGAAAATAAAACCTGGAAAATCGGTCAGATTTGGGGATCTGAATAATGAAGAAAATGAAAGAGACGAAAATGGAATTGAAGAAGCTGAGGAAGAAAACATTGAAATAGTCGAAGAGGAGCTAGAAGCGCATACATTAACCAAAGCCAATATTCAAGACGATGATGAAGAAGACACTATGGTAATAATCGCAAAAGCGCATACATCAGCAGAAGCAGGAAAATGTGAACCTGAACCTAATAACGAATTTAGCCCATATGATTTAGAAAAAGGAACATATGTTGTTGTTCGTTTTGCAACAAAAAAACATGAAGCACTTCATTGGAAACATTTTGTCGGTGTCTGATGCTGACGACACTTACACAATAAAATTTTTAAGAAGAAACAAAAGTTAATATATTTACCTCAACTGTGATGATGTCTCTGATATAACCTTTTTAGATATAGAAATTATACTTAATGAGCCTGAGATAAAAAGAGGACATTTTTTTCATGAAAACCTTGAAAGATTCTTTAGACTGACGATTACATAAGAAAAATATTTTTTTTAAGTAAGAATACTGCTTTTGTTTTGTTTTGTATCTTTTAAGTAAGAGTAAGTATGTATTGTTTGAGGCTTTCGCGGTTACTCGAATTATTCTCCTTAGCATAGAATTTCGGCTTAGACCGCGTAGTATTTGTATATGAACACCCAGCATTTTCTGGCTTAATGTGCCTTGCACCTTGTGAAGTCGAGCAAAAACCCGCTCGATGGCCATGCTCTTTGGTGGCTCGTGTTGTTTGAGTATCTTGAGAACTAGGATACTTAGGCAGATTAGGCCGTTTTGCTGTTTGTGCATCCATATTCACTAACGTTTCGCAAGACCTTGCAGCTTGCATCATCAGAGTGAAAGTCGCACTGACTTTCACTCTGATGATGCAAGCTGCAAGGTCTTGCGAAACGTTAGTGAATATGGATGCACAAACAGCAAAACGGCCTAATCTGCCTAAGTATCCTAGTTCTCAAGATACTCAAACAACACGAGCCACCAAAGAGCATGGCCATCGAGCGGGTTTTTGCTCGACTTCACAAGGTGCAAGGCACATTAAGCCAGAAAATGCTGGGTGTTCATATACAAATACTACGCGGTCTAAGCCGAAATTCTATGCTAAAGAGTAAGTACTAAGTTGTTTTCTTTTTTTCTGTTTAACAGTGAAACTGTAACTTGGTTTTAAGTTTTTCTATGAAAAAATGTTTTCGAGTATGCGCTGTCTTAGTGGATAGACGTGTGCGAGCAGTCGTAGCGCAGTTGATTTGTAGAGAAGAGAAGTTACAAGTTCCGTTTGTGCACAAAAATGGTTTTAACGCAGACCCAAAGGAAGGAGTATCAAGAGCTAATCACCGAAACTGTAAATCTCTTATTTCAAGATAACGCATTTTTAATCATGGTTACCAATAAACTCTCTGAAGCTTTACTGGACAATCTCAATAAAGCGCTTGAGGAGCAGAATGGACGTATAGCTAAGTTGACTTCTGAAGTTGCCAATCTTACCAAGGATAAGAGTGCATTGCAAGATAAGGTTGATGATCTGGAACAATGCTCTCGTCGTAACAGTATTAGAATTTTAGGTATAAAAGAAACCAGGGACGAGCGGAATGTAGAAGAAAAGGTCTTGCATTTATTTAACGATACCATGGGTCTGGAGGTTGCTGATAAAGATATCGACCGTTGCCATCGTGTCGGTGGTGTAAATATTGGGAAAAATAGAGCGGTGATAGTAAAATTTGTATCGTATAAAACCCGCTATCTTATTTTTCAAAACAAAAGGAAGCTAAAAGGTAGTGGTGTGGTTATTACCGAAGATCTGACTGCTGCCAGATATAAAAAGTATAAAACTGCTATCACGCAATATGGAGTGAGGAATGTGTGGACACATGACGGAAGAATATTATTTGTGCAGGATGATAGGAAGCAAATTTATTTAGGCACTCATATTAATATTAAATGATAATTTAAACACACAATTAAAATTGCTTTATTTACAAAGATATTTGAATTTGCTTTGCATATGATACATGAATTCGCTTTTTATTATCTGTTATAACTAGAAATTACATTTAAGTAACGCTTATTTTATTTAATTAACACTGTTACTGTTTTTGGATTTTGTGGGACTTGCTCTAGTTTCTTAAATTAATTAACTAATCGAGCTTGATCATGTAAGAAATACGTCACGACTACGTTCGTAGCGATCCACTTATTTGTTCTGCATTAAACATAAAAGTTTTTAAAGTAGATTTACATAAGAACTAATTGCATGTCAAACTACGATATTTCAATTGCGCAACTTAATATAGATCTTTAATAAGTCACATTGATTTTGTTAGGGAAATTATATTTCAGTATTCTTTTAGCATTGTTGCAGTTACTGAGACACGGCTATCAGCTACCATATTAGATGAATCCGTAAGAATTGATGGATATACTCTATTACGTCGAGACAGAATTGGTATGACAAGAGGTGGAGTGGCATTTTATGTAAAAAACAACTTTCAACATAAACTCGTTAATATCGAAATTGACGTATCAGAACAATTATGGATTGAAATCAAGGTAGTGAGAAAGGTAATCGTAATAGGGGTTGGTACCGGCCTGAATGGGTCAATATAAAAGACTATTTTGAAAAAGTGAGAAATCTAACTGGCGTGATACCGCGTTGTGATGATGTGATACTTACAGGAGATTTTAATATTGATTTACTTACCTTTAATAGCTCTAGAGCAGTTTATTTCTCTAATTTTATCGATTTGTTTAACTTCATCAGATTATTAACAGTCCAACGCGTATAACACCCACATGTAGTACTTTGCTCGATATTTTTGCCGTTTCAAATAAAGATTCAGTTATGGATGTGGGTGTTATACCAACTCGTGGAATTTCAGACCACTCACTTATATTTTGCAAAATTAAAGTCGAGTCAGTGTCAACTTTGGCTCATACACGTACATACCGTGATTTCAAAAATTTTTATGTTTTTATGTTGATAAATATCAAACAGATCTTGAAGCTTTACCTTGGAACATAATTTTTAATATAAATAACATTGATGATAAGTTAACATTTTTAAATGGAAACTTACTTCAATTATTAAATGTAGTACATGCTCCTGTTAAAACGGCTAGATTATCTAAACGTCCTTCTCCTTGGTTAACTGAAAATATTAAGCTTATGCAAAAGTTGCGTGACAATGGCTTGGCGAGGTTCAAGCGCACAAAACTTGTCCATCACTGGAATTACTATAAGTTATTAAGAAATTTCACCACAAATGCTATAAGAAGGGAAAAGAAGGCCTATTTAGAATATCGCATTCGAAATTGTAATCATCAGCTCCTGTGGAAAAATCTTAAAAATCTTAATATTTACAACGTAAAACAAAAGCCAAACTTACCTATTAATTTACAAGATGTAAATAAAATAAATCATTATTTTATAGAGTCGATAAGGGAAATAACTAGAAACCCTGATCGAAATACGATTGATTATTATAAGAGCAACTGTAAGGTAGAACAAAATTCGCGTTTTTCCTTCACATTGGTATTAAATGAGGAAGTAGCAAAGGTAATTAAATCTATTACATCCAGATCCGTAGGCTACGACGACATAAGTATACAACTAATTAAATTAAGCTGTCCTTTCCTTATCAAATATATAACAAATATTATTAATTTCTGTCTAGAACAAAGTGTTTTTCCGACATGCTGGAAAACAGCGTGTGTTGTACCCTTGCCGAAAGTAAAGAATCCGGTTAGTTTTATAGACGTAAGGCCTATGAGTATATTACCTGCTCTTTCCAAAATCCTGGAAAAAATTGTTAATCTACAACTTAGTAATTTCTTAAATGATCATGCGCTGCTTCCACAAACACAGTCAGGATTTCGTAAGGGTTTCAGTTGTAGTACCGCATTATCACATATAACTGATGACATACTAACTGCTATAGATAATAATAAATTAACAGTTCTTGTGTTGTTGGACTTCTCTAAGGCGTTTGATACGTTAAACCATAAAATGTTGTTAGCCGTTTTACATTTTCTTGGACTTGGAGAGGGTGCGATTACTTTTTTCAGTAATTATTTGTCGGGAAGATCTCAGTTAGTCAAATTAGATAACCAAATTTCTGATGTACGTAGTGTGACCACTGGTGTACCTCAGGGATCGATACTTGGTCCGCTACTTTATATACTGTATACGTCAAATCTCTACTACAATATATATTCATGTAAATATCATTTTTACGCGGACGATACACAGATCTTCTACTCTTTCGAATCAAAGGAAATTGCGAATGCCAATAATCTAGTCAATGCTGATTTACAAAGTTTAATCGACACCGCTGAAAAGCATTGCCTTACAATAAACCCTTCCAAATCTCAGGTTATGCTATCTGGAAGACGTAAAGCTCGCGCAGCTGCTATAGACCAATTAAATATAGTAATCAAAAATACTAAGCTCCCTCTTGTTTCTGTAGCACGTAATCTAGGACTACATTTAGATTCCGAATTAAGATTCAGAAAGCATGTAGGGCTGTGTATCCAGTAAGCGTTTTCAAATTTGAAATATATATATACAAACAGGCACACGCTTAATAGAAAAACGAAAATTATTTTGCTGGAGTCTCTAGTCCTTTCTCATTTTAATTTTTGCGACACCGTTTACGGGCCTTGCTTGGATGGCACTGACTCTGCTAGAATACAACGTATTCAAAACTGCTGTCTGAGACTTATTTTTGGTTTGAAAAGAAGGGATCATGTTTCGCATAAACTTCGAGAAATAAATTGGTTAAACATGTCAGATAGATGGAAATTACATTTATATACATTATTTTATAAAGTTATTAATTTCAAAACACCACCGTACCTTTATCAAAAAATCAGTTTTCGTAGTGATATCCATAATATCAATGTAAGGAGTAAGGGTCTGCTCACACCGCCGTATCACAGAACAGCTAGTTATACACGATCATTCTCATATAACGTAGCTAAATTCTATAACTCCTTACCGCTACATTTCAAATGCCTCTCTCCTTATAAATTTAAGGAAACGATTAATAATTTACTTAAAAATAAAAATTAGTTCTCGTACAATTTCTTAAGTAAATATTTAATGGTTTGATGGCCATGCATCTGGGTGACTGTAGCATGCAAATAAATCTGTATAGTAGTTTAGTTTTAGAATTAGTTTTATTTTTATTATACGGTTTAGTGTAAGAGCAGCAAGACGTTGATCTTGCTGAACTCCGCCGTTTGTTGCTTCAACAACAATAAAGACAATTATTATTTTCTGAAAGTAAAAACTGTTATAATGTTTCAAGTTTTTGTGATATTTGTTTTTTTTTTGTAATAGAAAAACTATTTTAAAACATATTCGTTTGTTTTTTAACTGTCATACATACAGAAACCTTTTTAAAAACATTATCGGTGGGCAAAGTTGATTACCAAAGGCGTTAACATTGCTTTTCGGCAATTTTAAATCAGTGGGCAAAGTTTAAATATTTGCTTACAACTTTGCCCACCCCTTTTTATTTTATTTTTTCGGGTAGTTCCTCGGAAATTAGCCAAACAACACTGTAGCTAACGATTTGTGATGCTAAAACAAAACTTTTGGCACAAACGCAATTTGCAAATAAAAATGTCCCAAAAAGATATTAGTCAAGTCAAAAACAAGAATTTCCTGGGCAAAGTTGTAAGGTTATACGGTAATCACTTTTGAGAGGGCCAGGTCCCAACGGTGGCGAAATTTCTAACCTCTAAATTTGTTTCAGCGTGCATTTGAGTACAATTTTTACTTTTGAAGTGTTTCGTCGATTTCTCACTAATGAAGAGCTCTTGGAGGTTTTGGAAAGCTCTGATTTTGAAGTTGATGACGAAGATAATGTTGAAATTATAGATGAAACTGATAAAGACGAACTTGATGAGAAAGCCTTAAAACTTTTGATAGAATTTCTAATCAAACAGTTTATGTTACGCATACCAAACAATAGTAAATTAATTTTAAATTGTTTTATTCCCTAAAAGATGCAGCTAGATCGGAGGTATGTCTTCAGATATAAAAGTTATGGCTAAAAAGAAAATATGGTTTTAGGTTAACTGCCAGTTCAAAATACATGTTATCGATTATTTTTCTTTTTATTTGTGAACATTGCAATAAAGAGCACGTACACCAAGTTTAAAGTATTTATCTATTCAGTTATAAAAAATAAATAGAGAATTAAACAAAAACTTTAAGGGTCGTTATCTACGCCAATAACGATTTTCGGACAATACTGCATATGACGTTTATTATTTTAATGCGTAGAACTCACCATCAATGTATGGCTTCCTATTATCCGAACACCCTATATATTGCCGTTGCTGCCACTAGAGAAATACCTTAATTTCTTATTTCAGGTAAGGACCTTCAAACCGATTATTAAAAGAGCTGCTGAAGATGTTGAACAGCCTGGACCATCCAAAATTCAACACATTTCACATTCTGAGAATGTTGAGTTACCGACGTCAACTTGTACGCCTTCACCTACCCCAGAACCTTCACAGCAGGATATACCTCGCAAAAATCAGCTGAAGAGAAGAATCCAGGAACTGCACATGAAGCAGTGTCTTCAAGCCCTAAAAATACGAAATTTGCAGAAGTTATCCTGGCGCCAAAAGAGAAGAATTTCTTCACTAAAGCAATTGACACGAGTTGAAGAAAAAGAATTTCATATTAGAAGAGCATGAGGATATGCTTTTAAATAATTTTCAGTCAAACAATGATATTATTGAAAGACTTTTTCAGAAAACCCAGAAGAGGAGTGTAAACAGAAAATATGAACAATCAGTGAAGGCATTCGCTGTAACGCTTCAGTTTTTTCGCCCAGAGCCTATTGTTATGTTAGGGAAAAATTCTAGAATTATCTACCACACCCAAAAACTTTGGCAAGATGGTATTCTTCAGTAAATGCTCAGCCTGGTTTCACATCAGAGTCCTTCGAATTCCTAAAGTCAAAGATAACAAACACTGAAAAATCTAATTTAGTGTGCTCTTTGGTTTTTGATGAAATGGCTGTTCGTCAACAAAGAGTATGATGGGAAAAAGTATTACGGTTATGTTGACTTTGGAAATGGGATACACGATAGTTGTATACAACTGACCAACGAAGCATTTGTGTTTATAATTATTTGCATCAACGCAGCATGGAAATTACCGGTAGGTTATTTTTTCATCTCAAGCATCACCAGCGAACAGAAGGCTTCATTAACCACACAGTGCCTCAGATTATTAAAAGATGTTGGAATTGTAGTAACCAACATTACTTTTGATGGATGCCCCACTAACTTCAGCATGTGCAGTTTGTTAGGCTGCAGGCTGAACAACTTCGATCTGAAAACAGAATTTTTGTTTGACGGTCAAAAATACTTCGTAATACCCGATCCTGCACACACGATAAAATTAGTAAGAAATTGTTTTGCTGAAAAAAAAAACTCTAATGGTTATTAATAATAGTGACACCATCAATTTTGATTATCTCGTAAAATTGAATGAGTTACAGGTAAAAAAAAGGACTGCACTTAAGTAACAAACTTAGAAACAAGATACCTATTGCCTTTTTTACTTCCTTTTACAATAAAGGAAGTATTGGATTCACCCCAAAAATTCGAAATTGAGTTTTCACCAGATCTTCACGTTTTAGAGTCCCCTGAACCCAAAAAACATATTTTTGATCATTGGTCGTCTATGTGTCTGTGAACAGAATATCTCAAAAACGAAAAGATGTTTGGCGTTGAAACTTCATATATTTATGATCACACGATATAACGTCTTTCCAAACCGCATACTTGTGTATTTTTCCCTAATTACCTTTACGTAGTTTTCCCAAATAACAACTATTGTATCTTTCACTAAATGTTATTTTCCTCATTAAGTTAAGAAAGCCATTTCAGAAGGTTAATTACCTGTTTGTCAAGTATAAAACTGAAGTTTTGTCTTAGATTTAGTTAAGGCTCTTTATGCTTCCGAGTATGTAATTTTAACTCGACATAGAAATAAATGTATAAATAATTTACGTTATATTTCTTTAAAACATAACTATATATAAGTTTTGTGTGCTATCTAGATGCAACAGCAAGCTTTTGAAAAAAAATCGCATAACTGGAAGTATGGTGTTTACTGTATTGTTTGAGGCTTTCGCGGTTACTCGAATTATTCTCCTTAGCATAGAATTTCGGCTTAGACCGCGTAGTATTTGTATATGAACACCCAGCATTTTCTGGCTTAGTGCGACTTTCACTCTGATGATGCAAGCTGCAAGGTCTTGCGAAACGTTAGTGAATATGGATGCACAAACAGCAAAACGGCCAAATCTGCCTAAGTATCCTCGTTCTCAAGATACTCAAACAACACGAGCCACCAAAGAGCATGGCCATCGCGCGGGTTTTTGCTCGACTTCACAAGGTGCAAGGCACATTAAGCCAGAAAATGCTGGGTGTTCATATACAAATACTACGCGGTCTAAGCCGAAATTCTATGCTAAGAGAATAATGGTGTTTACTCTTGTGATTTTTTAGTTTTTTTCGATTTTTTCAAAAACGGCTCTAACGATTTTTTCAAACTTTACATTTTTATTACAATTTTAATGTGTATTGATGGGAGATAGGTGATTTTCCAGCTTAAAATTTTAGAGAAAATGTGTGTCTTGAACTAACGCTCTATTTTGTACGGATTTTGTAGAATTTGTAATTTTTGAAATTTTTTTACAAATGCTTTAAATAAAAAAGAAATTTTTGGCTAATTATAAGATCACTGTAAAAGGAAGTTGTGTGCTGTATCACACCAGATTTTTAAACAACAAATGGAAGTGAAATTGGCAGCGCAACTGTTAAGTCGTTCAGTCGGAGAAACTCTGTTGTATTGCAAGGATCAATTCGATTTAACACAATTCCATGGTTGTGGCGCCACAGCTAAATTTATATTATTAATTAATGATGTCTTTGAAATTCTGAATGCACGGAAACTGAGCGCTTTTAATTATAAATGTGCATGTGCTCGAAATATTGAAGGTCTCAAAGTATTTTTTAATAACTTCAGTAGATACATGAATAATTTAAAACTTACCGATGGGACGCTAATCTGACATTCCATCGGGATTACAGGATACTGAAGACATGACATCGGCTACTGAGGAAGAAGAGGAAGGCACGATTTCGCCTCACCATGAACAATCTGCTTGTGAAGTTGAGGCTAGTGAAGAGACCGAAGCAGTCACTCCAAAATTTCCATCTATGTTGGAGGCTGAGAACTTGTTTTTGCAACAAGAAATTGATAACCTCAAGAAAGATCTTGAAAAGCTGACTCTGAGGTTATCATTTCAGCACATTGAAAATAAAAACAATTTAATTAATGTGTATACTGGACTTCCAACAAAGGAAATTTTTTTAACATTATTTTCTTTGTTCGAAAATCTCCAGTTAAATTATTTTAGAGGCTGGCAGGTTATTAGGATACCGAAAATTGACCAGTTGCTCTTGACCCTAATGAAATTGAAACTGAATCTTCACAATGATGATGTGGCTGCTTGGTTTGGCATTAGCCGCGAAACTGTGGCTATTTTTAAAAGGTGGCTGTATGCACTGCATGAGACATTGTTCCAGCAGCTTATGCAGAACATTCCATCACGCAATAAAAATAAAATGTGCATGCCAACATCATTTAGTCCCTTTACAAATTGCCGAACTATTATTGATTGCACAGAGGTGACCACTGTTCGTCCAGCAAATATGGAGTTACAGAGGTCAACCTATAGCTCTTATTAGCATAGGAATACGTTGAAGGGACTAGTTGGAGTTGCGCCTAATGGAGTGGTTACATTTGCAAGTAAACTATATCCAGGCTCAACTTCAGACAAAAAAATTACTGATCATTGTGGGGTACTGAAAAAATGAGGCAAGGTGATTTAGTTCTAGCAGACAGGGGGTTTTTAATATCAGATTTGCTACCAGAGGTTGTTTCTCTGAATGTACCACCATTTTTAACCACCCCTCAGTTTACACCTGAACAAATCATTAGGACACGAACCATTGCTAAAGCACGGATTCATGTGGAAAGGGCTAAGGCGAATTAAATCTAATACAATTTTAAATTTAATTCCAGCCACCCTCATTCCACATGCATCCGTAGTTTTTCAAGTTTGTGCTGCCCTAACTAATTTGCAGTTTCCCCTAATAAGAGAGGTCGAACATTTATACAATTAGGCACCTACTTGTTTTATTTAGTACATATGTACGTGTATCAGAGTATTTACTCTGCATAACAGTTATGTAAACAAACAGCTCGACAGTCTTTTTAGTTTTTTATTTCACACTCAATTTACAATTATTATGTGCTACAAATGAAGCTAAGATCTCTATTAAAATTGAATTAGACATTACATTCCTTAAACTGATATACATAGAAGAACTTAAATATCATCAAATTCAGCAATAATTTAATTATTCAACGGACTTGATTATACATGGTAAATAATTATCACGTATAATCTCACAAGAGCATTAATTCTTTCCGGAAATGTTTTGAGTGCGTTCCAACAACGTCGTATTCATTTGCCCGAGCGGGACGCGAAGGCAAATTAGGACGTTGTTGGAATGCACGATAAATAATTTCCGGATATGAATTAATGCTCGAATGCAGATTCGGTAAGAAAATCGTAACGACACAAACCCTAAAAAGAAGTAATGTCTACCTACAAAAAATTTCCAAGAAATGTTGTTGTTGTCTGGGTTACTGCTCGTGAACTAATTTTTCTATTGGTCATTAATGAGTGTCGTACGATTTTCTAAATAAAATCCTTGCAACAAACTTAAATTTCCTTCCCAGTTATCATCCCTATACAGTTCCATTAATAAATTGACACGAGGAGTCCAGATCTACAAATAACATATTTCCCTGCCTGTAATAAGCAAATTGCCCTGAATTTGGAGGTTTGGGACATTTGCTTAATATTCTAATATGATTTTTTCAGCATTTAAGAAAACAAGAATCTTCAAATTATTGCAAGTAAAGGTGACTGCCTAATAGTCATTCAAACACAAAATGTCCCAAACGTACCCATCCTCCCCTACTTTATAATAAAACTTCAATAAAACCTTAATTTTTCATAAAATTAAATTTTATTACATGAATTTGCACTTTGTCCCTAGGTACATGATCCCTCGACCCCAAGTACATTGGGTAAATGTACCCGGGGACACATGTGACAGGGTTGCAAAATGGGGCAGGGAGGTCTTACGAATGAAGATAGAATCATAAAAATTTTCACTGATGTACCCAAAGGTGTTATTGTGCTGTGGACTTTTTCAGATTTGAATTTCAGTGAATACAAAAAAATAGAAAAATAAAACTGTGAAAAGTGTCCCTAGGTACAGGACTCTCCCCTAAGTATGACAATACATATTGAATTAAACTAATGCTAATAATATTTTCATCTATTTCGATCTCTAACCTCTTAAATTATATTAAGCTTCTCTTGCCCCTTGTTAAAAACAGAAAGGGGCAAATGCGTCTTAATCCAGTGGGGTTAGTGCATCTTAAGGCGCACTTACCCCGTGTTTAGGACGCACTTACCCCAATAGATTTTAAGTACTTACCTATATGCATTCGTTTTATGTATTTCAGAGTATTCTTTCAAAATGGTGAAAAACTATGTACGAAAAAGTAATTGTGGCTCCAGTTATACAGCTGAAGCACTGAAAAGTGCCGTCACTAGAGTAAAGGTAGGGCAGTTAACAGTGTACACAGCCTCTAAAATATTTAACATTCCCAAAAATACTCTTAGTGACCACATTAAAGGCAGACGAGTTCCACTTATGGCAGGGCTACATGCATTCCTCTCGATGTTGAAGTAACTCTAGCCAATGGCATTCGTATTATGGAGAAATGGGGTTTCGGTTTAACTAGCAAGAAGATCTACATCATTGTTGGTGACTATGATAGGTTGAATAAACTAAAAACGCCATTCAACAAAAGAATTCCCGGGGAAGGCAGGTTTCTCAAATTTAAGAAGAGGCACAATCTATCTATAAAAACCCCACAAAGTGTAGTTTGCTAGAAAAAAAAATAGACTAGTTTCCCATATAGTTACTTTGATTTGCTAGAAACCACAATAAAAGAACTAGGCTTAGAATACAAACAAACCATCCCAAGTGTGGAACCTAGATAAAAGTAGCTTTTGTATTCACCCTTCGAAAACCAAAATTGTGGGACAAAAAGGATTACCTGCTACAAGAACAAATGGTTCCGGAAGAGAGAATACTTCTGTATTAATGGCATGTAGTGCCAGTGATGAATAATATTTAAAGGAAAACATTTATGGGACCAGTGGGTGGCACCACCAGGTACAGTTTCCCAACACAACGTATGCAGCGACACCAAAAGGCTAGATGGAAAGCACGGTTTTTAAAAATTATTTTGAGAAATCATTCATGTCGTATAATGGAAACCAGCGTCCAGTACTGGTAATATATGATGGACAGTTGACTCATTTGAGCGTAGATCTAGTTAATGTGGCTGAAGAGAACGACATAACCATCCTTAAGCTTCCACCCCATACAAGCCACCTGCTCCAGCCATTAGATTTATCAGTCTTCCGCTCTCTAAAATCTCGCTGGGACGCAAAAATTGTTGAATGGCAAAGAAAAAACAAAGGAGTTAAAGTTCCAAAAATGTTTTCTCTAAGCTACTAGGAGAAATACGGACTGACACAAACACCAAAATATTAATCAGTGGCTCCTCCAAGGCTGGAACTTTCCCACTGAATCGAAACATCATACCCGAAGAAGCATTTCATCCAATGGCAATAAGGCACTGAAAACATGATAAGTCAAATAATGAATCATCGAGAGATAATCTAATGGTTTCTACATCGTCTGATCATGTGGAAAATTCCTCAAGCGACATAAACGTGACTCAATCGAAAACCAATGAACTGTTACTCCAAACAGTAAAACGAGATGATAAACAGATGCATAAGCCAAAAAAACGAGTTTGTCTTGAAGCCGAAGTTATCACACGTCAAAATGTTCAGGAAATACTGGAGAACTCCACCCAAAAACACGCTAAGAGCAAATTTAACAGTGCAAAGCCAAAAGTGCAAGCAAGTAGGTTGAAGAAAATAACGAAGAACAGCAGTTCAGAAAGCGATGAGGAATCATGGAAAAGCGATCCTAGCGAAAATGGAATTTCAGAATTCGATAATTTATCTTTTGAAGAACATAGAGAAAGGAATAATCAGAAAATGAAGTCGTTGAACCAGAAGGTCTGAGAAGGCGATTTTGTATTGGCGAAATTTCCAGGGAAGAAAAACATTTAAAAGTACGTTTGTTTCATTACAAAAGCTAACAGGTTTAAGAAAATTAAAGAATAATAACGAATTTAGACTTGATGAAAATGACAAGTGTGTAATCAACATCTCAGACATTGAAGAAATGTTGAAACAGCCAAAAGTTGATACTTGTGAAAACTGCATAAAATATGTATTTGACAGTTCCGGTGATGTAATAGATATTAACGATACAAGTTTGATTATGAGCATCTTAACGATACGAGTTTGATTGCCAAAACGAGGCGGTGAGCCGAGTTTTGCGGCAATCAAACGAGTTTCGTTAAGTGCCATAAGCAAACGTGTATTGTTCAATATTTTATCTTCATGAATAAATTCTGGTTGAATGTATTTTTTTATATAAAAAGAGTGCGGTAATATTCATTACCGCACTCAGTGCGGTAATGAGGCTCTTAACGATACTAAAATAAGTTTGGTTAATAGTCTATAACAACACCGATGAAGATAAAAAAGTTTAAATGAATATGCGCTGTTATTATCTCGGAAGGTACTTTATTTTTGTGTTTTATGTTTTTAAAGCTTTCCTTGAAGAACTATTTTTAAAAGTTTGTAACTTTTTATAGCACAATAAAATATTTCCGTTCCTAAAAGCGTTTAACCCATTTAACGCCAAAGGTGCGTAAACGCACCATTTTACTTATATATCTTTTTATAAGTGACTAAGGTTTTTTATATAATTTTTTATGTATCCTGGTACTGTAGAAAGCCTTTTAGACTAAATAAAATTTTGAATATCCAGACATTCTTTTCTAATTCTAGAATTCTGCATATCACAAGTTGGGCATATTGACATGAATTTTTGTATCGCTTTTGAAGTGGAGTCAAAAGCTTTAGAAAAATTGTAGTTCTCGGTTTTTTTCATATTTTTACATACTTTATAGTTGAGTGTTATCTAATAATGCAGAAAATTCTAAATATTTTTCATTTTGGTGTTATTTGCCGCCATTTGAACATAATCGTGCGTTTACGCACCTTTGGTGCAATACGTATAGTATGTCACTGCGTCACCTTTGCACATAACCTTCTTATAAGGGGTCATTGACCGCCACAGGTACACGTGTAAAATATGGAAAACAGCTGACTCCACACCACCAGAACTCGCGCATGCGCAAAGAAAAAACTAGCTGAATTTTAAGCCTAGAGGCCATTCTGTATTATTCTGTGACGGTGGTGTGATCCTACTGCATGCATTTAGTTCACAGTTATTTATGCTGCTGTGTGGATGTTTTTATTACAGTGTTGTGTTGTTTTGTATTGTTTTACATAACCCTTGTTCCTCCAGTATTACATTATCTTGTAGAGCTCAAGTCGATAAAAGGTAAGTTATATATTCCCATAAATTACTACAAAATTTCTTGACACTATTAAACCCTTTAGAAAAGTTGTAATGTCGTGGAATGATAAGAGATCACTAACTCTTCAAGAACTGACAGCTCTTTTAGAAGAAGATGATGAGGTTACGACATCTGAAACAGTGGATGTAGTGTATGTGCCGCCTGTTGTTGACGAGTTGACCGATGAGGAAGATATCGACGAAGATCAACTGATGACAGAAACTTCGCCAACAGATGTAGCAGGTACATTTGAAGTTCATTTACACAGCGGGAGAAATGTTACTCCTCAATCAGAAGCTGTAGCTGACGGAATTCCTACAAAAAGATCAAAAGCATCCTCCAAAGCATCTAAAACAAAAAAATATGTACCAAAATGGGGAAAAAAGAAGCCAGTATTTACAACGACACCCATTTCTGTGGAGGAGGCGAACAAAGAAACTATAGAGGCTAGCTTAGGTGGAAAATCTCCATTAGAGATTTTTTATTTATTCTTCGACGTTGAACTGCTATCAAAAATTATCGATTATTCAAAAAAATATGCATACGACAACAATCGTCACGACTTCACATTTAACATTTCATCACTTAAGCGATTTATTGCTATTGTAATTTTAGCAGGTTACCACACCTTGCCCCGAATGGATATGTATTGGTCAAAAGACGAAGACAAAGGCCTTGCAATAGTCAGAAATGCAATGAGTCGCAATAGATTTAGACAAATCAAACGAAATTTGCATGTGTTTGACAATAAAGTATTAGACAAGAACGACAAATTTGCAAAACTGAGACCCCTTTTTGATGAAATAAACAAGAGAAATTTGCGGTTCGGGATATTTTCCCATAATCTTGCGGTTGATGAAGAAATTGTTCCCTATTTTGGGAGACATTCCGCTAAAATGTTTATCAGAGGAAAGCCTGTAAGGTTCGGATTTAAGCTTTGGTGTTTATGCAGTTCTGGTGGTTATCTGTTCAAATTCATTCCTTACGCTGGCGCAACTCCAAATACTGAAAAATCTTTGTTTGGTGTAGGAGCTCAAGTCGTTATGGACTTACTCGATGTTGTTACTAATCCCAAAGAACATAAAGTTTTTTTTTTATAACTTCTTTTCCTCTTACAATTTATTCAGTTTACTGAGAGAAAAGGGATACTTTACAACAGGCACTGTACGGGAATATAGACTTCCTGAATGTCCTCTTCAAAATACCAAGGAAATGGGTAAAAGCGAAAGATGTTCGTTTGATTTTGCCTTCGACGAACGAACTGAAACTGCAGTTGTTAGATGGAACGACAATTCTGTCGTAACAGCAGTCAGTAATCAAACATCCATTTTTCCAACGGTAATTACTAAAAGGTATAACCGAAAGGAAAAAAAAGATACTCCTATAACCCAACCTCTAATGATCAGCGAATACAACAAACATATGGGGGGAGTAGATTTGCATGACAATGGGATAGCAAATTATAGAATAAGAATACGTAGTAAAAAATGGTGGTGGCCGTTATTCATCAATGTTATTGACAGTGCAGTGGTAAATGCTTGGAAAATATATAGAATCGCAAACAGCAGCAAAATGGATCAGTTAGAATTCAAGTCTTACTTGGTTCTTGCTATGATAAAAAGTGAAGAAATGTCGAATGACGCTAAAGAGAACGAAAAACAGGATCCGGATAATATTGAGCTAAACCTACCTTCGGGATCAAACTCAAGCAAAGGTCGCCCATCGCACAACAGTTTGCCTGCTGAAATTCGTTTTGACAACATTGGACACGTCATTGTGGAAAGTGAAGAAAAGGCAAGAAGAAGATGTAGACTTTGCAAAAGCCACACAATTTTCTTATGCGGCAAATGCAATGTCCATTTGCACTCCAAATGTTTTGAGACCTTTCACGAGAAACCGTATTAGTAATTCTTGTGGCTTGGTATACCTTTATTGGCCAAAGGTGCGTAAACGCACCATTTAATATCTGGTAGAGAAAAAAACATTTTTGTATTTTTTTTTAGATTTAGTCTTTCTGTTGTACATTTGTTAGAAAAATATAAAATTTTTGTTCCTAAAGTTTTTTTTTCTACCCTTGGCCGTTAATGGGTTAATAATAGACATATTAAAATATATTGCATAAGCCCCGGCTTCTTCAGCCAAATGATACCTCTAGAATACACTTGCCCCGTTCAGGGGGGCATGCTAATGGACAATACTCACAGTCTCCTTGCTCGTACCTTGCGCATAGCCGAGAATGTCGCTGCTGTAGACGAAAGTGTGCAATTCAATCCCAGAACATCAACTCGCCATCGATCGCAACAACTCAACATTGGTCGCACTAGACTGAGGAGAATTCTGCACAAAGACCTCGGATTATTTGCTTACAAGGTCCAATTGACTTAGCAATTGAAGGTTAATGACCATCCGCTTGGTTATCGCTTCTCAGTTTGGGCCTTAGAGCAGCTCGAAATGGACGATGATTTTGCCCAAAAAAATCATCTTTTCTGATGAGGCATTTTCATCAATCTGGGGCTCTGAAAACCCGCATGTGATCGTCGAGAAGCCAATGCATCCTCCGAGAGTGACAGTTTGGTGTGGATTGTGGAGTGGTGGCATCATTGGCCCATCTTTTTTCGAAAATGCTGCTGGAAACACCGTTTTGGTCAAAGTTTTGTGGCCAGAAATTGAGGATATGGACGACCTTTGCCATACAGCCCTTCAAACAATCGATCCATGTTATGCGGACAATCCACAACTGATCCAGCCCCTTAAGTTGAATACTGGCCAAGCCATTCATTAGATAGAGCCCAAAACCATCAACGTCTTGAAAAATTGGGCTGACAGGATGCGCTACTGCTCAGCTAGTCGAGGCAGCCACATGAATGAAATCGTATTCCATAAATAATGGGAATGCTTGCTCTTTCTAATAAAGCCATAATATATGGAAAAAATTAATTTTTGTTCATTTAATTGCATTTTTAAAAAGAAACTTCTATTTGGCACACCCTTTACTTATAATTTAATCACAGTGAAAATTCAGGTGAAAATGTAGGTAGCGCTTTTGATCAAACATGTAAGGATTCTGATAATGAAAAAGAAAATATTAATTTTCAAAATTCCTTAGTTTTAGATAATGGTAAATGATGTGACCGATTCGCAGAACACCATTAAATTGTTAAGGGCGCAAATTAGAATAGATTAGAATCTGTAGTAAATCAACAGTCTCAACAAATTTTCACTTTACAAGGGCAAAACAAACATTATAGAAGTAAACACACCAAAAATACGAAGAGTAGAAATGAAGAAAACGGAGAGAGGGGTTGAAGGTACTTTTAATGAAGACCAAATACAAGCAATAAAATCAAAATCCATGAAATTTCAAAAGTGGTTTGATGATACAGTCAGCAAAGCATTAAGATTAAAATTTGCTTGTGGGGCAAATGGTTATAGACAAATTTTTAAAATAAATTTATCATTTCCTTCCATTAGAACTTTATGCCGAAGTGGAGTTTTTACAATAAATTAAAAGTGCAATCAATAAATGACAAATTTGAACAGGAATGTGTACTGGATTTAGATGAAATATCATTACATCAAGCATGGATTATTGTATGTAAGAAAATTATATTGAAGATGTTACTTTGCCCAATCATACAGGACTTGCGACTCATGCTCCAATTTTTGTTCTTGGAGGTATAACTACTCGATGGAAGCAAGTTGTAGCATATTATTTTACAGGTAAAGCTACAGATGGTTCTATTATAGCAGACATTATTATTAAGATAATTGTTCAAATACAGGGTATTGCACCGAGAATCAATTCCGTTACTTCGGATATGGGACCAGCAAATGTAGGAATGTGGAGAAAATTTGAAATCTGTTGCAGGTAATATTAAAAAATGACTACGTTTATTAAAAATCTCGCAGATCCTTACCGCATTTTTTGTATTCCTGATGGTTCTCATGTTTATGAAAATATTAAAAACAGCCTCATTTCTAATAAAATCTTTTTATTTAAAATCGGCATTAAAGTACCTCGAAATCGTCATTAAAATGCGGAAATCGGCATTAAGTAATCCATTGTTTTACTTACGACTTTTTTAGTAGGTGGCGAGGCGTAGGATAAGCGTCAATCGACGTTAACATAACCTACAAATGTTGGTTAAAATGTTGTAATTTCGTGATTTCAAATAAAACATGATGTACTCCTCGGCACTAAAGTTCCTTTTTATCCTTCAGTGCATTGGTATATAAACTACTATTAATGACACCTCTAATAAAAGATAAATATAATCTCCCTACCAATGAGGTAAATATGAATTTTATTAAAGATTTAGTGGAATACTAAGACAATTGTGAATTAAGATTAGTATCAAAACTTAAAACAGATTTACTTGATCCTAATCATTTTAATAAAATACAAGTTAGTAACAGCACAAACCTTATAAATAGACCGCGGATTATATGAAAAATGCCTATTCTTTATTTTTAGCATATTTAACCCTACAATGCATAGCGTAGCATATCTACTACACTTATATTCAATTTACAGTTTTCTTTAAATAAAATCATTGAGCAAGTCACAAAGAATATACGTACTGTAGCAGATGTGATACACTATTTTAATATTGTTTCACTTTACTGACCATAGGTGGCAATATAGGTCCCCAATTCTTAGTGACCCTGATAGTTAGATCCAATTCTAGTAAAATCATTATGTGGTAATGTTTTGATGCAATAGGTGTGTGTGTGTGTGTGTGCTCCCATGAAAGTGCATTTTTGTGAAAAACTACCGTTTTTTGATGAAATCGATAGTTATTTAGGTAAGTTACCCACTGTTTTATTGTTTTAGTTTTCAGTGATAACGTTTTGGGAAAATTCAGGAAGGCTTTGAAGAAAGCGTAGCAGATAGGTATGCTACACCATGTATTATTGTCATATTTTTTCCTTATAGCGCAATGGACAAGAAGAGGTATTTACAACGATCTCTAACTGAAAAAGAGATATTAGAGCTTGCTGAAAAGTTCCTTGAAAGTGATGATGACCTAGAACAACCTGAAGATGCAAATTTGGATGAAAACCTTGAGAATTTTACAGCATTTGCAGCTCAAAAATTTCAACATCCTGGTGTAGATATTCAAAATTTACCTATTATTTTTGAACACGAGCTAGATGCTGTAAAACATGTAGATGTTACCAACGAACTAGATACTATACGCCATGTAGATGGTACAACGATTGAATATCCAGACTCAGAATGCTTATTGCAATAGTAGTATATGGGAATTATTTTGTAATGAGTTAAAGAACCGGTAGATGGCATAGTAATACAAAATTATCTAGAGATCCTGTATATAGTTTACTAAGAGTTGGGCAAACAGCGTAATTTGACACACAATTTTGATCCAAATTAGACATTTGACATATGTCGAACAAAGAGGTTATGAGAACCAATTCCACTAGTTTTCTTTTGATGAGGGAGTTTTCAGAGCATTGACCATTCTTAGGATCTCTACAACCGACTATTAGGAATATACGGCCAACCTAGTTAAAATGACGATTTGCATGTGTGAAACCATCGGTCGTAACATGTTACAAAATATGCGAAAACGGCACTTTTATCACACATGCCTTGTAAAAATTGATCCAAACCAATCAAAATGTATCACGCTGTTTGCCCAACTCTTAGTAAACTATATACAGGATCTCTAAAATTATCTAAGGTCACTATATCAATAAGGTATCGCCATTAGTGATTTTTTATATCTATCCTTGTCGCACAATTTTCTCCAACTGGGGATAAAAACACAATCGAAAGATCAAGGCCTGCTGAAACGTTTGACAAACGTCACTGGCGTTTGTCAAACAATTCAGCGTGGCGTTTGTCAAACAATTCGGCAGGCAGACCACCCTAGTACATATGGAATGCATTTGAGTAAAGACAGCTTTAAAATCAATTGCGGATAAACCTCTACCTCAGGTGATATCGGGTAACTCATCAGCTCTAAAATCAGTTTTCTTTTAATAATATGACATATCTTTACCATTCTACAAGTAAAAGAGCAGCAAGTATGTGCTTGCATTTTTCACCTCTTTCCGACTTGCACGTACACACGCAATTCCACAACCTGTACTCTAACTCACAACAGAAAATAATTCATAAAAACTAAGATTATTACTAGAATACGAAATAAATATTTACCTATATTAAAAATTAGCTTGATTTCATGTGGATAATCGCGTATTTTCGAAATTTGAAGACAGTCCTACGATACTATTCTCGGCCCTCATTTTACCACATTTAATAACCATTTCGGCCCGTAACACCTCCCCGCCTTCTTTTAGAGGTCGTTTACTATCTTCAAGGTAGTTTAAAATGTATATTAAAACCACCTTGTAACTCATTTCAACTTAAAACAATTCACAAAACCCTAGCTGCACTGGTTTATTCAGCAGAATTTACAGAACTGATCCCGAATCAGTTCGCCATTATTAAAAAGAACAGTGTTCTCTAGACTAGCCAAATTTTCCCAATTTACGTTTCTGGAACCAATAAAACATATTTTCAATTGCAATTTTTTTGTTGATAATAAGTGACAGATTCTTGTCTTTACAAGTGCCATTACACCAAAAAGAAAATCCCCAAAAACTAGTGTCTTCCCTATTGCACTTGGGAAATTTGTATTTGTTATCCTTATCTCACAATTTTCTCACATTCTCACGCGAGGAATGGAATGGCGGTACCTTATTGATATAGTGACCTTAAAATTATCTAGAGATCCTGTATATAGTTTACCAAGGCTTCGTCTTTCCACCTCATGTTAAACTGGTTGTTAAATAGCAGAAGGTTAACTCATACCTTTCTGTTAAATCTACTGGTTAATCAAAGTACGTCTTTCATGGTGTTTTATCTTAAAGTTAGTTGACAAGCGGTTTCAAACTCTGCAGTGATTTTTACTACGCTATTGGCAATACATCTAGGGGAATGCCGTCAAAGGATAACTTCAGGTTCAGACGTATTTTTATTTAGTGTAAGTGTATAGGTTATGTTGTGATTTTTGGTACCGTGTACATGCTACATGTTCAAAAGATAAATATGGGCGATAAGAAAAAAGATCGCTCTGCAAATTTCAGCAGTAGTGAAAACCAGCTTTTAGTAAATTTAATATGGAAGTACAGAAATATTATTGAAAATAAAAAATCAGATACTGCAATATGGAAGGATAAAGATGAGGCGTGGAGCAAAATTATGACCGAGTTGATTGCAGTTAGTGGTCAGTTTCCACGAAACACAAAACCGCTAAAAACAAAATACGATGCGTTAAAAAAGCAACTGAAGAAAAAGGCATCACGAAACAGGCAACAAAGGCTGCGAACGGGAGGTGGCACTGCAAGCATTGAAAAATATACCTCGTGGGAGGAAATTTTAATAACAATTATTCGGTAGCCATTGATGGTTTGCCATCAAGAAACGATGGAGACACAGAAGACATCCATGCAGCTGAAGAGCTTTCAGGTTTAAAAAGTGTGGCAAAGATTGAGGCACAATCTGTGCTTACGGAAGCGAAGGCACAATTTGTGTTTGTGGAGGCAGAAGCACAGCCCATGGCTGTAGAAGCAGAAGCACAACCCGTGGCTGTGGAAGAACTGCCTATAGCTGTACTACCGAACATCGAAATAATAGATGAGCTACAAGAGGTAGTAGCTGATAATGTTGGGAATGCAGCAAAATGGAAGTGTACAGAAATCAGCCCATGGACTAGTTGAAATCCCCAAGTTTTAAAACAACCAGTTGCTACACCTCTCCGAATGTTTATTTTAACAGGCAGGAGTAAACTTGGAAGTAATAAAGGATCAACCGAAAGTTTTTCCAATCTTGCAGCTGCCAAGTTGGAACTTGCTAAGCTGCAGAAGGATGCGTTAGAGATCGATCTAAATATTAAATGAAAAGAGACAGAAGTCAAATTAAAAGCACTAGAAAGGGAAAACGAAGTGAACGCAAAAATTCTTGAACATCAATTTAAAAATCAGGAAATGGAGTAAGATATTAAAAAGGAAATTCTTAATGGTGTTAAGTTAGATAACGAAAATAAAATGTTAGAGAAAAACTTAAAATTAAAAATGCTAAGCGCATATGATAATTAAAAAATAAGATAATATGTGTATATATTAGCAATTAGTTTGTACTGTTAAAATCGTTTTATTTAATTTTTATTCCAACAAATTAGCAAAATAATCATTTATTAAAGCATTTCGAACAACATTATCTGCTAAATTATTGTTTTCCTCATTTACTAGTTCATCGAAAAGTAGTTCATCGGCAACTGCAACTTCCGGATCATCAGGCGGAGCAACTTCATTATTAGCACATGCCAGATTATGTAAAACAGCAGCTGCAACTATTATATCCTGTGCAAGGACAATTTTCACTTTTATACCCATTGAAAGAATTGGAAACCTTTTTTCCATACACCAAAGCATCTTTCTATAACATTACGTGTACGAATTTGTGCTTCATTGAATAAACGTTTTGCATCTGTTACTGTAGGTACGGCTAATTGTGACTTTCGGGTAAATGTGACACCAGCCTACCATCGCTAGAAAGTTGGACTTTTCATAAATATCACTTAAGCAACTTAGGCCACACACTATACAACGCCTTCAGTTTAATTCATGTGTTTGTTGGAACTGTACTTGTGCTACTGTCAGGTAAGTTTTAAATAAATTTAAAACACCTCATTTTGAAATTCAACACCCTTTCGTTTGAAATTGCATAGCTGCCTCCGGAATTTTAGCGTCATCAGTTCATAGTACACCTAACCTAAAACTGATGCAATAAAGTTCGTATCATTAATTTGGCTGTGCACGTTGGGGGTGTCACAATTAACCTGTTAAATTACCTACTGTTAATTGTGACACTTCATACAGTTGAAATGTGACACCCTGAATTTTTTGTTTTCAGTAGTTACATAATTCAGTATGCCAAAACAAGTAAAGAAAAGAAAAGTAAATTGGCCATCGCGCGGGTTTTTGCTCGACTTCACAAGGTGTAAGGCACATTAAGCCAGAAAATGCTGGGTGTTCATATACAAATACTACGCGGTCTAAGCCGAAATTCTATGCTAAGGAGAATGTTTAAGGTACCTAGAAGTACCCTAATTCTTAAATTAAAAGGATGGAAAAACCGCCCTGCTACTGCTGTTGGTATACCTAGTGGGCGCCGTACTGTTCTTTCTCATAATGAAGAAGAAAAATTAGTAAGCGCAATTCACACAATGAACAAGTGGGGATTTGGACTCACTCGAAAAGAAATTATCAATTTAGTTGCCGTTTATGTAAAACGCAATAATATTGTAACTTGTTTTAAAAATGGGATTCCAGGATCTGATTGGTTTATTGGGTTTGCTAAACGATGGCACCTTTCCTGTAAAAAACCTTCCAAACGAGAAAAATCAAGAATTGACCAACGCACGCCTGAAATAATCTACGGATTTTTTGAGCTATATGAAAAAACAGTAAGAGCTCTTAATATATTGGACAAACCTCATTTGATATTCAATTTGGATGAGACCTCGCTTTGTAATGATCCTTCGCAAACTAAGGTTGTAGCAAGGAAAGGAGCAAGCGTCTTTAGACAGACCGCAGGGACGGGTAGAACCAATACCAGTATCTTATTCTGCGCAACAGCAGATGGCAAGAAACTTCCACCTTATATTCTATACAAAGGGGCTCATCTTTGGGACATCTGGATGTCTCCATCAGCCTACCCAAATACTGGTTACTGTGTTACTCATAATGGGTGGATTACGTCAGAGGTATTTTACTTATGGATGAAGAATCTGTTTTTAAAACAGTGTCCTAATGAGCGACCTATTCTAATTATTCTTTATGGACATGTTTCACACGTTTCAGTAAAAGTAATAGATTTGGCAGTTGAAGAAAACATTGTTGTTCTGAAATTACCAACACACACAACGCACTTACTTCAGCCATTGGACAGTAATGTATTTCGTCATTTTAAAACTAAATGGGATGCTGAACTAGTTCACTGGCAGCGAGAAAATTACGGAAAGAGCTTGAAAAAAGTCGACTTTTCCGAGTTAGTTGGAAAAGTATGGGGTGCTTTTCCTGGTAGCTCAATTCAAAGAAGTTTTCAATTAACCGGATTATACGATTCACGCTTACAGCATCCCATAAATAGAGAAGCCATAGATGGCAATAAAGTATTTAGAATTGAAGATTTAAATGAATACAAGAAAAAGCAGCAATCATTACCACAATCGGAAACAGAAGAAAATGAACCTCTTCCATCTACTTCTTCCTCTCTAGCATTAGAAATTACTAATGAGCCACTTTCGTTCACTTCTTCCCCTCAAGCCAGTTTTGAAAATCTGCTGTTGGAGAAGATTTCGATGCCCAAAGAAGTTACAAGTAAACGTAAAAAAGTTCCAAATTCAGCCGAAGTACTTACAAGAGAAGATTATGTAGAACATTTAAAAGCTGCAGAAAGTACCAAACAACAAAATGAAAAAAATAAGTCCCAAAAAAGCAAGAAAAATAAAAAGGACGAAGATAGTGAAGAAGAGGTTTTATCGAAAAGTCAGCTTCAAGATTTATGTAATGATACCAGTGATGATGACAATTATGATTTAGATACTTACAGAACCAACCAACTAGAGGATCAAGCTGAAGAGGAAGAACTTGTTAATCCTTCTATTGAACTTAATACGTGGGTTATTGTCCCATACTATTATAAAAATAGTCCCAGTCGTTATTATATTGGAATAATAGAGGATATAAATGGGGATGAAATTACTATAAAATATGTGAAAAGAAAGGGAGGAAAGTTTATCTGGCCTAACAAAGATGACATAGACACAATTGATAAGGAACGGATTGATAAGGTTATACCCGGACCAACTATTGGTCGAAGGGAAATGATGACTTTTAAAATAAAATTTGATGGAATGAACATTTAATGAATTTTTTTTTCTTAATCATATATCTGTGAAGCATGTTTTTGTTTTAATTTTAATCTTTAAAATGTTTAGTTTGTATTATTCACTTATGTAATAAAGAATTTGATTTTATTAAATGCAAATAATTATTTTTATTTTATTAAGGTGTCACATATAGAAAATATGTTATACATGCAAGCTGTTTTGGCTCAAAAAGGTATTAAGAGATT
Source organism: Agriotes lineatus (assembly GCA_940337035.1). Lineage (NCBI taxonomy): Eukaryota > Metazoa > Arthropoda > Insecta > Coleoptera > Elateridae > Agriotes > Agriotes lineatus. The sequence goes on along the minus strand of CALNHX010001784.1, from coordinate 177,489 downwards.
ACATCTGGGGCCCATTTCACGAAAGTTACAAGTTACGTATTCACCAGTAAATATTAACTAGTCTGTGAAAAATAGAAAGTATTAGTGTTTCACAAAGACAAGTTACAAAACTTATAACAACCTGTGAATTTTCACAAATCCACAAGTGACGTTTTTGCAGTTTCATTCTTGTGATTTGAGCATTTTCACAAGTTACAAGTACAATGGTGAAAATAAGCAAATATTTTCACCCAGCTCACGAGACGTGTAACTTTTATGTGATTTTAGTTTATTTACATTTTAGTGTTAATTTGCGCCGTTAATTATTAAAAATTACTTCGTGGGACTCTTCCGCTGACGATAATTAATCGTAGAGTCACACCGCTACCGAAGTCCTCAAACATTTATGGTAAGGACAAATTTGGATTTTGTCAGCATTTACGAATTCAATGAGATATTTTAAATGTCATCATCATCATCAATGATGGAATCTCTCCTTAGAGCCATGCAAACACCGACTTCAGTGTCTGCTTTCACAAGTATTACTTGTTGAAGTAAAATTGTAGGGTTCTGATTCCTTCTCAAGTAGTCCGTGTGCCCCCGCTGATTGTTTTTTTTTGTCTGAAGAGTGTTGATTATGGCAAGTGTTGGGGGCGTTTGTTCTTAGACCTACCTCATTTTCTTTGTTCTGTTGGTCTACGTGTCCACTAATGAAGGCATCTTCTCCCATATTTCTCTAGCCGGTAGCACTGTGAAGAGTGTACACACTCTCATAATCACTTTGCAACTTCTGGGTAAAGTGAACACAGGATTCAGTAATATTACCGTAAACCGTAATAGTTTTATACTTTTTCCAATTTTTATTTTAGGAGAAAAAATTCTGCTATTGTGTATTTAAGAGATTTTTTTTTGTAAAAATAATTAGTCTTTACCAAGAAAGAGCACAGTTTAAAATGTAACTTAAAATAAAACGTTGTTTCGCTAAATATATTAGCTTTATCAGAACTTGAAAAATTACACAGGACATATTCAGACGCGATCATATCTGGTTTTATTTTGTGGATTTTCTTGAATAATGGGTCTATATCTGTTTTATTTGAGCAACTCTTCAGTTTTTGAATAAGTAAAATTTAATAGTTTTATAAATTTTTAATTTATTTTGTGTTAAGCGTCCGTACTGTTGAACCTTATCTTTGTGGATTTACTATATTTATGTGATATCCTTTGTGTTCTTTTGTTAATCGTTATTATGTTAGCCAGAACCTATTTGACCTTAAACTGCCGACGAACATTTTTCCTTCTGCTTTTGTATGGTTCGTGGTGGTTCTTGTTCGATTCTCTTTTAATTGTTTGATTTTGGATTTCGAATATCTAGAAATGTCCGTTGTAATGTGTTGTTTTAGAAAGGTGTTATACTACTTGGTTGAATCATATGTGAAATTATATATATATGTATATTCTTAATAAAGTTTTCTTTAAAAAGGTGTGGTTGCCCATTTCGTAGTTCATTTTGGATTTTTTAATAATAGTTTTTGAATATCATATAATATAAAAACAGCTGTGTACTTAAATTAATATTAAGTAAAGTGAACACTTACTGCTCAATAAATGAACTAGACCACCCATAAAAATCGTATTTGTTACATTACTTTACAAAATATATATATATCAAAGTTTTTGTTTTAGAGTATACCCATATAGTAAGCATATTTAATTTCACTATTTTCAAATATTAACCGACCCATTAACGAAATCGTATTAATAAAATGAAAAATTATACAAAGCTATATTTAACAAAAATAATAGGAAGAACAAAAAAGGAAATTAATAGTTTTTTGAGTCTCCTCGGAACGTTTAAAAATTTTTCACAACGATTTGGCATACTTTGCAATGTGCTATTAACATTTGGGAAAAACTCAAAGATCTTTTATTAATGGGCTTAGTTTTATTTAACCTAAATTATGAAAAGAAATGCTTTTTATAGTGACACAATCCTGAAAGTTTACCAAAAATGCCATGACTGTCTTTTTGGAAAATATTTTTAAAAATTGCACTAATATATGCAAATGGTCCAGTTCATTTGTTGAGCAGTATAAATGACGTTTCCATACAAATTCGCTATGAATATGGTGCTAACGCAATTTGCAAGTTTTAAAAACAAAACCGTAGGTAATGACCAAATCTAAATTCAATCAGCTACACCATTGCATACAGCAAACACGCGTGGAAGTGTTTAAAATCCCAAAATAAGTTAAAACTGTTAGGTATACATGTGGTTGAAAACGCTTGCTTGATGAGAACTTCTTATGGTTAGTTACATCTCATAAGGAATATTTCGCATGATTGTTTACAAAAAAAAAATCAAAGTGCACTCGGCATACAATCTTCTCGCCTCCAAATACCTACTTATGTACGCTCGTCCGTACATTAAATGCATATTTTCCAATTCCCGAAGCAAATATATCGAACAAGGCAAAATCAAAATTATAGAGGAAAAACAGAATTCCAGAAAATAATAACAAGAACGACAACGTACGGTAAGGATTGAGAGGAACATATATGAAAGAGTAATTTAGACACAAACTACTTCTATTTTTTGCTACTCAGCCGTCATACTTAAACTTTAAATGATTATAACGCGTAAGGAAAATGTGCTTGGTCGTATGTGTATATAACATTTATTATTTATTTTGGGATGAGAATACGTCCACAAATTTTTATCCAACCGTTTGGTACCACCCTGTATAAATCACAAAAATACAGATTGGTATATTGTATATTGATTACTATTTACATTATTTGTGTACATACTTAAAGACTTCAGTTTTAGTCTATATTAAACAATAAAAAACATTTTCAGTAATATTTGTAAGTTAAGTTTCACTATGAAAACATTAAAAAATAAGTTACGAAAGTATCTTGAAACTTAATGACCTATAAAACATTTGAATTCAGATTCAAGATCTCCGTACAAAAGTTTATTATTATATGTTTGACCATAATATCATCAATTGTAAAACCTCGACACTATTAAACATATATCTTGTATCAGGATTCAAATGCTTTGACATTAACTAAACTATATCATATGACAAATCTGAAGTACAATAAAAGACTTAGTAATGCTGATGTCACACATCAACATAATTATAACACAATAAAGGTATATCGCATTCCTATTACGATCTACATAAAAAAATTAAAATCAAAAATAGTACAATGTCCCCGCGAAAGCTAAAAAAAAACTTGTGTGCGGGCATTCTAAATAATAATATATATTTGAGGTTTATTTACACAATACAATTCATAGACAAGAATAGCTAGTGGATAGGCGATAAGAGATGCAGCCGGAACGCCATTGGAGTTCAGTTCATTTCAATTTTAATTAAATATTTCATGTAATAATTGTCTAGAATAATGTATTAACCAGTCACAAACACTTGCATTAAAGGCTCTGTAGGTTCTTATACCTTTAATATTTAATGGCAATAAATTATATATTTTTATGGCAAAAGATTCAAAGCTTCTTTTTCCAATACTTTTTTTATTCGCAGGTAAATTTATTACATTATATGTTTTATTTCTAGTTGCGTAATCGTGATCGATGACATTCTTAGTAAGAATATGTTTATTTCTAAACACTTGTTGCAGTATAGTTTTAGAAAAAATTTGCCTAATATCTAAAATTTTAGTTTCACTATAAAGCTTATTCGTATCATACCTTCTACTTTTCTTGAATATAATTTTAATAATTTGTTTTTGTACTATCTCCAAAGAGATTAAGTTTGTTTTTAATATTCCTCCCCACCCTATTATGCCATATGAAAGATGTGGTTCAACAAGCGCACTATATATCTGTTTCAAAATATGAAATGGTAAGAATTCTCTTAATTGTTTAAAAATGTATATAAAACTACGTAATTTTTTTACAACTGCATATATATGTTTATCCCATTTTAAACTAAAATCTAAAATGATTCCCAGATACTTTATTTCTTCTACTTTCTGGATATACATATTACATTTACAGTTGTTAATATCACAATTATAATCGTGTATTTTAATTCGTTGAAAAGTTGGTAAAAAGTTTTTATAAGAAGTAAAAGGTAAGAATTTTGTTTTGGTTACATTTATTGTTAATAAATTTTGCTTAAACCATTCACATATCTTAGTAAGGTCTCTACTAACAATATTTTCTAAAACTTTCCAATTTTCTGCTTGATAGACTACTACAGTATCATCTGCATAGGATATCAACGAGCCCTCACTATTCATTATTAATAAATCATTTAAATACAATATAAATAGCAACGGACCCAGCACGGTCCCCTGTGGAACACCATATTTTACCATGTGTGTATCACTTTTTGTATCATTCAATTGTACATACTGCTTTCGATTACTTAAGTAATTCTGTATTAATTGATTAGCTTTACCTCGTATACCTAGATTATTTAATTTACTTAATAATTTATTATGACTAATGGTATCAAAAGCTTTGGCTAAATCAATAAAAACAGCTAAAGTTGGTTTGCTTTTATCTAAATTTTCATAAAGTGTTTTAGTTAACAAGGATATTGCATTTTGAGTACCGAGGTGATGCCGGAAACCGAATTGTTTATCGGAAAGCAGGTGATTACTATCTATGAATGACACCAGCCTTTGCTTAAAAATTTTTTCAAAGATTTTTCCAAGATTGGATATAATAGATATCGGACGGTAGTTTGAAATTAATTCTTTATTACCGGATTTATATAAAGGTTTCACAATAGCTACCTTAAAATGTTCTGGACAAATACCAGTCTCAAATACGTTATTTATAATGTGCACAAGGGGCCGTACCACGTGCTCGGACATCCTACGCAGTGTCTGCGCATCAATCCTATCAAAACCAGGGGCTTTATTCTCGTTAAGAGTAAAAATGCAATTTTTGACTTCACTTTCGTTAGTGGGACGTAAAAAAATAGTTTTATCACAAACATTTTTATCAGTGGGTTCATTAATTTTGAAAGAACTATTTAGAATTTTATTTGCCATATTTTCTGCTACATTTATGTAATATAAGTTAAACTCATTTGCAATTTCTTTCTTATTTGTTATTAGACTGTTTTCAACTTTGATTGATTTAATTTCAAAAGGTTTTCTATTTTTGTTTATTGACTGATTAATCACATTCCATATTTGTTTTGGATCTTTATAGTTTGTAATTTTACCTTCATAATAAAGTTTCTTGGCTTTACTAATTAAACTATTTATTTTGTTTCGGTAAATTTTATACTCACGCAATGCATCTTGATCATTGTATTTTTTGTATTGCTGAAATAGACTATCTCGTTTTTTAATTGATATAATTAAACCGTGGGTTATCCAAGGCTTTCTGGCTGCTTCTCTCGCTCTCCGCTCACAAATTTCTGTGGATGATTTAATGGCCACCTGTAAAGTTTTAACAAAGTTATCTGTTGATATATCAGGGTTGTCGTGTGCAAAAACAGTTTGCCAGCTTTCATTACTTAAAATTTCGTTTAGTTTGGTATAATTTATCTTTTCTGTTTTAAATATTTTTCTTTTTCCTTGAGTTTCTGATTTTGTAACCAATTTTAACAAAGTAGTAAAATGATCCGTAAAAGTTGTTTCCAATATTATAGGAATTATATTTGATTTATCCGCTTTAGATTTTATGAAAATATGATCTAGACAACTTCCAACGCCGTTTTGAAATCTGGTATGACTGTTTACACATGACAAAAAACCAAATTCAGACAAATTATTCAGATAAACATTAACATAATGTGAATTTTGGAGGATGTTGATATTCATGTCTCCAACTATTATCTCTTCTGATTGATTACAATTTTGTGTTAAATAATTCCTAAAATTTTCGTTAAAGTCGTCAACATTAGTAGAAGGCGGTCTATACAGAACAGTTACCCCAAATAATTTTGATTTAATATTAATTAATATTCTTAAACATTTTATTAAACCAATGTTAATTACTTGATAATTATAATTTAAGGAGCTTTTAATAAATACAAATACTCCATCGTTTTGGTTAATTTCGCCATAATTATAAAGAGTATCATAGCCAATAAGTTTAAAATTTTCTGGGTCAAACACCCTCCAAGATTCGGTTAAGGCAATTATATCAAAATCGCATTTCAACATTTTTAAAAGTATTTGAATTTCATCAAAATTTTTATTTATACTTCGCACATTATTATGTAATATTGCAATAGATAAACTAAGTAATTGCACCTTGGTGTATTCTTTAAGATTTTGCAAATAAGTGTCTCTAGTGTACGTGTACGCCTTGTTAGCCGGCGCAATTCCTAACGCCAGAGCTTTTTTCGTCGATTGCCTTTGCGTCTTGTATAACTTTTAAAAATTATAACTTGTAACTTAAAACATATCGAATTTTTAACTCGGAGATAAATTCGCCTATTTGGCCTATAACTGACCGAACAAAACAGATATAAAACTTAATTCACCTGTAACTTATAACTTTTTTCATAGTTGTAACAATTTTTTACAAGCGTTAAAATTGTTTGTGAAACAACTGTACTTATAAACTTGTAGCTACAAGTACCTGTAATTGTAAAATTGTGACTTTGTAACTTGTAACTTTCGTGAAACGAGCCCCTGGTGGCACCTGAACATGCAGAGAGCGAGACAGTTGTAGGGTGCGTCTCTGCCATTGGGACTGCAATACCACCTATAATTATCTTTAAAGGTAAAAGATTAAAACCTGAATTTGAGGACAATCTAGGGGAGAGTGAGTACGAATGTAACGCGGTACAATTGTAACACCTATCACCATCGGTTTCTTAACAACGTTTTACTATCGGCAACACTGCACATATTTGCTGTTCACGGTCACCGACAACCCGCGAAAAGTTTGTTAGTGGTCATCGCTGTTGATAAGAGCTGGTGGAATTTTTGTGTTTTTAAGGCACGTAAGTAAAATCTGGAATTTTTAATTGTTTTCGTATTGTAGATATACCTATGTGTTAGAATATGATAAAACAACTGAACTGCGATGCCTTGCTTACATATTAGGCAGGCTGCACACTGACGAAACTGGTTTCATGAAACCGGTTTCATGAGAGATGAAACTCAAGTTTCGTAAAACCAGTTCATAAGAAAATTGAAAGATGAGTACACTGAGTTTTAAGAAACTACAATTTCATAACGTTGCGCAACTGCATTTCACGCAACTCCGCTAGCACGGGTGCATGTAACTACAGTTTGTTGTAAACCTCCGTTGGCGTGAGTTGTGTATTTAATATTTGCAGCAAAAAGCGATGCCTGAAGATCAAGTTTTCAACACAAAACTCGTGGAAGCTGTAGAAAAGCATCCGTGCTTGTACAATTACAATTTGAAAGAGTACAGTAATAGAAACAAAGTTCAAGCTGCATGGGAGACCATAGCGCAGGAAATGGAAAGTACAGGTGAGTTTTATTATTGAACTCCTTTTATTCATTTTTATTAAATGTTGTCGCTAACCTATGTTTGTACTCCATTTTCCTCTAGGCGGTTCAAATAAAACACGAATCACGGCTTTTAACAAAGCTTTATTTTCTCAAGGGCTACATACACACAATATATGTAAAGACAATTATTTATTTTCATTACTATTCATCACCACGCCCTGCTATATTATTGATCCACTGTGATGGTATAGCTACGCCAGGCTTCAAAAAGTATTCACAAAGATATTCGCGGAACGATGCGGCTGTCGTTAAGTTAATATGGCGATTCAACGGGTGCAAAGGTTGATTTGGAATGTTCTGAACCTCATCTGCAGCATTCCTTGGCTTATACATTTTCCCTTCGGTTTTGCGAATGTAGTTATGAAGAACACATGCGCATTTTATAATAGATATCACCGTTGCTTCAGAACAAGCTATAGACGTTTCAAAAACTCGGAACTTAGATGTTAGCATTCCAAAAGCACATTCCACAGATTTACGAGCTAGGCTTATTCTATAATTGAAAATTCTTCTCCTATCCGTTAGCGTACGTTGAGGATACGGTCGCATTATGTACGTTGTCAGAGGGAACGCTTCATCTCCACAAAAAAAGTATGGAAAATTTTGTGCATTTTCATCCCGTGGTAATGGCGAAGGCTGTGGTAGATTGAGACCTCCAGACTGTAACCAACGACCTAAACGAGATGAACGAAATACACCTCCATCACTGTTTCTACCAAGATCCCCCACATCAACGGTAATAAAACATCCGTCAGCATCAGAACAAGCCATTAGTTGAACCGAAAAATAACCCTTATAATTAAAATTCCTAGATCCACTCTTTTTGAATTTTTTTATCCTGACATGTTTTCCGTCGATGGAGCCTACACAGTGTGGTAAACTCCAAAGTTGTTCATAACGGGAAGCAATGTTTTTCCACATATCTATGGTTGGAACAGGCAAATATTCTGGTTGTAGACAGGACCATATAGCTTCCGTTGTTTCCGCAATGACCACTCCAACCGTTCTCTCTCCTCGCATAAAATAGCTCGCCAAACTTCTGAAACTGCTGCCTGTTGCAAGATACCTGAAATTAATAAAATACATCAATTGAGCGGTCTGCTTTGAATAAGGGCTCACCTACAATATTACCTTATTACAGAGCACAAACAGATAAGCCAAGGGTACAAAACATCATATTACGTCGATTTTGCAAAATTGTAGATGAGCTCTGATCTAAGCAGACTCTTCAATCATAGCATATGTGTACATAATACGTAGCTTACTATAATCTATCTATACCTTCAATGTAATTTTTTTTGTAGCAAAGGACTGTAAAGAAACATGGAGAAACTTGAGGATAGTTTACATACGGAATTTAAAGAAACCGCCTTCTGGATCTGCTGCAAAAAAGAAAGAATACTATTTGCGTAAGTACATGCAATTTTTGAACCGCTATGTGAATACGAAAACGGAGAAAGGATTACCGGGAAACCTTCCATCGCCCCCACAAACTGACAATGCGTACAGTGAACCAGACCAAGAACGCGTCCCAGAAACAATAGACAATAACAAGGAGGCCAACGACGCATCCGACACAGAGCTCACTCAGGATGCTACGCGTGAGGATTCTACAGATGAGAGGACACAATCTGAATCCCCAAATGTTACTACGATCAATACCGAGAATATCAGATCCTCAAAACAAGCTTCAGTAGCACCCTCCAATAAAAGAAAGAAAACACCAACTGATGCTGATGCGGTCGTCATAAATTACATCAAATCAAAGACTCAGAAGGGATCAAACCACGACAATCCTAGGACACAATTTTTGTTAAGTTTAGTACCGGACGTAGAAGACATGACCTCAACGCAATACAGGACCTTCCGAAATGAAGTGTGTAGCTTGATTGATAGGATCATTGCCTCTGCACCCTCACCTCTACACTCGAGTAATTCCACATACTCTGCGTGGTCTTCAGCAAGCACACCTGTTCTTCCGCAAACATCTGCACAATCCACTCCCACATGGGAATACTCATCAACTCCAGTCTATTCGCTTCGCACTACTGATGATGTCTCGGATAATCCGGCATATGAAGAACTTCACCGTTTAATTTAAACTATGTAGGTGGTGTCTTTTTTACTCCACTATTTTTTGTATTTTCTTTAAGTTAAAAATAAAGTTATCTTACCTAAGTGTGATTATAAGTTTTTCTTCAGGTCCTAGCGCCATTCTGCAGTTGGTGTCCTTTTTCGTAATGTGGGGACCTACTAAATGTAGCAAGTGATTAAAAGCAGACTCCGACATTCGATAAAAATTTTGAAATTTCACTGGGTCTTGATGCAGTTCTTTGGCCACTACATAATTGCTGTGACATCTGTTCTGTATTAGGGGATGAACCCAGTACTTCCGCTTCTTTTTTCTGTTTCGATACCACCACCACAACACTACAACGTCCTCATCATCCGACGACATCTCAGAAACTGCTCATGTGGCAGTTGCGTCAGTGTACTGCCGAGTATGAAACCAGTTTTATGAAACTAGTTTCATAAAACCGGTTTCATAAAACCAGTTTCGTCAGTGTGCAGCCTGCCTTAGGTTTACTCCTGGGTAGTTTTACGGAACCAGCGAAGAGTTGCATATCATAGCACAGGCTATCCATATTGCAATTTATAGTACTTTATGTAACTAGTCCTCAAAGCAAGGCTTTAGGGGACGACTCGTAATGTTTCCGAACGAGGCGGAGCGAAGCGCAGCCGAGTCCGTAATATGAAGATGAGTCCTCTAAAGCCATTTGAGGACGTGTTGCATACAACGTTTTTTTGTATTAGCTCTCCAAACATTATAATATGAAGTTTCAATTACCATTAACGCGGCATTATATTAGGAGGCCGCGCAAAAATGTATTTTTCGCTCCCCAAACTGGTTACTGTGGAAACTGTCTAGGATCCTCAAAATGGCCATTTAGAGGCCTTGTACTTAAAGTCGTCATGGCAACTAATGTTTGAGTCTGCTAAAATGTTGCCATGACGACTTTAAGTACAAGGCCTCTAAATGGCCATTTTGAGGATCCTAGACAGTTTCCAAAGTAACCAGTTTGGGGAGCGAATACAAAAAAAATGTTTTATATGATATAATACTAATACAATACAAAACACAGTAACATCAAGGATCAAATGATGAAAGTTTATTGCGCAGACTGAAGATATCATTATTTTGTTAAGATTTTTGTATATTGTTAAATTGGCTTAATACATAGTAGCTTTTAAGACTTAGGCACAGATTGTTCAACGAATTTGAACCATACTAAAAATGTTTCCTTTTTAAAAGAATTAGAGTGAAAATTCAAAACTTGAACTTATTTGCGCAAACGGAATGTAATTTTTCCGTTTTAGAGTGTCACACAGTTATTAGTGAAGCAAAACCACAATGTTTGGGATATAGCCCTTTGCAATATTAAAAAATTCGGTTTTAGGAAAAATACTATTCTGTAATTGAAAATATATTTAATTTTCAAACGTCATAAAAGTGACAACTTACGCGACTTGACAGATAAGGTAAATGCGTAACTATTACGCCGACTTCAAAACTTGATTAGCTTTCGAATATTTTTGACATTGGCCTACTTGATTGTCGGAAACTGACGTAGACGTAATTTCTCGATAATCGTAATTTTTGAAATATATATTTATTTATATTAGTTCGACCGTCTGAAAATAAAATAGCATATGCTATTCGGAGTAAAAGTGACTGTGTGTCTCGCCCGGACTTCTCTAATACGTTTGTCAGTCAGATGTGTCCGGTCTCGCCACACAAAGTATCACTTTTACTCTTAATAAAATAATATACTATTTTCTACTCACTATATAGCAAGTCGGCTTTTGCGAACTAGTTTTAGGAAACAAAACTGCCAAACTTATTGACTCCCGGCGGGAGCCAATATTTTTTTGCTCCCGCATTTGTGTTTATGTCACCATGGATATCACACAAAAGCTATACAACGTTATGCTGATTTGGAACGAGACAAAATGTCACTACAGAAATCTAGAGTCACTATAATGATTTCCGCTAACGCGACGGGCATTAAATTCACACACGGGAGGAAATTAATACCTTTGCTCCCTAGATATATAAATAGCTATTATCATCTATCCAACCGTTGTAATATAATAAGGTTTAAGTAATAAGATCCAGCAATCGTTTATCTTGCTTACAACATGTAAAACAATATCCAAGAAGTATGTCAGTCCATGCACCTAATGACCTAATAGCTGGCAGCTGCTAAGGGCGCTCCGAAGTACGCTCCAAACGTATATGGGAATTACGGGGTAAAACGTTGTCGCTGCAAAATCAGCGATATCGCAGTAACAACGTGAAGTGACACGCGAGGGCTTTCTATTTTGAAGCCGCCAGCGTTGCCAACTCCCGGTCTTATCGCGTATTTACAAATAATCTTTCTTCTTTTTCTTCTTCTTGTTCAGCCTCTTTCCACCAATCTTGAAGTTAAACCTCTTCCATTTTCTTCCAGTCACGCCTGTCCCGGGCCGTCTTTACCCAATTTTTTCCCCTTTCTGCGGTATGTCGTCTCGTCATCTAGTTTGAGGTCTTCCCATGCTCCTTTTACTTTCGTGTGGTCGCCATTGTATTATCATTTGGGTCCATTTTTCGTTATCTCTTGCCACATGACCTGCCCAGCGCCACTTCATACGTGCTATGAGTTCAACAACGTCTACCTTTCGATAGGCGTCTGATGTCTTCATTTCTGGCTCAGTCTCTGAACGTGACACCGAGCATTAATCGTTCCATAGCTCTCTGTTAGTTTGCATTGCTTGAATCACGTGTAGCAGTGTCAAAACCATATGTTGCAATTGGTAGTACGCACGTATTGTATACCATGCGTTTAAGGTTTATTGGTATTTTCTTCTCTTTCAAGATGTAGTCAAGTTTGTCAAACGCGGACCAAGTGAACCTAATTCTACGAGTTATTCCCCCGCAAAAATTACAAACATTGCGCTCCCGAAAATGTTATTCGATCCGCCGGTTCACCGACCGCCGCGTGATAGCATAACTTCTTAGAAATATTGCAAACTCTGACATTGAAAATAAATTGCAATGTACAGGTGATTTCGAGCATTCTTCTACGGTTATGTTACGAGTGTTGTGAGTCGTGTTCTGTAATATCGGTTGCAGTTGAAACTTGTCTATTTATTTTGAGTGATTTCGGTTGTTTCGTACAGTTTTTATTAAAGAATGGTAGAGAAGAGCGCAACTGACTTGTTTTTTTTGTGTCTGAAAATGGCTTAAATAAAACATTCAGCGAAACCTTTAAACTATTAAAAGTTATTGTGACAACTCTAATATCTACAACTGAATCAGAACGATGTTTCTCCACTCTGAAGAGAATAAAGACATATTCAAGAAACACCATGAACGAAGAAGATCTTAATGCTCTGGCAATGTCGGTGAAGTAATCCAAAGCACAAACAACACGAAAAGTTATAGAACATAACTAACTGCAACCCGTCTCGGCTTGATTACATATTTGTCAATGATACCAATATTATAGCTACCCTGGAATCACTAGCACCGATTGGCAAAAGTGATCACGTAGTAATCATTGCAAAATCACAGCTCACTGTAAACGCATCTACATCATTTAAACAAACCTTCAAAAGAAATTATAGAGCAGCAGATTATACTAAATTAAATAACTACCTAAACAATCTACAATGGCCCATATGTGACGTAAATAGCATGTGGGACAACGTTCTTCTGAACATTGCCCATGGCATCGACAACTATGTTCCAATGTCTAAAACCAATATGTCTACAAAGCCTTGGATTAATTCTAGTATTAGACGTGAGATAAATAGGAAACGAAAACTTTGGCATAAATATCGCAGAACATTAACACGGTATGACTATGAAATTTACAGACTAAGCTGTAATAATTTGTCAAGCACATTACGTACTGCAAAGTTCAGATACGAAAATGGACTAGTTGAAAGCGGTAGCAACAAGAATTTCTTCAAGTATGTTAAAAGAAAATTGAACTCCACAGTTCACATGCTGGTTTTAAAAAATTCAAACAATGACCTCATAACTGAGCCAGAAAATATAGCAAACTTGTTTGCAGATGAGTTTTCAACTTCATTTGCAGTAGAACCGTTGACGATTTTCCCCCTACTCAGTGAAACTCTGGAAAACAATAACATACTAGAAGTTATTGATATTACCGAAGAAAAAGTCATCGAATCGTTTAAAGAGATTAAAACTGATTCTTCTCCTGGTCCGGATGAATTACACCCAGTACTACTTAGGAACTGCATAGACTCTTTGGCTAAACCAATGGCACAGTTAATGAACAGGTCTTTAGAAGAAGGAAAAGTACCATCTCAATGGAAGGAAGCTATCGTCGTTCCAATCTACAAAAAAGGCGATAAATTTGAAGCAAAAAATTATAGACAAATTAGCCTTACTTCGATACCTTGTAAATGCATGGAGAAAATTATAGCAAAAGAGTTAACAGAGTTTTTTATAACCCATAATATCTTGAAAAGTAATCAACATGGGTTTATGCCAGGCCGTTCTACTGTCACAAATCTTCTCCAGTGTGTCGACCTGTGGACTAAATCCGTTGACAGTAATCAGCCTATAGACGTTATCTATCTAGATTTCAAAAAAGCTTTTGATCTCGTTCCTCATCAACGATTGATCTATAAACTTCGGCATTACGGCGTTAGAGGAAAACTTTTAATGTGGATTCAAGACTTTTTGGAAGGTCGAAGCAGTTGCGTCAGAATAGATGGTCAGCTTTCAAGAAAATTTCAAGCGAAAAGTGGAGTACCCCAGGGTTCGGTGTTGGGACCACTGTTGTTTAACGTTTTTATTGCAGACCTAACAGTGTTGCTAAAAACCAACGCCTCCTTATTTGCAGATGATACAAAATTCTTTGCTAACCCTCTAACTGAAGAAGATAAACTAAGAGCTGATGTCATCTCAGTCCAGAACTGGTGTTCGGAATGGTGCTTACCCTTAAATGAAAACAAATGCACGGTGCTGCATATTGGCTCCAACAACCCCAAACTACAATATTCGTGCAACAACACAGGCATAACACCAGTGACCCAACAAAAGGACCTCGGTATTATAGTCTCTAGTGATCTAAAATGGGAACTTCACATAGGCAGTGTAGTTAGAAAAATAAACGGGCTAGTGTATATAGTGTCTATTGCATTCAAGAACATGTCTCCGCAGTTGTTGTCCAAGATTTATAAGACTTTTATTCGACCGAAACTTGAATATGCAGTGCCAGTTTGGAACCCCTACTTTACGAAAGACATTCACGTGCTCGAGCAGACTCAAAGGCGCATTACGCGGCTGTGTCCGACTATCAGACACCTATCTTATGAAGAGCGTTTAAAAGTCCTCGGTCTTACAACACTCCGTAGCAGGCGCATTCGTGGTGACTTAATTGAAGCCTATAAGATCCTGCATGGCCACTATTCTGTCGAAGTGAATATTTTTGTGTTGAACGGTTATGAACGATTGCGTGGTCATAACTTTAAACTAGTGCGTGAAAGTTTTCACAAACTATGCCGCCAGCACTTTTTGTCAAATAGAGTTACGACCACATGGAATACTCTCCCCAGACACATCGTCAATGCACCAACGTTAAATGCTTTTAAAAATGCATGTGATGCTCTAAATTACTTGCAGTTGTGACTCTGAATTTAAAACGTTAGGTATCTCTCAAGAAGAATTATTTTTCCATTTATTTAACGCCGCTTTTGTAGCTATTATATAAAATTATTTAATTGTGTATTATTAGTTATGTTTATTGCTATTATGTGTATATTTCTTTATTGTTTGTACGTGTGTTTAAGATACAGTGTAATCGGCTATGCCGCCTAACTGTAATAGTAATAATAATAATAATAATAATAATAATATAATTTCCCTGAAAGACAGAACACATGATTTTGTGTATAAGCAATCATTTTTTTACTTTCTCGCATACGGTAGTATAGAGAAAGTATTGTAATCGTCAAAAAAATCGACTTCGAGATTTTGACGAATCTTGACGTTTTAGACCTCCTAGAGTCCGAAAAAACCATTTTTCGAATTATGTCTGTGTGTGTGTATGTGTGTGCGTGTGTGCGTGTGTGTGTGTGTGTGTGAACACGATAACTTAAAAACGAAATAAGCTAGACCCTTGAAATTATGTACATAGTCATTATTCAAAATTTGTAGATTCCTGTCAAATTTTGAGCGAAATCGGTTAACCGGAAGTGGCACTTTACCTAAACAGGTAGCGGTACCTATTCAAGTAAAGTACCAGTTTGCTTCGAGATATTTGAACAAAATTTTGTACATACATTTCTTATGTAGAAAAACTACCAGATATTACATTTCAGCATGATCGGTTAACCGGAAGTGGCATTTTACCTAAACAGGTAGTGGTTACCTGAAAATGTAATTTTATCGCTGTATGTATATACATTGGAATAAACTTTTCAAATTTGCTAGAAAACAAGGCGAATGCGAGAAAGTCTAGGGGAGCACACTCCCGATTTTTTTATTCTATTATTAAACACACTCCTGTTTCGTCTTTTCGTTCTTCTTCTCAAACTTTATTATCGTAGAATTTTGCATAAAAATTATCTACAATTTTAAATAGTTGAATAATAATAAGGCGTTACGCGATGCTGCTCTACAATCCTTTAATAGGATTTGAGGATCAGCTTTAGGCAAGGTGGCTACAAATATTTAAAAAACGTATGAATAATAATGGGATGCATTTTGAGCAATTATTGTAATATTGAAATTTTTATAGTTTTTTTAGGATTAATCACGGTAACTGATATTTACTTATGTATTTAGCATAAGTCTTAAAATACTACATATTGACACCGTTTTATGTTCATGACTCTTAAAATTAACATAGTAATACTACGTATTTTCTAATTAATTTCATTTTTGTGCAACCTTTCTGTACATTTTAGGTGTATGCCATTGCAGAGAGAAAAAACCAAATGATTGCAAAGTCTATCATTTTCATTTAAAAATGTAAGTTGCTGTTATATAGGGTTACCAACATTGAGTCGATGCTGAACCGTGGGGAGAAAAATGTGAAATAAAATGAATAAAAAAGTGCAAAGTGAAATACTTTTTACATTATAAAGATATACAGGCAGACCTCGCCGTTCGCGGGGGCTACATTCCAGAAGAATGCCGCGAAGCGCAAAACCGCGATGCGCAAGTAAACACATAAATGATAAAACCGGGGTTAGGTTGCATTAATTAGATTTATTTATTCTATGCAACCCAGTGGCGTAACTACCGAGGGGGCAAAGGGGGGCAGCGGCTCCCGGGCCCTGAACTTCAGGGGGCCCAACGGGCCTCCTGAAGTTTATAGCCCGGCAGGCAGTGGCGGTGATATGCATAAGCGGAAATAAGCGTTGCTTATGGGCCCGGGCCCTTAGAGGGCCCTTTGGGGGGCCCGGTAAGTTCTGTATTCCCTTATTAAATATTTCGATATCTTCTACTTCATTTGGGTGTAGGTTTATAGCACTGCAACCTCAGTCCCCACTCTCAGTTATCAGCCATCACGTCATCAGTGATCAGCCTTGATTTGAGACCTTTGAAAAACTAACAAACATTTTTGAATTTTTAGAACCGAAAAACGTTTTAAGAATGCAAGAAGCTGAACAAGTCCGATGGGATTTGCTACAGAAAAAATATTCTGATGTCCTCACTAATAAAAGTTTGTGAACGCTATCTCCTTACTATAAGACTGTTCCAGATTTTACAAGTTTATCCCTACAGAAATATAGTGTTCTCAAAAGAAATTTTAGCGAAATTATTACTGCATTGGTGTAATTCTTGACTTTAACTGTAACATTAGCCACAATAGAAAGATCATTTAGCAAGTTGAAAAAAATAAAACATTTAAGAAATTCTACCAGCCAAGATAGGCTGCATGACCCTTCGGTTTTGTCAATTGGGTAAAAAGCATCGTCTATGATGGACATAAAAATCTTGTGGGACAATTTGCTGTCAATAAGGCCAGAAGGATACATTTTTATTTCTGATCAATTTATTTTTACGGCGTATTACAGGTATTAATGATACAAATAAATACTAAGTATTTGTTACTTATTTTGACGTGGGTTCTAAGGATTTTACCTGAATATTATTCAATTGTGTTACCTAGGTAGATATTTATCCATCAGTTTTCTTTGTATTTGTGCCTATACCAACTTGAAGATTTCATTTAGTTTTATATTTTTAATTGATATTTTGTTTGATATGTTAATTATAATAGCTATATTTATGCAACAAGTGCTAAAAGTTGAGTTAGCACGAGTTGCATACAATATTTTTTCTACGACCTTAAATTTACTGTTATTAATCCATAAATGTCGATTTATCAAAGGTTTGCATCTATGACAGTTATAATTTATGTCATAATAAAAAGAGGGCCTTGGCGCGCAGGTGAATGTTTGTAGAGCCAATACTGTCAAAGTAAGTTATCAAAGATAATTATTAATACTACACATCTGACTGTATTTATTACATAACGCTTTAATTATTTAAAAAACATTTTACCTCTAACGCAAGAAGTAACTAGAATAACTTTACTACTTCACTTCCAGTTCGAAATTGTAGTTTTATAACCTCACTTCACTTTATAATACACAGAGCTGTTCAAGATCATTTTAAAAAAGATTTAAATCAAAGATCATAGATACTTTTCATTTTGACAAATGATTTAAATCAAAGATCATAGATACTTTTCATTTTACAAATGATTTAAATCAAAAATCGGTTTTAAAGATTTAAATCTTTTTAAAAGGTATAAATCCTTTTACAGATTGCAATCAAAAAGTAGATACTGGTAGGTATTTAAATCAGCAATCAAACTTTTATTTAGGTGTTCAGAAAACAAAAATATGACTATCAATAAATCTGTTTTAAAAATCGTATAGTACCTACGAAATAAACAAAAAAAGCATTAAAACCCAAACTAACAAGTTAATTAAAATTTGTTCTGCCCACAAATACTTTTTAATAAAACCACAAAAAAATGGTAATGGGTTTACAGTATTTTTTTTTATTATTGAATTGAGTTTTCCTTAAAAGTGTTATTAGTCTAACTAAAAAATATATTTAACATTTTAGCTAGGGTTTCCTTTGTCGATTTCAGACTGATTACAGTTGCCATAATAAAGTATGTATGTGTATGAATGTATGATGTATGAGTATAAAGTGTTGTATGATGTATGTAACCATTGTAACCAAGTTTATGGGGAATACTTCTTGATACTTGCTATGCGACGCGACGAGTTCGACGACAATGCGTTAAATGCAAAGCAAATACAATGCACGGTTGCAGCAGTTGCAGGCAAATTCACGAATCCACAGGAATAGACAGGCTCTGTAAAAAGATTTAAATTTTTTATACAGGTATTTAAATCATTTTAGAAAGATTTAAATCGTTTTAAAAAGATTTAAATATTTTTAGAGATTTAAATCATTTTGAAAAGATTTAAATCAAAGATAGTTTTCAAAAAGATTTAAATCATAAATCAAAGATCATTTTCTGAAAAAAGATTTAAAATCAAAGTATTTAAATCAAAAAAAGTATTTAAATAAAAAAAAGATTTAAATCAAAATGATCTTGAACAGCTCTGATAATACATGTGCTAAAAGTAAACAGCTGATTTCTTTAAACACGCTAAATTTTAAAACGTCACTTTTAGTGAAAAAAGATAGCGCTAAAAGGCCTACATTTAGTGGTGGTCGTAGAAAAAATGTGTTAAATGTTAGGCATTTACTACTCTATTTCTGTTGGTTATAACAGGATGTTATTTAATTTTTTGTTAAACTTTTACTTTATATACTATAATTATAAATATACTTTTCATTATAGTTATTAAGGTACCAAGGGCATTATGAGTAAAATGAGAGCCCAAGATTGTTAGTGTACTAACCGAGGGCTTTGGCCCGAGGTGTGTACAACAATCGCGGGCTCTTAGCTCATAATGCCTGTGGTGCCTTCAAGGTTTTATGTCCTACCAATTTTCTTACCTAATTCATATTCATATTCAATTCATATCATTACTATGATATAGTATTTAAGATTGATCTAGTTAGCTGATCTAAGTTAGATTTGTGACATTAGCTGAGCTGTCATTAATTTTCATTGTGACAGTGGTGCATAATAAAGTTGTATCCATAGAAACAAATACTGTTAATTTTTCATAATAACCCTAGTGTTCTTATGAAGAAAATAATTGCCCTGGAGCGTTATTTTGTATCTAAGATACCTTAAAATAGAGTCATTAATTTCAATTAATGTACTGGTAGGACATAAAGAATATAAATCTTTTTACAGGAGGGGCGGGGGGCATTTTTATATTTGCTTAGGGGCCCAAGGTGCTCTTGCACCGCCACTGCCGGCAGGTCCAAACTCGGTCCAGTATAAAGTTTCAATGAGTCCGTAAAAAACACTGGCTATTGTTCATTTTGCTATGATGTTTCTGCTTATGAATTAAAAAAAATAATTGAAAAATGATAATCAAAAATGCTTTGGCAAGAATAGGACTTACACTTGGCAATTAAGGGGCCCGGTGAAGATCACGGCCCCCGGGCCCAAAATTTGAAGTTACGCCACTGATGCAACCTCAAAAAACAAAAACTTTTCTGCGTTTTTTGTCTGGCAAATCTGAAGCAGAAACTTTACGCTTTGACGCCATGGTTTTCCAAGTTTTAAAAATTAAACTCAATTGAATTTTCGGCAGAAACGCCCGAGTAAATCTTGAACTAAAAGATCCATACGTAACATAAGCCTGCCACTTGAATCTAGAGCTCGAATGTCCATTTGTTTATTCAAGTTATAATTTTACAATTTATTTATACGAGATTCAAAGGAATAGATTGGATAAGTGTGTTTACAAGTTCGTGATAAATAATGTTATTTCGCTGTTCATGACATAAACCGTATACGTCTGCTTTATTTACTTACGGCCGGTCTTATAAAGGTCACTAATCTGACGTTAACTTTAAATCCTGTTAAAATAAACAAAAGTTTATCAAAACGGTGGCGCTTATGACATATTATTCGTTAGTAAAAAAAAATTTATTCACTTTTGTTTATTTTAACAGCGAATTAAAGTTAATGTCAGATTAGTAGCCTTTATAACACCGACCGTTGGTGTGTGAACGTTGAAACAGCTGGCAATTCCATGCGCGAACGGCAAAGCAATCTGCGAACAGCAAAGTAAAGGGAGCACACAGGTGCCCCGCGTAAAATCAAATCAGCGAACCGCAAAGCCGCGAACGGCGAAGTCTGTCTGTACACATTGGATACATTAAATTTGAACAAGACGTCTTATACGCCTTAATATTTAAATAATTATTTGCCCATTTTAGCTAGTTCAGCGAACATGAAACTTATAACATCTCGGTTAGTAGCTTATGCAAGATCACTATCTGCCAAAACAGAAATCTGATCTCCCTTATAATGAATCTAAGTGCAAAAGTTTATTCATGGCGCTAATGGATAGGTGGTTATTGTTAAAAATCGCTATAATTTTTTTAATTTACATGGCCGTTTTTGTATATCTTATAACTTCTCAAGTAACACGTGTGCCTATTTTTAGTTTACAAAGGTTTTTGAAAAAACGGTCTCATCTTTTTTTTAAAATATAAATAGATTTGAAAGCAGTCATATCAAAATGCATTTTGTTAGATTGGACTAGCTAAGGGTAGTGGACCCAGAGGTTTCAACGTCTACCCACGTTGAAATCTCTGCAGCGCCTGGCGGATAGACAACCGAGGGTCGCCTTTAGTTTTAACTAATTTTACCCCTTATATTTCATCCAACGGTGCTTGAAAGTCTGACGGTAATGTGGTAACCGGCACTGCATTTCTTTGACATTAAATGATCAACTTTTGATCTTAGTTTTTGTGCATCGTTTTTCATAACCGCTGATGCAGTGGGAATAAAAACTTAAAAACTAGAATACCGTATGCCGCAAGAAGTATCGAAGATTGCTATTGGACGCTTGCAGCTACTTCGCCGAAGACCGCTCGTGGATCAAAAAGTAGCACCCTCTGTTTTCTCACGGCTGGCTTCTGTGTTGTTAGGGCTGCTTAGGGACTATTGACGGAATTTTTCAAAAGTATTGCAATCGTCGCTTAAAACATCAAGTTTTCTCGTCATAATACTGCGGGTAGAGGCATATAAATACTGTTAAACAGCGAGCACTTCGGCGTAGCAATCTTTGTGTCGGGCTTCCGCCATCTTGCCTCGCACCAAACAAAGCGGAGTTAACAGATCACAGTGCACCACGGTCGGTTGTGTATGCGTGCGCGCAAATTGTGACTTCCGAATGGGTTATTTTGACTAAAACCTCCAAAAATAAACCGAAAGATGTGCAGTACTTAGTGTGTGCATTGTATTTTGTGTGGAAGTGCGATTTGTGTGCCCCATGAGGGTAGTTACACTAAAATGTGGATTACTAACACGAGGAAGGATTATTTTTGGATTATAGCATCTTCCGTAGTCTTGTTTCTTAGCGCAGTCCAAGAAGCAACAGGTAGGTTTCATGGTTTTATTAGTAAATTCGCTCTAATCTAAAGGGCAAAACAACAAACTGTTAAGCTTTTTGTGCGTTTGAATTTGGCAAAGTGGCAATAAGTTACTGTCAACTGTGTGAAGTCGTAAAAGCTCCTGAAATGAGATTTTTTCAGTAATCATATAATTTTATTGGTTTACCCGTAGATTCAGAAATTATCCGCCTCCTAAAATGATACGGGGATAGAAGACGCTATATTGAAAAATTTCCAGCATGTAAAATTGTTAACGTTTTTTTCCTAACAAACTTCCAATTCGTATATTTAGCAATTGTTTTTTATCCTCACCCCTTCCGACGTTGAAGACATCTTCATACATGTACCTAAATAAATCGAATGGCATTAGTATTCTTTCGTATTTTCCTCGACACCAAAAGGAGAATGATACATAAATTATTAGTTTTAGAAAATACACTACAGTGGTTTACTTGTTCGATATTAATTATACCTACTGTTTATTGTTCCATGTTCGGTGCTAATCAGTAATCTTAAATAAATATTTAAAATTGTAAAACGGTAGCCATTCAGTTTATTCTAAGTAATTGTCTCAGCTGATAATTTTCAAGAAACTAAATTTAAAGCTGCCAGTTGCTCACTACGAGTATGTTGCCATACCAAAAGCATACGAAGATTGTGATTTTTTTAACATATTTGTATCCAAATTTTATTGTCAAATATTTAATTTAAAAAAAAGTTAACGAAGGGGTGTAGCTCTTTCTGCCCCAATAATTAGACGATGTTTATATATGTTATATCATGTTTGTTCAGTGTAGTGAAGTTTTGTGCAGTTAAAGAAGTATAGAATAATTTAAGGACTGCTGCTTTCAGTTGCGAAATTCGGTTGATGAGTTCTATAACGACCAAAAAGTGTACTCTGATAATTCAGTTTCCAGTAAATACCCAAAAAAGTAACAACTTCCGATACCTCATTAGAAAGAATTATGTATGAAACACATAGAAAGAGTGCCCTTTTCAGTACTATGTGCATTTTTTATCTCTGCTTCGCTGTTATAAAAAAATCTGCCGTCACTTTTTTAAAATTGTTCAGATAACTATTTGTTGATCATTTAAACTTGTTTGTTTATTTTTATCGCGACTTTGCCACGTTTATTTTGGAATGAAACTTGCATGTATCCGAATAATTCTTATCTTAATATAAGCTCATTCCCATATATATACATATAGAGGCTGTTCCATTTTATATGTGATTTAGAGTAGGCTGGGATCATTCTTCAAAAATGTATAACAGCAGTGTAGAAATTTGGCAACAATTATACATATAGGTTAGATCACTCCACTTTTGACATTCCTAGAATAGTAATGCTGACATTTATAAGTGATAAAATTAAAAAATATACAAAATCCAAAGCAAACTAGAACCACATAGAACATGAACAGGCTATACATAGTTTACTGATAACTTGTTGAGTCTGTAATCAACCTTTACTATGTGGAAACATGTACGTTGCAATCGTTTATTTAAGTTACCCAATTCCAAATATGATGTGTTGTGTTCTTTCTGTTCTTGAAAACAAGTTTCTTGGGTTAGTTATTTATAAGTGGCAGAAATATTCTTACTGTATTATAGGTAATTGCGTGCGCGATTTAAATATACAGACCGGAAGAATTCGGTGGTTATATTATTAGGTCGTTATAAATAAACACGCTATAAATAAAGAAAATCGACGTTTATTGATAGAAAAATTAAGTATGTAGTATTACACATGGATTATTAAATTTTAACAAAATTGTTTGCTTTCCAAAAACGTATAATATACCTACTTACATAAAATTCCGTAGCAATAGAAACATTAGAGCTTTTAAACGGCAACTAATGAATAGAGCTTTTTTCTCGACTTGACATGGCGATTTTTTATGTACTCACAATTTGAGGATGCATTAACAGCTAAACAGAACACATAAATATCATGCTACCGTTCTGCTGCTTTACCGTATCTGCAAAATTCTGTAATTCCAGGGAGCTTTCTAGAATTTTTCTACAGCTCGTTATACAGTGTGGTCCATTAAGTATTTCAACAAATGGGACAGTTTTTTATTAGTTGTACAATCGAAATTTAAATACCGCCACAAGTTAGTGCATGTTCGATAACCATATCAGATGCATTTAGAATGGCTCAAACAGCATACAGGGCAGGACAACAAATATTAAATTCGTTCAAGAATAAAGTTACCTTACTTCAAAAAATATTGCAAAATTTTATTGAGAAAAAAGTTGTTTAGAATCAAAAGTTGTGCTCAAATACAAAGTCATGGCCTCCTATTCGAATTTTGATTCTTTTTTGGAAAATTTTGTATTAGCCCCGTATGATACATATTTTTATTATTCTGATTTTATTGAGAGTTTTTTCATAAGTAAACTATTATTAGTAAAGCATTTGCATTGTTACAAAAATATTTGCGAAATTCTAAAATTCCGTTAAATATCGTTGCAACAAACAGGAAGTGGACGGTTACCTAAAAAAATATAAATCCAAGTAAATTTTACAAATACGCTTCAAGTTGCTAAAAGTTATTTAAAAGTGATGTAGTTGTGGCTACTTTAAATACAAAGAAAATCAGAATAATACAAATATGTATCATACGGGGGTAATACAAAATTTTCCAAAAAAGAATCAAAATTCGAATAGGAGGCCGTGACTTTGTATTTGAGCATAAATTTTGATTCTAAACAACTTTTCTCAATAAAATTTTGCTATATTTTTTTAAATAAAGGTAACTTTTAGGGATGTCGGCGGGTACCCGGGTACCCGGGTCGACCCGGGTAATGGTCAACCCGGGTATATTTTCAGGACCCGGGTACCCGACTAGTAAATTATATGTAATTTCTAGAAAACCAGCCTTTTTCGGAGAAAATATAAAACTTGAAAACAATAGGAATGAGCTCTAGAAAAACATAACCCTTCAGAAAAAACCATACCACATAATGTTTCTTGTTTCATATAATAAATCCACTTCACGGAAATATTCAACCCGTTAATAGTACCATTAAATCGCATCAGTATGGGATGAAGTAACATAAATATCCTCTGTGTGATTTTGATGCTGCTACGCTACGAATTTCGAATAAAAAGTTACGTAGTACTTGAATTTGATAGCAATTGGAAGTGTGAAAATATTTAAAAATAACAGACGACTTGCAGTTACAATTGGGGAGTAGGTAGTATTTCAATTTAGTTCAGTTTAAAACTCGCGGCGTAAAGAAAGATGTACGCTAACATTTTTGTTATATATTTCGGGTACCTGAGGGTACCCGGGTACTGTTTTCGGGTACCCGGGTTTGATTTTAGACCGGGTACGACATCCCTAGTAACTTTATTCTTGAACGAATTTCATATTTTTTGTTCTGCTCTGTATGTTGTTTGACTTGCAGCCCTTCTAAGGGCATCTGATATGGTTATCGAACATGCACTAACTTTTGGCGGTATTGAAATTTAGATTGTACAACTAATAAAAATCTGTCCCATTGGTTGCACACTTAATGGACCACACTGTATACGATATATTGTACCAAATTGTCAGTGTCCATCAGTTCGCTCACAATATCTTTTGTAATAGCCATACATTCACAATGCAGTTAATATCGACTGTGGCCGGGACCATATATCTAATACTTACTATATTGCTAGCGGCTATGAGTGGGAAACTGACCAAGGAAGTGAGACAGACAACCAACTCTTCAATGTATAATGATGAGCTGTGTGCAAGCGCGGCGGCGTCGGCGTCGTCCGGCCAATGGGGAAGTGGGCAAGTTTAAAATTCGCTTTTAAAGGCGGAGTTCGAATTCTCACGCATGCGCACGAGACGCGTTATACTCTAAGTGAGACTATGTCGGCGCCGTAATGTTTTCTGACGTTTCCAGGCCCTACTAGCAATATATGTGTATTATATATATGGGCCGGGACCTTAAAATTTCGCTTTTATAACCGATGTTGCTCTATCCGATGTCATTATAATCGATGTCTACTATACATACTTTAGTGTATCAAATTGTAAGGTTAGGTATTTCACTCTATTTATGGTTCTGGAAATAAGGGACAGTAAGGGTTAAGTATCTATTCCGATTTGTTAGGCACCATCTGCCATGACTTGAATGGTACCTGAAGGGCTGTTGTTACTATTAATACTAGGTATTTGCTTTGATGGATTTATGAAATTGTCAGTATTTAGGTTCGGCTTACCTGGAAGACAGTTGAATATATACTTTCCTAATAGTATTGTTTCTATAGTAGTTTTATGGCTAATTTATAAGAACAAAAAGAATCGTGAGTAGAAATCAGTTTTTGGGTTGCAAAATTGTAATAGAAATGACAGGGAGTTTTTATTATACACAATATGATAACAATGTAAGAGATATCCGTTGTCATGGTACTCGTTTTTATAGCAGCAATGCTTGATTTATGAAAATCGTTGTTTTTTTGTTTTTTTACGTACACGGTAGGATAGAACGCCATTTTCGCCGCGGTATGTAATGTACTATGCATTTTAATTATGTGCCTAAAGTTCGTTAAACAGTTTTCATTCTATATTGAGTAAATATGGCTACCACCAGTTGATCTTTGGGAACTAACAAGATTGTTGTTTTGGCGTTGTTGATTAATTCAATTGTAAGTGGATTTGCCTTGTTGACTATTAGCTTCCAAGCATAACTAATACTGAGTTCTGCTTAAAGAAACACTTGCAGGATCTCGTGTTTAGTGTTTCCATAAAAAAATGTTACGAGAACTAAACGGCCTAGCAATTTGCACCCTGCTTTTTGAATATTAAGAAAGAACACCAGCGACCGCCTGTTGGTCATGCCCGAGTGTTTTGGCCGTGGGGCAAAACCGTTACTGGAGGGGTGTCATACTTGGGTTGATTTCATCGGTACCTCCACCATTTGTATTACCCATTCCAAAAAAGTGTCTTGTAGGCGAAGTTCATAAATGAATTTGTGCATGCAGGTTATTAGTCGAATATTTTGATTGTTTATAATAGAGCGTTTAATGGAGACGTTTCCAGAATAACATTAGATTTTGTACGAAATTACGGAAAGTAGATTGTCAACTATGTATTCAATTTGAATGAGATTCCCACATAAGGAATGAAGCGCCCTGAACTTTACTTTTGTCTTAATGAAAGGGTCGGTTACTATAGAATAGATATTTTCTGATTATTAATTACCTATGCAAATCAAATGTACATTTACAAAAATAGTTGCTAATAACAAAATTCTAAAATCAACTTATTTGCTTACATTTACATTTTGCTATCAATATCCCAACACTCTAAAAATAATATTAATTTCGATTAATAGACAAGTAGTGGACATTTTGCAATCAAGATTGAATGATTTGACAACAAATCAAATTGGGAAAATATAACTTTTAAAATAAATTTTACATAACCTCATTTAAAGAACCTACTAGTATCATTTGCACGACAAATAAGCTACAATTACAAGGAAAGGCTTAATTTTTCCATAGATAATTCTTATTCGGAAAAGTGGTGACCCCGTTTTTCGGTTTTAATAACATTTTGACGATGTGAGATATTATTTTATTTGTTAATGCATCAGGATAAACATTTACGTTACTGGTTTTAGAGACAAAGTAATATAATACAGCTTTCAAATGTAAATAGTGTCTAGTAAATGGGATTTTTGTTGTATTCGTAGCTTTATCAAAATAATTATACCTATCAGAAAGTTATTATTAATTAGCACATTTTGAAAGTGAAACAGCACTGACGTCCACTCCATAATATACAGATAAATAGAACTTCCATAATAAAGGATGTTATGGAAGTCCACGTAATAATTTTAACCAGTGATAGAGCTCACCAAACTGAACAACTTTTCTATTTAGGGTTTTTCTTGTAATTGTATATTTTTTCAATCATTTATCTTCCCTAAATTTGACAAGCCGCTCGGTGAGCATATGTAAGTTGAAGCTGAATGACACAGCTATACTAAAACTGCAAAGTTCTTTCACAAAAAACATGCGTCTCATAACTGACCTACCTCAATATGTAATGCAGTGACCAGATGTCAACTAAAAGTTTTCTGGATACCTACCTATGCAGTTTTCGTTGGTTTGCATTGTCAAGATATGCTTTTTGTGTTTTGTGCCATTAAATTAAAATATTATTCCGTAGGCGGGTACATTTTTAGAGTAAAACTATCTCGAATTTTAACTCGGTTTTGAGGGTGCTTTCTAAAAAATGGTAAATACAAAAATTGTTCAGTTTCATGGGATCTCTGTGGTTAAATTTATTACATGGACATCCGTAACTCCCTGTATGTAGACAACTTGGGAAATAAGGATAGTAATGTTACAGTTAATACCCGAGTTTAGTAAAAATCCGAATGTACCTGTCAAAAAAAAGCGACTTTCGTCAATACTACTTGTAACTAGGCAAAATTTAATAGTATCTGCATTTTGTTAACTAACACCTAACCTAATCGAACCTAACCTAACCCAACTGAACCTAACGTAATAGATTACCTAATCAGTTTTCCCACTATGGAGAAAACTAAGGACATATAATATGTAAATTTTTTGAAAGCTTTTTTTTTTATTATTATCTTTCATTCGAAAAGAGATAAAATCTTGTATGTGAAAAACTGAAAACGCATTATATCCATACGTGTGTGCTTACAGAACTAGGCTTTGCCTCGCTTTGTAATGCACACACGGAAGGAAATAGCGTTTTTTCACTTGTAACATAAATAGCTATTATCGGCTATTATATCAAAAAAAGGCAAAGCTGTATTCTGAACTCCGTTGTGATGCGCATAATTTTTAATTTTGATAAAAGATTATAATAATTTATAATTCCAACTAAAACCAAAACACCAATTCTAAAGCTACCTGGACGTATGAATCGTGTCTTGATTTATTTTGGACCAGAACAGTGCAATTGTTGTAGCTTGTTTATTACTACAAACTCCAGGATATTCTCGAATGTTTGAAAAAACATTTTTTGAAGCAATAGGTAGTTGTCTACCAGTGCCTTACTCAATGGAAAATAATGTTTAGTGTATTAAACAACGTATAGTTTCAGAGGCAATTCCCAATTATAAATACTCGCTCAACTATAACGATAATTTTCCATTTTGAAAATAATAAAATTTGTGTTTCTTGAGAAATGACGATCACTTACCATAATGCTGATTGAAGAAAAATAAGTTAATTGTTTCAAAATAAATATAAATCAAGTGTTTCTACGTGTTGTACATGCCTTCCATCATTGTTGTAAAGCAAAATGCACGGCTTTGATTTTCCGAGTTCACGCCTGGAATGCGTATAAGGTATACTTAATACGTAAATGAAGCTAATATACAGGATTCCATGTTGGGTAAAGATTGGGCGGATCCTGTTCGTTAGCGAACTCTTCTGCAGAGAAAGCCTGAGAATCTGCACACGCCTGCCTCAGATTCATTTTATTTTCCTTAACTGTGGCTAGGAGCGGATCCATAAATTATAACACAATTTGGATATTTATGAGTGAAATGATGGCGTAGCTACTGACGATCTGGAAAGTTTTCTAAACAATTCAGAATCTCTTGATTGTGAACTTTAGTTCCGTATTTTCATAATTTTAGTTTTTTTTCAATTCTTTTCCGAATATCTGTATTTGAGATCACAAGCATATATATTTAAGACGGCTATATCATGGAGAGTATGTGGCGTAAAGATCTTCACGGCAGTCTCTTCTAACAAGTATGCCATTTTATTTAGAATATTAACGTTCCAGTTCATAAGCGTGCCAAACTATTTTTCTACACAATATGTACAATATTGATGGATTTTTAATAGAGAAGGTTATCAATTATTCAAGCAATGGAATAAATTCTCATCTACTATACAGCCAATGATATGCCGATTTTTCAATTATTCTTCAACGAATCATTAAGGTGAAACATAAATCAGGAGGCCCGAACAAATGCAATCGTCAAATCTACCACAAAAAAACTAAGAAAAATAAATGATTTAATGCTTATAGAAAAAGCATAGTATTTAACTCGTGACAACTCAACTCGTCTAATTTCCTCACTCATTGAATAATATACTATGAGATCGATGGATCCCTTAAAATATACATTTTAAATGTATAGGAACAAAACATATTTTGCACGTTCCTAGAAATTATGCGTTCATTATTATTACTTTCCCATACCCATAGGTATAGGGAAGTCTTGGAATCATGAAAATTTTGGAAATCGAGATTTTCACAGAAATAGCCGTTTTGGGCCTCTAGGAACCCAAAAAAGTGGTTTTTAAAAAATGTATGTCTGTGTGTGGGTGGGTGTGTGGGTGGGTGACGCTCCTACAGCCGAAAGTATTGCTCCGATTTTGATGCGCTTTGGAATGCGGGGGTGTATCGAAAATTCATCGACAAAATAAGCTTTTCAAAAAAATCCGAAACCGGAAGCGGAAGTTACGCATGTTTTTTGGTATAACTGTTTTCGTGATTAAAATTTTGAAAATTTTATCGCGGATAACGATAGAGGGTCGTAAGACAAATCTGTTAGTTTTTTGCCGAACTCGCTAGGTTTAAAATGAAGGGCGCTATGATTTTTTGAAAATTTTGAGTTTAACGCCCTATTACTCAAAAACGGATAAATCGATTCAATTGATTTTTGTTTTCTGAATAGTATATGAAGGCTAACATGAGGTGATATAAAAAGTGTTTTGAAAAATATTAAGGGGCCTAAATTACAAATTTTCAAAATTTTGGAAATTTTCTAAAAATCATTTCTCAAAAACTGCCCACAGGAATTTGTTTAAACTTCATACACTGATAGAACCCGAAAAGGGCTATCGATCTGTTTTTTAAAGAATCTCATGAATTATCTGTGGCGCCCTCTACGAAGCTTTGAAGTTTGAAAATTTAAACCCCTTTAATTAATAAACAAAAGAAGATAGGTAGCTGGGGTTTTCACTGAATTGCTCAGTGCATAATGGAGCATATGAATATGCAAAAAAATATTACACTCGTGGATATATGTAAGCGCACCGGCCCCCTCCCCCCTCTATTTTTGAAAAATAATTTTTTTATTCTAACGGTTGTTATATTTTTGCGTCAAAGAATCTTTTTCCGCGAAAATAAAAAAATCGATTTTGTATGCCCTAGAAAATATAATTTCCAGGTACTTAGAAAATTTCACCTCGGTGCTACAGCCGTTTTGAGGAAAATAATACATAATAGCACAGTGGCGGCTTGTCCACTTGGCGCCATCTACAGAAGCTCGGTGGTCACGTTTTGAACTACACATCTTATAACATAAAATCGTAGTTCTCTTTGTTTGCGTGTAACTATGTTTGTTCGCTATCTCCTCCGAAGATACTGGACCGATTAAGTTGTACGATGGCTTAAAAGTTTGCTAATTTTCAGACTTATTTAATTAACTTCTCTAGGCAGCAGTATAATTTAATTAACTTCTCTAGGCAGCAGAGCGGAGCGCCTATCGCTGTCTACTATTAGCTCAAGTGCGCGCATTATTCAAACAGGAGAGTGTGGTTCTGCGGTAAGCGTGCTGGCCTATCACGCGAGAGCCCCGGGTTCGATCCCGTCGATGCATCTTTTTTTTAAATTTATATTAATGAATCTCTCTTAATTTTGCGAACCGAAACGTAGTTCGGGTGACTCACTAGTTCTTTTATATTAGGGAGTTTTTGCATAACGTTCCGTGGAAATAACGGCCCGTTAAAGCATATATTACCTAGCAACGTCAACGATACAGCCAATCCAAATCGAATGTTTCGTTTTTAACGTAACGTTATTTTAACGTAACGTTGTGCAAAAACTCCCTATTTACCCGCAATTTACGTGAAAGTGTAAACGCTTATCACGGTGAAGACGTGAGTCATCGAGTTGAAATTTTGATATGTTGTAAAGACTGTTGAATAAAGACGATATGAACAGTTTCCAGTATGGGAAAGTCCAGGGAGGTAGTCACGTCCACTTTTTTTTCTAACTGTATTTAAAAATATTGCGGTTAATTAATTTTGAATAATCTCTAGTACTAGTCGTTGCAATAAATAAGAGCAATAAATTAATGGTAACTAATTATTCACTATGTATCTATTTAAAAGTCGATGATTTAATGCGATCATAAGTGTTCTGTGTAATTAATAATTATATTTCACGGTTTGTTAATAAGTGGAAATTCTTTGACAATTAAACTGAAATAATTAATGTGTTAAAGCCAGGGGTCGGCAACCTTTTTCGGACGGCGGGCCATTTTCAAAATAAATTTTTTTATGCGGGCCGCACATTCAAA
The DNA here is from genome assembly GCA_940337035.1 of Agriotes lineatus. Classification (NCBI taxonomy): domain Eukaryota; kingdom Metazoa; phylum Arthropoda; class Insecta; order Coleoptera; family Elateridae; genus Agriotes; species Agriotes lineatus. The sequence continues at coordinate 145,111 of CALNHX010001784.1, read as the reverse complement.
TGTAACTTAAATAGTGCTTTTATATCATATACGAGTATAAATATGATTAAAAATAAATATAGAAAAAATTTATTTTTTATTGACATGCTATAATTACAATAATGTTAGAGAACAAAAATTTTACAATTCTTAAAAGGGAAAAAAAAAGAAAATACAATTCCAATTAAATATGTATAAATATGTAAATATAAAATATATAAATATAAAAAATATAAAATATTGTAGTGAAACGTCATACGGCTGTCAACATGAACGCACATATGAACATACAGTAGCAAATTGGCGAAATGAAAGAATTAGTGATGGGCCTATCCGGAATGAATAATTGGAAAGTTTCCGATTGTTAAAAAAATCGGAAGGTTCCTATTATTTCGGAACTTTTCGGAATTCGATTATTTTACTGTTCGGTGCACAAAATTCGGAACTTTCGGAATTCGATTATTTTACTATTCGGTACACAAAATGAGAAAACGAAATGCCAATTTGAACTGAACGGAATACGGAATGTTGTATTGACTCACTTGACTGCTATATGCTGGTTGGCGAATGTCGACGGGTCGCGCCGTGTGCGCACGTGTATGATACGTGAATGGCACTAATGGCAGTGGTATTTTGTAGATTAATTATTAGATAGTACACCTACAGACTTCAAATTCAAGTATTGTTTTATACTATCTATTATGTACTTTATGTGCTATTAATCTTTAAAATATCACTACCATTTTCCGACAGTCTATTAACGTAACTACTGTAATAATTTGAAAAAATATTTTATGTCCTCATATCCCACTGTGCGACTCAAACTTATAAATTGTTTTTTAGGATACTGCTGGCTACTACTGGTCTAGGCCGGTAAATTTTATCTACCGGACTCGTATGTAACAATGTAAACGCTAGTTACCAATGCAGTATCCTAAAAAATCTTATACGATACACGACCGGTAGAATTCTTATGGCCTTGCCAAACATACAGGTCTCGCCCTTCGGTTCGACCTGTAAAGTATTGGCGCGGCCATAAAAATGTTGCTACCGGTCTAATAACGTAAATAGCTATTACTGACCGTCCTACAAACCCAAACAATAGATGCCAACGCAGATAATTACGGCGAGACGGCGAGTGCTCTCATCGTAAATTTGCACGCACTTTATCTTCCTTCCGCTTGTTGTTATTTCGCTCGTTTTCCTTTGCTTGCATTTACGGAATGTAAAATAATCGGATGATATTCCGATTTTATAAACATTCCGAAATGGAACATTCCGATTATTGAAATCATCCGATTATGCCCATCATTAGAAAAAATGCTACACTTGCTAAGCGGGACGTCGTATTCGCTGGGGAGTGGGGATTAAACTTGCGCAGTAAAATAGGTTTCCCACTATGCTTCTGTTTGTCGCGCATTTTTGTCACCGGCCACATTTCGGCACGCTTACGCTCTAAGTTTGTTGATTTTTCCTAAAGTTATATTGGTGCTTTGGCGGGCCGCGCAAAAAGTTGCAAAGGGCCGCATGCGGCCCGCGGGCCGCAGGTTGCCGACCCCTGTGTTAAACGAAGGCAATCTCAATTGCTTCAATTTTTATTTCTTTATGTACCTATCAATCAATTAATTCTTTTCGCCATCGACCTACCTAAGTACCTACGTAATATGTATGCAAATTTCTATATTATATTTTTCCCCGTTTTATTATTTTTGCCCATTTCTTATTATTAACCCTAGTAACCCCACAAAATTGAGAGAACGCCAAGTACCAAAATGGGTCATTTTTGACCCACTGTATAATTTTGCTATTTATAATTGTTTAAAACATTTTTTGCCCTCCTTACATATATTAAATATCTAATACGTTTCTTATATTTAATATTTATCATGCATACATAATAAATAAAAAGCGAAAATACATCGAGAACAGCCTGTACATTCATACTGCATTGTGGAAGTTCTTCCTTTTCAAGAAGTATATTCACTTGTTTAGATTTCCTTTTTGTATCGGACACATATGTCCACATTCTCCCATCTATTTTCTCATTATTAGCTCCAGCAACGAGTTCATCATCCGAGTCTTCAGAACCGGAAACTTCACTTCCAAATTCACTGTCACCGATTCTCTCAACTTCTTCATTATCGTCTACTTCGCTGCACACTTCAGGAACGTCTTCGTCACTATAATCACTTTATTCTAAAAGCTTAGCTAGTTGCTCGTCACTTAGCGGAATTTTATTTGGATTTATTGTGACCAAATGGTAACAGCAAACTGAAAGTAAATTTTGAACCCTGCTTTTATATAGACATACGACAAACATGTATAATTCCTGTAAATTCCTCAAACATTTTTTACCAATAAAATTCATACATACACATGCACTAACAGGCAAAATTCGCCAGACGGCACTTTACAATGAAATTCATGCATGCAGCGACATGTACGAGCATGCATAAAACATTAATTGACTACAACACGCGAAGTACCGAAATGGGTCAAAAGTCAAAATTGACCCTTTGCGCAAAGAAAGTAATAAAAAATTTCAGGTACCGTTTTGTAAATTTTTATTTATGGCATATGGTGACAGACAGCATAGAAATAGCATATCTAGAAGCAAAACGACGTAATAGCATCTGAAAAAATCTGGTGTGATACACGCACACAACTTCCTTTTACAGTGATCTTATAATTAGCCAAAAATTTGATTTTAAATTTGTAAGCATTTGTCAAAAATTTTCGAAAATTACAAATTCTGCCAAAACGGTACAAAATAGAGCGTTAGTTGAAGAGACAAATTTTCTTTATAATTTTAAGCTGAATTCAAAAATGTAATAATATACCGGGTGTTCTATTTAAAACGGGAGTTAACAAAAAAATAGAAAAAAAACAAAAGAAACCCATTTTAGAAGTATTCAAATGGAAAATCACCTATCTCACATCAATACACATTCAAAGTGTAATAAAAATGTGAAGTTTAAAAAAAATCGTTAAAACCATTTTTGAAAAAATCGAAAAAAACTGAAAAATCACAAGAGTAAACACCTACTTCCGGTTATGCGATTTTCTTCAAAAGCTTTCTGTCACATCTGCATAGTACACAAAACTTATATATGAAGTTTCAACGTCACACCTCTTTTAGTTTTTGAGATATTCTGTTCACAGACAGACACACAGACAGACAGACACACAGACAGACAGACACACAGACCAATGAAAAAAATAATGTTTTTTGGGTTCAGGGGACTCTAAAACGTGAAGATCTGTTGTAAGCTCAATTTCAAATTTTTGGGGTGAATCCAATACTTCCGTTATAGTAAAAGGAAGTAAAAAAATGGTACAAGAAAATTTAGATCCTGGGTCATTTTTGACCCGGTTTTGGGGTTACTAGGGTTAAGAGTAGCAGATGCAAGGGTGTTTTTTATTTCCTGAATTTGTTTTTTCAGGTATAAATCTGATGACCGATATGAAGTAATTAAAAAATGAATCAACCAATCTATTCCTAAATCTATGAATGGATTTTGATTGTTAATCACATTTTATCTAGTCACTGCATACAATGTCGGCTTTCGCGCCCTAGTTTTAGGAAACAAAACTGTCAATTTCCAACCAGCGAGATCCAATTTTTATTAACTCCCGGCGGGAGCCAATATTTTTTACCTCTCGCATTTGTGTTTATGTCACCATGGATATCACACTAAAGCTTTACAACGTTATGTTGATTTGGAAAGTAGACAAAATGGTACTACAGAAATCTAGAGTCACTACAATGATTTCCTAAAGCAAAATTTTTGAAATTTCGCGCTCTAGAACATGCGCTTGAAGAAAAAATCATATATACATCACTGGAGCAAAGGTTCACTTCCTCCCTAGCTATATAAATAGCTATTGTTTGTAAATTAATTATAGTACAATTAATTGGAATTCATTATTCAGTCATTGTATGACCTTATGACGATTAATCACTATATTTCGATTGATCTTTCAAAAGATAATTGTCAGTCAATCATTATATCAATTCGATTTTTTCACAATTGAAATTTTAATGGATTGAGGGAATTGCTTATTTTTATGCAATATCGTGTAGTAGTTATGTAAATTTCGCTATTAAAAACTTTCAGTTTAGTAATGTTACAACCCATATTTTTATTGATCAATTTATCATATTTTAATATCAATAATTACATAAAGCTTAAAATCAACATTGTATTCAACTGTGATTACCTATTTTGTATATTATACTGGGTTATATATAGCAAATAAGACCGCCCAAAGATATGGTAATAACAATTTTGCATTAACGGCGTCATATCAAATAGTACCTTTACATGACTCGCCATATCCCAATCGCGATGTCTTGCAGTTGAAATGAAAGTACCATTGATTGCAGTCATGAATACCTGAGCGGTTAATATCTCGTTAGATTTTTTATTTGATTAAATTAAGCACGAGTCAATTCAAATTTATCCAACTTTCCAATGCTGCATTTGTTAGCTGAAAATAGATATGGGTAAGATGGAAAAGAAGCAATTCATAAACGTTTCAATAACTTTTTTACTTAAATTGCTTGGTTCAGTGTATCAGTCCAGATTGATTAGTGATTGATATTGGTGACACTTCCACATGTGTGTCCGTGTTTTCGTATACAGGTCGAAAGCTTTAATTGTGAAGACTATAATACGCTATATGTACATATGTACTTAAAAAATCAATCTAGTTAAATCATGTATCTTGCATACATCTGTAGTAGATAGTAACCGGAAGGCAATAAGTACGTGGAAGTGTAATCGTAAATATTTCATCTCAAATTCCGTGGTTTACTTAATAATTCGAGGGCAAACAGATAAAATTCGTTCAAATCTTAACGGAAATCGAACAACGTCGTTATAAATTGACCGCAATCTTTGAGTGGGTGACAGATAATGTTTGGTTTCAGGCATTTTCCGTTTTTGCGGTTTGTACTGTTTTATGAGATAAATTGCTTCCTTTGTGGTTATTCGTGAGAGACTGTTAGTTGAGGACATGAAATTCACTAATCAAATTGAAAGAAAAATGAACTTTGTGCTTTTTCAAAGATTCACTCCTTCAACTTCACATCTGTCAAAAAACTGAAGCGAATAGTAATTTTGAAGTAGTTTTTACACAGCCTTGCCAGTCTGTAACATAAGCACAAATGTGTAAATATTCTCTAGGGAATTTTTATGCAGCGTCACACGATAGGCATAGTAAAAGTGCTGAGAACTTCAACACTGCACTGCAGTTTGCCGACGCTATAAACAACGCTCTGAGAACGCCAGTAATTAATAGGTAATCAATTTGCATGCATAATTTCGGTATTCTTTGTTTGGTAACTTATGTTACGCGTTTCACTATTTTAATCCGTATGTGAATATGACATGGATGGTGGAATTTTCAGTTCATAATTTGCTTACGTGTTATTTGCATACGCCTATGTAAGTTGTGCAACTATTATCTTTCTGGAGTTTTGTGTATTCTTTTTTCACGAGTTGTTTACAAATTATATAACGTTTTGACTTCCCAGGGAATGCTTGAGAATAACGTAGACGTTGGTAGTTTCAGGGCCGTCTTTAGAATGGCTGGAACGAACATAACGGCATCTATTTTTGTAAACATTAGAAAAGGAGAGGTAAATTAAAACAAAATTAAATAACAAGTCAGCGTTTTCATTAATTTCGAATTATTATAGCCTGGTATATTCCACGATGCGGATCGAAGACTATATCAATTAAAGAAATCCTGAATACTAAAATAGTATATAAACAATTTGATAGAATATTATTAGTAAGGGCAAGAAACTTGTAATATTGTACATAGAAACATTTCCTCCTTTCAGAAATATAAATACTTGATAAATACCATTTGTAAATTATCACATATAATCTCACAAGAGCATTAATTCTTTCCGGAAATTTTTTTGAGTGCGTTCCAACAACGTCGTATTAATTTGCACGAGTGGGACGCGAGGGCAAATTAGGACGTCGCGTCGTTGGTTGCACGAAAAATAACTTCCGAATATGAATTAATGCTCGAATGCACAGTTAGGTTGGTCTACCTACAAAAAATTTCCAAGAAATTTTGTTGATGTCTTGGTTACGGCTCGTGAACTAATTTTTCTATTGGTCCTTAATGAGTTTCGTACGATTTTCAATAGTAATAGCCCAAGTGCATATAAAATTGCCGACAATTTTGAATAATGCGCGAAAGCGCGTAGGGTTAATATCGATTTTTAAATTAGAAAAATTAATTTAATATTAATTTTCATACAACACCAAAATAATTTTTGAATTCAGAATGTATTGGCAATTGACTAGTGCAAAAAATCCAAAATAATCTATAATTTGCACTAGTGCATAATTATCGATGTGATTCGCCAGCTCTCTGATTGGTCGAACATTTTTAAGGGAAATAGTCTATGTAAATATTTGCTGCTATATAAAGCATACGGATTTTGGATAATACTACGTAGTGTATTTGTGCATTCGAGTATTATGTAATTATTTGCAACGCTTTCAATTCGATTTTTGTGACATGACCACCCATTTGAACTAGAAATTTACGGGATGCAGGACCATAAACTATTAACACTCTTGTCTAGATGCATTCCAGATTGCACCAATTTTTAGTACTGGGTGCACTCGAAACGGGAAAAATTTAGGAGCGGACCTCAAATTACCCACTAATTTACATAATAAAAGATAGACTGTCTAATTTTTAACATTTAAGCGAATGAAATTAGTGATTTGGCTATATGGCCAACTACAAAAAGTGAAATGACAGTTCTCAGCATGCAGAATGAAGATGGAAAATATTAGAATGTGGACATTGGAATAATTCAGGTTGTATAGTTATTATGAATAATAATTCAGGTTGTATAGTTATTAATAGCAAATCATGATGAAATGTAATTAGGCGAATATTCGTATTTGTTTGTCAATCCGCGGTAGGTTCTCGTTTTCTTTAGTATTTTGTATTGACTGCAGAAAAAACTAATACTTTTTGTTAAAATGTAATTAGTAGATTTTCCGTCTCTTCCTTCACCTTTGGTCGCAGGAAGGGGGCACCCATTGTACGTAAAAGTTTTGACAGATAAATTGGGGATTGTGCATCCGTCTTGTGATTTAGGTTCTACGTAGGGTCATTGTATTACGTATTTTAAAATTTGTCTTCGACATGTTTTGTGTACCTATACAAATTATGTTTTCAATCCGAAGGAGTATCTATCTATCTATCTCTCTATGTATGTTTAAAATTCTAATATACGGTGGGAGTCGGGAAATTTATTTGTTTACTATTTCCGGTTTTGATTGTCTTAAATTTACCACCTCCAAGATTCGGCGCGGCGTGGGCTTCTCTGCTGTATGAGAAAGACCGAACAGGAAACCACTAATCTGTTTTTTACTTAGCAAAAATTGTAATTAAAGCAACCTATTTCTCATACTCGGGAACGGCCGCGTCATATGTTGTGGGTTTCCGAGAAAAAATACTAACATGTTATTTTGAAAATTTATGAACACCTAGTTGCAGATTGTAGGCACTGGTGTATATTGTAGGAGTTTAATGTGGTTTGTGAACTATTCTAACATTTTTTGTGTATAACTTTTTAGAGGCAGTGTAAACAACTGATAACGATTAACTGACTTTAATATCTTTATTTGGCTAAATTTTGTGTTATGTGTATATCCAAAGTTGTCAAGTATGTACAACCCTCCTCTATCCAAGTAGCGTGACAGAATTATGTCATCCTGAAATCAGGTTTGTGTTCTCATCGCACGTTGAGCTCTTCGCGGATCTGGCGCATTTTCACACACTGTAGCGCGGAAATAAAACCTGTTCGTTACAGTTAGCAGTGCGCGTCATATCGTGCCTCTTTATTATAGGAGTCCATTATATTAGACTTTGTTAATTTCTTGCTAGGCTGAATTACTAAGTGGCGATGAATATGCATGCTGTGAGCTCGGATTGTTGCTACTGGGTATAGAGCATAATGTTATTGTTGTGGCCAATAAACGCGCTTCCATATCCCAAGCGTATTTTTTTACGCAAAATGTTATGATTTAAAAATATGCAAAAACAGATTCATAGAATTTATATTGGTTTTTGTTGTCCATATCAAATTCAAGATGCACTCGTTGAATAGTGATTAAATTGTGCATCAGGTATTTTTTTAATTTACTTTCGTATAAAGACTACTTCATTTCTGTACCACATAATGTTAAACTATTTGAAAATGTATCCAAATATTTTAATGTATAGCTACATCATCTTTTGAAAATTTCAGTCTCATCAGCTTTATAACGGGTGTTCATAAACAGTCGTCATCCCAGTAGGTTTTGACTTCAAAAACGTATGTCTATTATAATTGAGAAAAACTGAGCTATGACAGTACTCAATGACGTTTCATTGTGCTGCACGAATTAATCAAAGATATAACATTTTGTTTTTCAAAGCAACTGGGATGACGACTGTTTATGAACACCCGTTATAAAGCGTTATTAACTCATTACCTGTGTGCATAATAGAATTCCCAGTTTGAAATGAATCAGTAAATAAATTCCATACATCCTGTTGAAATGCGGAATGTTTGTACTTCCTATAGCACGTTAGGTTTTTGTGTCAGTAAGAAGTCGCTCTATCATATTCCAATCAAGGAATGCGTCGAACACATCTAATACTTTTCTGCTGTAATAAGAAAGTTTCATATTGCGCAACTTACGGCGGAATCAAATCAATACAATTTTTATTTCATTTGCGCTACGGTATATGTGCTGTTTTGATTACCGATTTCTAATTCATTAAAATATTGTTACATGATAACAATTAAGAAGGGTTGAGACGATTAAATTCATGTGAGTTAGGTCTAGGGTTGTGCCTTTGACCGGTCAACAACTTTTTGGTCAATTGACCGGTCAATTGACCAGCCAATTGACCGCTCATTTGACCATTTTATTTTTTTTAATTAACCTTTTTTTAATCAATTGTATTGATAGTTCTGTAAGTTTAAGCAAATCACAAAGTTAACTAGTATCATATTACCACCAACCCTTTTGATTAGTATTTATAAGTGCATATAATTAACAGTTTTAACAATTATTTCATTTTATACTCTCGGTAACTAAAATAATACACCATTTATTGGCCATATATTTATGCTTCAATAAAAACAAATCATTACTGCATAAGTACAGCAAAGAAGAGAATAATAACAAACTAAAATGTATTAAGAAACCCCCCAAGAAACATTGGTCGCTGTGTGAATCCCCTCGCTAAATATGTAAATCCCCTGCATTTTTGCAATTTCAGTAAATGTTTGACGAGTTACAGGCTTACAGCCAATAATAAAGACCTTCTACAAAAAAAAAACGTTGATTGATAGTGTAATTTAATATAAGCAATTTTAAGGCTAAAACAGCATTTGACAGCGAATTTGACCACACAGTTTTTGACCGTGGTCAAATTGACCGGTCAATTGACCAAGGCACAACACTAGTTAGGTCACAATTATAATCATAGTTTTTCTATGTTGCCAAATTAACGAAAAACAAAACAACTGTTACAAGAGAAGTGACCTTTAAAATAAACATTACTACGTAGCAAAGCTTTATTTAAACAGTAGCGCCACGGAGGGCGTAAATTATTTAAGCAGAAAACAACCATGAACAATAACAATATAACATTAATACTGTATTGCATTGAACTTTCATCAGTTCCTATTAAGAATTAAAAATTTTGAAGAGGAATACAAGCTTATTGTAAGGTGCACTCGTGTTCATATAAATCTGAAACATTTTTTTTTCAAATGTAGGTTGGGTTAAAAACGGAACAATATCGCCATTGATTTCTATGAACATACAATTATTTGTAAACATTGACAAGTAAATGAAATCTGTCACTTTTTCTTATAGCAAGAAATGCATAGAGATGTTAATTTATTTTTCTCCAACCTATACGGGCTGTTAGGGAAGTCGACCGAAAAATTTTTAGGGGTGAATCCTTTGCCCAAAATATGATGATTTAACTCAAGTTACCTATATACAAAGTTGCTTAGTTGAGCCCCTAGAGGGATTTAAAAATGATTAGCTTTTTTTAATTTTTTCAATTAAGTCGAAAAATCTTTGATAGATATTATTAATTTTTGTCCATGCGTTTTTACCAGTAAACTACAGTTTTTTGTGGAATAAACCCGAATTTCGAAAATTACAGGGTGTTTAAAAACTTTGTCACAATTAATTATCCATCCATATTTTTTAACCCCCTGTATAGTCACTACCAATTTTTTTATGGGTAGTAACTGTAATTTAGAAGCTATTCCCTCTCTTACAAAATTTTAGCTGGGTAAACGGTTTAGCCACAAAACAATATTTTCTAATCCCTACAAACCTGAATTTGTAATTTAACTGAACACTAGGCTTGTAGGGACTTAGAAAATATTTTTTGTGGCTAAACCGTTTACCCAACTAAAATTTTGTAAGAGAGGGAATAGCTTCTAAATCAAAGCAATTATCCAGAAAAAAAATTGGTAGTGATTATACAAAGGGTTAAAACATTTAAAAAGCTAATAATTTTTAAAGCACTCGAGCGGCTAAACTAAGCAAATTTGTATATAGGTAAGTTGAGTTAAATCATCATATTTTGGGCCAAGGATTCACCCCTAGAAAATTTCGGCCGACTTCCCTTTTGAAAAAAAATGTGCCAGATTTATGTGAACACGACGCTAGATAAAAAAAGTTAATGTACTGTGCTTGTTTTATTTTCAGTTACATAAAAAAGTTACTGGCAAAATATAGAAAATCTGTCCATTCTGCTGTGTAGGGAAAATTTACGATATTTAAATGTGTACTTCGTAGGGATTTAAAGTTACAAGACACACTGAACCTCTTTTTTGTATGATTTAACTTATTAGTGTATGTGTATTTTTAGAAACTGAGATTTAAATCAAAAGAATCAGATTTAATTTAATAAAAACTGTTTTTTTCAAATTTGTGATTTTTATCAATCTTGATTCAGATTGCATGCTTTAAAACAACTTACACAAGAGACGAACGCGTGTACTCTTGCTGAGTTATCGTATTTTGAAAGTATAGATACATAACTTTTAATATTTTAAACCATTCATAATACTGGGCGACGAAACTGCACAATATAGTATACGAACCCTATATTTGAATGTTTATCCACTATCCCTCAATAAACGCCTCATAATTATAGCGATTTTAACAATCGCAGTTTCAATATTACACACAAGTGACTTTTTGGATACCGTAACTCAACTAGTGAGTTTTGGTTTACTCAATAATGTTTAATGCCATGTGTTTTTTGGTTTCACCTAGCAACCGAACATGTTAAAACGAACGGGTACTATAATTTCAGGGATACGGAAAGTTTGTTCCCCACATTTCGTTCCCCACATTTCGTTCCCCACATTTCGTTCCCAGGATATTTCGTCTCCCCACATCTCGTACCCGGAAACTTCGTTCCCGAGCGAGTTCAATTTGTCTTCTAGATTACAGGGCGTTGAAAAACGAGTGCAGCGATCGGAATACAGTTGAAAGATACAAATGAAAGATATTTTAATTAATTTATTTATGATGAGAACAAAATAAATTGTATTTATTAAAAATGACGGTTTAATCTAAGTACGTATCTTTCTGATATTTTATATAGGGCCATAATTTCTCATTCTGAACAACTTTTCTTAGTAATATTTTGCCGTATCATGAACAAAAAGGGTAGTTTACCTGAAAAGAAAATAATTTTTGCTTAACTGTCAAGACCGACTTGTTTTGAAAAACTGAAAATTTTCTTAAAATTCTCTACAAACCAAGCAGGAATTATAATTCCTATAACATTTTTATGTAAAACCAAAGAGCATAGGCTCTTTGGTAAAACTAAGAAAAATTTAGTTCCCTCTTGTAAACTCAATCCGGGGATATACTGTATATAGTTCTTATCAGTTTATTATAATAAATAAATTAATTAAAATACCTTTCATTTTTCCAACTGCATTCCGATCGTTGTACTCGTTTTTCAACACCGTGTATTCTAGGAGACAAATGGAGCTCGCTCGGGAACGAAGTTTCCGGGTACGAGATGTGGGGAGACGAAATGTCCCCGGAACGAAATGTGGGGAACGAAATGTGGGAAACGAACTTTCCGCAAACCATAATTTCAGACCAAAATTTTGGCTTTATGCTTCTGTGTTTATTGAGACTTGTGGAGAAAATTTTATACTGCACGCGTAGTGTTACGATGTATTTACCCACATGAGAAAATTATTCCACATAGTCGACGGAATCGTGGACCAAATTTTTCTCTAGTGGGTAATATCCACATAACACTACTTGTATAGTAAATAACTATTGTAATAAACGAGTAGGAGTGGTTAAATTTGTTGTCAGCTTTTCAGAGAGTGAAAAGTGTTGCAAGCAAGATTAGTAGGTATCTAGCGAACTGTTACCATCGCATTGATTAACTTTTATTGTAAAAGGTGTCCAATCTTTCTTAATAATTTGAAAAGTAGCAAAAAATCCACTTTTGTCGAATAAAAAATTGTACCGAATACATACAAATTGTATTTTGTTTCATATTCTGCAAAGGTATGGAGATAATTTGATGGTTGTTAATGTATTTCCCAATGGAATCATTTATTAACGTCCAGCGAGTAAAAAAAATGTTACAGATATATTTGAAGTAAACTTGGTTTGTAATTACTAATATCAGTAATATAAATATGAATATTCAGCAGCTAGGGCTATAAAATTGTTGTCAGTGCATCTAACGGCATTGCAGATTAAATAAAATTCCCATTAAAACTAAGTTGATTAGAATTTAGTACTATAACTTTTTTGTTAATTAGAAACTGGTGTATATGCGTTAGGATTGCTATGTATGTATCTTTCTATTCGTCGTAGTTGTAGATCGAGGGCCCGTTTTCAACGACAAAACGTGTAGTCTGCGATCCATCTTCTACTCTCAATTGGTGGTTTGTTTAATCAAAATTTAAGAAAAGAAATGTGATTTTTAGAATGAGTTTTTATCACATAGATACATGATCTCGCTGTGGATACATTTTTATATACATACATATTTATAAGGTAATTTGGTTGTTTTAATGTTATATGAGAAATATAAACATACTGATATGCAACGCACATAAGAATGTAATTATGTATTAAATTCGTAAACATATCTTATAAATGTCTTTTTGCCAATAGGTAGTAACGTATGTAATATAAGCTTTGTGATGTTTTTGAAGCTAGAAAAGTATAATTCGACGAAGCATTGTCAAGTCGCCATTAGAAACAAAAAATTATGGATAAATGGAATTTATGATAACAGTACAAAATTTGCATTTTTTCTCAAAATGTATTACAATAGTGAAATCCGAATGAGTATATATCAGTTGGTTGGATGAATACCTAAGCGCGATTGTCAACATCTACTGAGACCAAAAAGTGTAAATTTCAATAATTTATTGAACAAATATGAGAATGCGAAAAAGGAGTACCTTGCGTAAATTTACCTAAAGGTAAACGTTTCAAAATACGTTCGCACAGGTTGCCGACAGAATGGTAAGAAGAGTCAAAGATTGGGTAAAAACGTGAGTTCGGAGGTTATATCGTAATGTTTTAAACTATGTATCACAAAAAATGTAAGTGTCCAAAATACAGATGCTGATATTAATACTTATGATATTTTGCACAGACTGGAGCGTCTTGTCATTACGCGAGAAAGATGGCAATGGCTGGAAAGCACAAAAAACAATTTCGTTTAGGAATATTTCAAATGATTATGAAATTGATGTCCAATAGATATAATGCAACGCTTGCTATTATACAGATTGTCCGAAATTCGTTTTGAACATAGGAAATTAATGACTGCGACAAGGAAGACAAATAAAATGAGTAGCAGGACAAAGATAGAATGTAATCATGGCTAGGTACATTTTTAAACTAAAATTAATCAATGAAACAAACAAACACTTCTGTCAAATATTTTATCTGTCGTATAAACTGTATAAAGTGTTTGTTTGTTTCATTGCTTATTTTTAGTTTAAAAATTTACGTAGCCATGATTACATTCTATATTTGTCCGATTTATGCCGGTTAGACTCCTTCCGCTTAGACTCCTCGGATTAAATTTTCCGAGTAGAGTCCTCCAACTTTTCCCTCAACTAATTACTATTTAATTATTCCGTTTAGACTCCTCGAAATATTAAAGAACGCTTAGTTTGTGTGGATTGAAAATACGACAAATATTCCTTCCCACTCTGCCCAGACTTAGGACTGGCTAAGTATACTAAACATATACAGTGTGTCCTCGGATAGGTAAAACGACTCTTGTAAAACGTAAACATTCTCGATTTAAATTTTTATTTTTTGGGGTTCAGCCCTGCTTGGTTAAAGGTTTCCAACATAATTTTACTTTTTAAAAATCAAGTATGCCTTAGAAATTTTCAAAAAACCTATTTTTCTTTAGAATAACGTGCCTTTTATGTGGCAAACACGACAAAAAATTATTAAGAAAAGTTGTTTAGAATTAACATTTAGGCCCCTATACCAAATTTCAATATCCTCGGCCAACTTTGATCTCTCACATTGTCTTTTATGATTATTTCCCAAAACAATTAGATTTTTAACAAAGATTTATATCTTTATATATATAATTCTTCTGTACGTGTGTATGTGACTGAACTTCTTCTAGACGGCTTGACCGATTTTTATGAAATTTTTTGTATGTGTTTGAGTGGGCCCCTGGATGGTTTAGTTTCACAATTGGACCGTCGGGTCCGCTACCTCTTAGGGGGTGAAATGGGGTAAATAAGCCTAAAAATCGATATGGGTGTCGTTATTGAGGATTTTTGGGACGTTGATTGCGAAAATGGCATTTATTTTTAATTTAAATTTCATGTAAGGTTGATGAGTAGTTACTGGCAATCATGCTCATACCATAAAGGGTTCACATATCTACCAGACCATCTCACTCACCTTGCATAATAAAAGAAAAATTTCAGCTAATATAATCAGTTTAACAATGTGATACTATTCAACAAATGTCCTATTTTAATCAAATATTGTCTGAAGAAGCTAACTATGTTTAGCGAAACGTTACACAAACTTTTTACGTATTTTTAACAATAAAATTTTAATGTGTCTGACAAAAATCTTTGTGAGTGAGATGGTCTGGTAGATATGTGAACCCTTTATGGTATGAGCATGATTGCCAGTGACTACTCATCAACCTTACATGAAATTTAAATTGCAAAAACAGCTGTTAAACAAAATTTCAAATTTATTTTTAAGTCCAAGACGATGGACATGACATAAAATTAAAACTCTATAGTGGTGAAACGGGGTTTCAGAGACAAATTATTTTTGGGCAGAACAACGTTTGCCGGGTCGGTTAGTTATGAAATAAAAAACTTTGTTAACAATATTTGTTTTTCCATGGCAGTCTTTGTTAAAAGTAAAATTCTTTGACTTGGGACAAACATAAAAAAAATGTGAGAGATCAAAGTTGGCCGAGGATTTTGAAATTTGGCATAGGTGCCTAAATGTTGATTCTAAAAAATTTTTCTTCATAACTTTTTGTCGTATTCGCCAAATAAAAGGCACGGTACTCTACAGAAAAATAGATTTTTGAAAATTTCCAAGGCATACTTGATTTTTCAAAAGTGAAATTATGTCAGAGTGAAGAAATACAAACATTCCAATGACGTCACCGCCAAAGTCGAGGAGTCTAAACGGAATGCTTAATTAGTTTTTCAAATCCGAGGAGTCTAAACGGAAGAAAAACGGTATAATTAGTCCGAGGACTCTAAACGGAAGGCGTCTAAACGGAAATCACCATTTGTCCTGCTACTCATTTTGTTTATGTCTTCCTTGTCGCACTCAGTAATTTCCTATGTTCAAAACGAATTTCGGACAATCTGTATAATGTTGTGATTAAAGTTACCTTAGATGTAAGATCAACATGTTTTAAACGTTTTTTGAGTAACATTGAATTTTAATTAAATAGTCGTACTCAAACTATTTCCCTAAACTTTTGTTACATACGTTAGTTTGAATTGTATGTGCCACTGATGTACAATGCGTATGTTTATCTTTATAATTATAAGACATTGTACCATACAAGAATGCGTAAGCTTTGTTATGTTATTACTTCCACTCTAGATATTTGGTAATATAGTCACTTTAACAAGCACATACTCAATGGACTTTTGAATTCGTGTTTTTATAACTTGGCCCATTGAATACAACAGGCCTCTTATTCTGGTATTTGTTGACTATCTACTAAAAAGTCTTCCGACACCATCAACCAAGGTGCAATGTTGAAAGCATTGGCTGAATGCAGATTCGGACATAGGTACATTTCAGGGATCAACACTATGTATAAAAATGCCACAGCAAGCGTCGGAGTCTATCAAAACAGGGTATACAGGGAGTTACAATACCGAAGTTATTTACAACACTCTTCGAGTACGTGTGCAAAGGAATTAACCAGGAATTACTATCGTCGGATTACTTTTAAATCGCTTGCTATTTGCAGATGACACCGTGCTGATTGTAGATCATATGGATGACGCTTGTCGAATGTTGGAAGAATTGAACAACGCTTTACGAGAGGTGGGACTTGACTGAACCTCTCAAAAACAAAATTTATGATGAATCTTGTGCCGAGTGAAAATATAAATGTAGCAAACATTCCCATTGAACAGTTTGCATTCTACAAATATATAGGCGACGAAATCAAAAGCCAAGACAACCAAACTTACGAAGTTAATAGAGTTGCCCTAACACTGGCAACATTTGGGAAACTGAGAGATATGTTCAAGTTCAACATTCCTATATGTTTGGCTGAAGCGCAGTTTTTTATCAGTGCGTGTTACCAGTGCTGATATATGGTGCAGAAACTTTTGCTCTCCCCAAACAAACGGTCTACAAACTTCGTGTAGCTCAAGAGATGGAGCACTCCATGTTGGAACATATTCCTTAAAGATTAAATCCTCAACAATAGTATATAAGACAGCGAACAGGCGTAACAGATGGGTGGAAATAATAACATATTTAAAATGGAACTGAGCTGGGCACGTGGCTAAAAAATGGACCGAAGCGTTATTGAGTGGACACTGAGATTTGACGCATACAACGTTGTATGGACGATCGAAATTAGCTTCAGGCAGCTCAAAATCGTATTGATTGAATTCGTTTACAGGATACCAATGTCCAACAGTGGACTTTAAAAGAGGGCTAAATGATGATGAACAAGCACGTGCAGATTAATACAATTACGTAATTAGCAACTCGTTACGCATGAAGTAGAACTAACGATAACAAGTTAAAAAATACCACATGAAAACACTATGTAAATGCTTTCGAATTTGAGCACCGGAATATTTTCTACAAATCGATAGTTTCTTTTGTGTTTTTAATTCCATTCACTTCAAATACGTCTAAATAATTGCAATTTTCTTAAAATATATTGTTTTGTATACAATAGTTTTTATTTTGCATACAATTCTGCAGATGAGTGACGCACAGTAGCGTTATGTACGCAAAATTTTAAGACAAGCTCTTATATAAACTAGAATTTATCATTTGCAATATGTGTTATTCTTTTAATCTAACATTTTAAATAGTTTGATAGGGGACGTTCCGTTTAGGAAAGCTAATATTGGGAAAACTGATTGAAAATATATTGTAAATATTTTAGAGCTATTTTAAATAGCAATACTGCAAAGAGAAATGTTTTTTAAGATTCGAAAGATTTGCAAATACAGGCAATGAGATTTAAAGATGGTTTTGTAGTAGTACCTGTCTCTTGAAGCAAATTGCTGTAATTATTATGGAATTTCCGGATATTTAATGAACAGTAAATTGCAGTTTCTAAATCAACAAAAACTACTGTTTTTGTCAAGCCGAATTTGAAAGGAACGTTGTACTTATCCCCGAGTTGATGCTTCCAATCTTGAGTTCCTTTTTGTAAACCGATATCATTAATTACACCTTATTAGCGATTTTTTTTAAACCGTTTCTAATCTGTTCTAAATTGTTGCTAATGAAGGAGAGTGCGGAGGAGCTCCACAAGAGAGGCGAAACAATCAATTACTGCAAGTTATCGTTAATGGTTACGAAACTTCTGACCCGCTTCAGATCACGTCCTCATTAGCACAGTTATCGTACAGGTTTCGTCGTCGAATGTGCAAATATTAATAGAAAATTCCACCGGACTAAATGTTAAATTTTTCTCACCTTACCTGGCCCGAGTATTGTATTGTAATGTTACGGGTGTAAAAATCGGCGTGCCCGCCGCATATGTTTTTATTTGTAGGACAGTCACGTCTCGACGAATGCGACATGACTACGAACTCGGTTATGTCTCCGTTACTTACTTTAATAAGCATTCCTGGACTGCATGCTGTCTTACTATATTACAATTTGCATCTGGTTCTTTGTAGTGCTCTGGCAGGGCCATGGCAACAGCCAGATTTAGTTGCATATGCAAGAAGATTGCAGAATCGGCAGCGCAATCGGACGAGTTCAAACTTGCTCAAAAACTACTATCAGTGTTGACACAACTCGAGTGTATTGAAAACCGAAAATACGTTGAAACCGGATGTAACAAGATAATTTGACTTCTGATTTTTTGAATTGACTTTGTTGTGTTCTTGGGTGATCTTTGAAATATTTACCGTCTTTTTCCATATAATTTAGAATGTTGAGAGGAAAAAATGTACATTAATACCTATTTCAACTGTAATAAGATGGTTTCGAGGAAGTTTTCTGTTTTTTTTTTCAAGATCTAGCTGCATTTGAACTGTTGACTGGTTTTGGCAGTAAGGATTTGCGTTTGTATGGCTGCCCCCACCCAATTTTTTGTAAAAAGTATTATTTCTATTGTACCATTCAACATTTTTAAGCTAGTAGAAAATACTCGACTTAAAACTAAAAATACCGTAGTGGTGGCCCCAAGTGTTAATATACAGGGTGCCAGGAAAGTCAACCGTGCCACTTCTGGAGATGCTGGGAGACGCTATATGGAGTCGGAAAGTCCTAATCCATTTTTGGCTGAGAAGCATAATTTCTTCAAAATTCACTGTTGAAATTGGTACCGCAAATTTTGTGAACCGCTGTATGGTACCTACTGCGTTTTTATTTTTTGATGTTTTTTTTTGTCAATTAATGTCAATGTAATAAATAATTGCGTGTTTGACTTTTGTAGTAAAAATATACACCGTGCAGGAGTAAGGTCTACACATTAGCCTTTTGCTGTGACGTAACAATTTTCTCTCTTTATTTAACTATAAGGAACTGGACGAAACAAAAAATCTGCAGTTTTTGGTCAGGTCCGCTTTAAGTATGGTTTGTTTTATAATATTTAAGTATGGTTTGTTTTATAATACTGTCAATGTGACATTTTTCCAAAATGACAGTAAAATAACGGGCAATAACAAGCAAGCGAGCAAGCCTAGAATCTTATTTTAAGCGAAGAGGAGACACATCGACCTACATAGGTCAAGAATGTCTTGGTTTGAACAATGTGCTATTTAGAGCATACCTTACATTAAAGGTTAGGTATATGTCAAATTCTTTCTAAAGTCTACTACTACCTGCGATATAAATTATCTGTTTGAATTTCAATGCAAAGTAAGACATGCGTTTTAAACGCTATGTTTTGTTATTTCTGACGTCACAGAAAAGGGTAATGTGTAAACTTTATGCTGATATGTTTTTTGTGTATGTGTTCTGGTGATGTTGGGTCTGTGAGTACGTCGATATTTTGTCTTCATTGTTGGATTTAAAATTATCAAACTCCGTTTTAAAAGTGTTCTAAAAGCTAATAAATTATGTATGCAGACGGCGTATGTCATAATTGTTTCCCAGCCTATCTCAAGACACTGCGTCAAGCCTCCAATTTAAGGCAAAGTCAGCAGCTCTCAACTTTTTCTTTTTAATTTTCAACATTCGATTTTACGAAAACTGCTTCTAAGCCAAATATGGACTAGGACTTTTCGACTCCATATAGCGTCCCCCAGCATCTCCAGAAGTGACACAGTTGACTTTCTTGACACCCTGTATATACAGGCTGATTTTTTTTATCATGTAACGGGTTGCCTACAAGTTGTTACATGATAAAAAAATCAGCCGGTATAATAAACCAACATTTTAATTCGAAAGGGCTGTTGTCAGGTCGTGAAAAGCAAAATACCGTATTCCGGATGAGACAATACCGTATTTTATAGGAAATTACCGTGCAACTAGAAATGTTTATATTTTACTACTATGAGGATCTGTACATATTTTTGCATTATGATTCTTTTTAATAAAAATGAGTAGCTTTAATCTTTTTTGGTCGCTTTGACTGTCAGTATAACTGGCGCACATTTTATACTTCGCACAAATAGAAAACAAATTCATTGCTGGAGTATCGAAAGATAAATTAGACTAACTTCCTTTTAATCGGGGTATAACCAACGCTAAAAGCAAGTTTTAAAAAATGCAAACAGTGTATTTTAAAAAGCTATCACGACCAGACTATAATGACAATGGGAGAATTAAGTAGCAGAATGTGCATATAGGGATTACTATGCAACTCCATGCAGCTATAGGGAAGTAAAGAAATACATATATTCAGTAATTTGACACTTTGTTGAGTGCACAATAACAACCTCATAAAAATGTAGTAGGTACCTAATATAACTCCTAGAAATTATAATGGCGCCAACAATATTTTTATTGCTAATTCTATTCTTTGAAGGATCTTTGGTGGGAAAATTACCGTATATTTATGTACGACAATAAAGTTTGAACAGTATACTGTATTTTGTGCAAAATTACCGTACATATACAGTAATTAGCGTACATCTGACAACAGAAAGTGATCAAGTTGATAAATGATAAAGAATGCAATCACTTAGATTTATGCCCGATTTCCGTTTGGTTCTATACAGAGCGCGAAACTTATATTGAGCGACGTCAGGGGCCTTTCCACGCATCATAAAAAAAGATTCTTGGGACATCAAACATCTTTTCACTGGCCCTCTCTTAATAAATTCGGCTATGGTATACATAAATATACTGAAATACGTTTAGAAAATAAATATGGATAATTTAAGTTTTATTTAACTTATAATCCATAGGAAGAATATCGTTCATAAGATGTAGATTTCTCTCTTTCAGAGGAAAGTTGCATTTGGAATTTATTAAGATTACTATAGCTATTTCATAGGTTAAACCTCTATAATTCTAATCGTGTATGTATTTCATTTTTCTTATATTTGCATAGATTAGATCACTATAGGTGATTTCTAACAGAGAAGACGTGGATTAATAGCAACAAAAATAATCATGGTTTAACACAATAATTAACATATTTAGCCGCAATTTGCAATTTATACATTTATAATGTAGTTCAAGAAAGAAATAGAAAAATTAGAAATCTTTCAATCGAAAATGTTGTGGAAGAATTTTTTCATACCACTAACCGTTTTTGTAAAGAATGTCTGTTTTCTTAATTGTCTGGACAATGCCATATTTTCCAGAATTAATATTGTGTTTGGTAGTTTTATAGAGAATTCATTTAACTTAGTATCTGTATAATAATTAAGAGCCATATAAGTTTACAGTTAGATAACAATAAATAGGTACGGTATACTTGATTTGAAAAAAGTGCGTAAATACGTCGAAACCTTCTGCTACCGTGATCGCAGTGTGGTTACCTTTGACGTTAATGTAAAAACATGGTTAATGTAAATTTTACTGCAATGGCCTATAAAACAGAGGTCCTATAAAGTCATAAAAAAGTGTCGTAGTATTGTCAAAGCCGCTCTGCGCTGTCAATGTAATTATCTAACTATGTATACATAAAAAATCGAAAACTGAAAATTTATATTTTTTGCTGGTGAAATCAAACAATAAGTAGCTCAGGCTTCAATAGTTATTTAACAAACAAGCGTGTTAATGAGAGCGATTAATAATCGAGACATTTTAACGTGTGAGCGCTAGCGTTAATTGTTGAGATTATTAATCGCAGATTAACACACGAGTTGGTTACAATATTTGTTCGTTGATCGTATCTTATTAATTTGAAGTAAATCTAATTTTATTGCATGAAAAGAATTTGACGCTTAAAGTTTTGATATTAATGGTTTCTTTGATATCCTAAACCAAAATCGTCTATTAATAAAAAAATCGTTAATTAATAGGGGTTATTAATAAAAGATTTTTAAAAATCGTTCATTAATAAAAAAATCATTCATTAATAAGGGTCATTAAGAGACGATTTTCTATACATTAATCAATCCCATAAATAAACGAGCAACGGAAAATATCTTTAATATTCAATTTAAGCAATTTTAAATAATTTTATTTCAAGCAAAATATATAATGTTAAAATGTAAATCATCGGTTTTGAATTTACACGAAAAAGCTTAACTTAAACCGTGTTTTTCACTTATAAAATTATAGTTTAGCAGAATACAATGTGAATTAGTGGTTATTATTTCTGATTATAGAAACTACAGGTTACTAATATACGCACACGTTTAGATTTGAAATATGCTACCTTTAAATTAGTATTCTAACAGATTTTTTAAATGTTGGGTAGATGCAAGCTTCTGCTAAGGAATAGTTATTTTTGGATATTTAAAAAAAATGTTCAACTTAAATTTTACTGCAATCGTATTTTATTTATGATTATTAATTATTATATGGATTTTTAGATTTATATCGAGTGATACAATAAATGTCTGGTCTGGTTGTTGGTTGCTCTTTACGAACATAATGTAAATTCATTTATAATCAGACAAATTGATTAATTGATGAGTTCTGTTGCAGTAATGTATTTGTCGGCCACATACCAGAAATGTGTTTGCACCATAATGTTAATTTCCCCACACTTAAAAATCAACAACACTAAGAGACGAAGATTTTTTGAAAAAAAAATCGCGTTATTAACACAAGGATTAAAGTTGTGTGTATGCTACTACTACTTGGGATTTGCTTTTCAAAGACAGATGCCATAAAAGACGATAGTTTTGCTTTATTCTCTGCAATGTATACATTTCGCTTGCGTGCATTACGGGAATAATGCTTTTATTTTAAATGTTTTAGTATGGCGAAATATTAAAAACGTGAATAATACGAGAATGGCACAACGTTCTGAGATATTTTTGTCCCAATCATATTTGATTTGGTAGTAAGTGTTTTTGATGCTGGTAAGAGTTGAATTTTAATTTATCAAAAGGGCGTGGTTAGTACTACACGTTAATTTTTGTTATAAATTTGAAATATAATGTTTAAAGTTCGTATCGCAATTGAATGGAATGTGTGCGGCAGATGCTGGAGTCGATCAGCATACATTTTTAGAATTATAGCAGGAATCGGCAACGCAAGTATGTACTATCTAGTTGACACTACAACTTATCGTCTATTCTGTCCGGACCGCAGTGCACTTTCTGTGGTCTTACGGTTGACAGTTTTACCAGATAAGCCAGTTCAAACATTCGTGGTTTCCACTCTACCGCAAATACTTGAGTTCGTTCCCTGCACATTCTCGTCTACGGTTGTCCACGCTTATCTTTATCGGTTTTAGAGGTTTTCTATTCCTTACAAAATATAATATAGGTATTAACGTCAGTACCTGCCAGGTTCTTTAAAAGTTTGGCGGTTTACTTGGTTATTATAGAATCTGTTCAAGGTATTTATGTGACATCGTCTCAATTAGACAAGGAATGCATTGCTATCTAAAAATTGATGTCAGTATACTATAGTTTAATAGTAATTATACAGTGGTTTCATAAAGTAGTGGATAAATTCGTTAAAAATTCAAGGAATGACTTTTGGAAAAAATTCTGGGACCCGTCGATTTAAATTTTTATTTTTTCAAATAAAATCTACAAACAGGGTTTCAATGTTTTTTTTAAATGGCAACCCCTTTTTTTATTACGGAATTTGAAAGAACGCATTTTTTTTACTTACTTAAAGCTGATTTTTGAGTATAGGACACATAACAAAAAAAAATAAATTGCAAAATATTAAGGGCCGGTTGCAGAAAGCAATGTTAAGTCTGGTGTTAGCTAACGTCGCGTCAAAGTGAACAAAATCGCATCAAATTTTGTTTACTAATGTATTAGTTACCATAAGCATTTGAGATTTGATTCGTTTTTGTTCACTTTGACGTCGCGTTAGCTAACACCAGACTTAACATTGCTTTCTGCAACCGGCCCTAAATGTAATAGCAATGATAATTTCAAAAACCACTAAACAAAATTTTCAAATTGTGCACAATTGCCTGCCTGACTGTAACCAATACGACCGACAGCATTTTTTTCTATTAAAACCTAGACTGTTCAACCATGAAACAACGATTTTTATGAGGGGGGGGGGGGCGTTGTAAGTCACAATCACTTTTGGAATAATTTGTTATGAGTATGTGTGCATAGAGTTCTCGAAAACAAATCTCCTCGAAGTATGTCTTGAAATTTGAACTTTGCATCCTTACTTTAACTCGGTATAACCTCAACTTGTATTATTGACGGAAGCTTGCCAATCCTAATAAGCATTTTGAAGTTGAATATTTTGTGAATGAAGCTGCGACGTGACAATTTTTGTTTTACAAAAACTATTTTCATTAAATACGTATCAAATTATACTTCGATTACGTACATTTGTTAAAGTGGAGAAAGGTGAAGTAAGTTAATTAATCGAAACGCATGACTGTAAATAATATGGACGTGGAAGTTTTCTATACGCCACTTAAGTAATTTTATGTATTGTAATCCAGTAATCCATTACACATTCAAAATACTTCATCTACAGCTTGCAGAAGCGATACCTTTACGTTGCCGATATAATTATTCACCATATCAGCAAACATGGATGGTTCGTATTAAATTGCAAGCCAATAACCCATACGAAGAACAGTTGCCCTTTTTCGACATCCTGTTTATCTGACTGATAGCAAAACGGTGGGTGCGGGACTGCCGGGTGCATTCCATCGAAACGTTGCAGCTGCTTTGACGTCACTTCCATTCCCTCGTTTCTCAGCGACTCCTCTTCGTCCTGTAACGGTCCCGAGGCCCCGACAGGTGGTAGCCCTGCTCGCGCCCTGCACGAGCATTAATATTGCCGAGAACCCCTTGTAATTTAAAAATCTACCGTGCGTATACGTGGAATTGTGGGTACGAATTAGAAAAAGGAAAGGATAGTAGGGTTGATGAGTTGGTGCCTGCTGTTTCGTTGACTGTGCTATAAGATATAATTGAAGTTTTTTTTATTGCTCGAGTCGCATTGTCGATTCATAATTCTGTTGATGAAATAAAATACTGTTTTTGGGAAATTGTATATAACGTATCATAGAACGGTAATTTTACTAAGCAGTAAAATTCATAGATGATAATTCGTTAATTGATATCTACATGCACGTAGTAACTAAACCGTAAAATATATGCTTCCCACTTTTTCACTTAATGCCTGAGGATCTTCTATGTTTTTAAACACAGTGCTATGAAATTTTGTTGTTGCATATTCCTAAGACAAATTAAGTTACGTACACCTGCGATCATTGAAAATGAACGGGTTATGTATTTAAAATTGACTTAACCGACGTTTTTGCAATTGCGTGCAACGTTATTTTATTATTACGATGGGTAGAGAGTTAGAACAACACGATTCTACTTTAGAGATTAGGGTAATGCAGAAAACGTAATCAACTACTGTAATGTTGGTTGTATAGCCCTGTTCATTTTCAATGATTCTTTGTGTACATATTTAGATAATTTCCGCCTTCGCATACCCATTACCAAAGGTAGGCTGAATGTGATTTAAAAATCTATTTTAGCACTTTGAAAAACTTCCACATACGAATTCTTAAAAATTAAAGAGTTTTTTTTGAGAAGTAACAAGAAAAAAAGGATTAAAATGTAAGATTACTTAATCTTAAAACCAAAAATTAGTTTTTGTGAAATTTCTATAAAAATTACCTAAGACCCAACCAGATTTGGTTTTGATCTCAAAAAATTATTAAATTTTTAGTTTCGTTTTCTTATGTTTTGACCATGTTTCGAATACAATTGCTTTTAAAAACATTTTTCTTATTTTTTACAAAATCTGGGGGTTTTGAAGATGCTAAAAGAGATATTAAAACCAAATTAAGCCTGCTTTGATTGCTTAGGGCAAATTTCTAAAAATTTGTATGTTTAATAAATTGTCATAGACGAGTGTGCATAGGTGGAAATGATCAAAAAAAGTAGCTTTAGTCGCGAAAGGGTCAGTATAAGCATCCAAAATTTAAATAATTATGTTGACAGATATCGAAAATGTTTCAAGTGTCAAGTATATTATCGATGATTTTAAATAGCGTAGCTAAAACGAATTCTCTTTCTGTCGGGTGGTTTGCAACGTGAATGCTGCCAGGAGCTGAAAATTTTTAACTGTTGCTTAGCAAAAACATCCTTTCCTAAACTGTAGAGTTTTCGAAATATCAGAATTGAAAATTAATAACATGATTCGTGAATTTATTAGGCACAACCTGACAATATTTGATTGTGAGAAGTAAAGTTATTGTCAGGTTCTGTTGTGTGGTACGAATGTGATGCGATAAATAAATCATTATTTGGGGGTAGCAGTATCTTTTCATAAGTTTCAATGCTTAAATTGTAACTATGGCATTCGATGAAAAACTTAAAATTATTTCTAGCAATAACTATATTGTCGAATGAAGAGTATGTTGATGCCAATATCAGTGGCGGCTCGTGGATAATTATAATTTTACAGTCAACCGAAAGTAATAGTATATTATGTTATTAGGAGCAAAAGTTATATATTATGTGGCGAGGCTGGACGGGTTATCTGCCGAGCTTGCGAGGCAGATAAGTACAGCCGAGCACATAAAGATACTTTTGCTCCGAATAACATATAGTATTTTTTCTTCAAACGTTTTTATAACAAATTATTTACAACTTTGTGAACAAAATTCGAAGAAAATTACTTGATCTCGTCAGCGGCAGATAATATTATCTGCCGCTGACGAGCGGCAGATAAAGTTGTCAGCGGCAGATAATAACTTTATCTGCCGCTGACGAGCGGCAGATAAAGTCGTCAGCGGCAGATAATAACTTTATCTGCCGCTCGTCAGCGGCAGATAATATTATCTGCCGCTTGGCAATAAAGTGACAGTTTAGCATCATCAATCCAGCAGTATAATGCCATATTTTACTGCCGTTTGAAGAAAAAATGCATTTTCCACCTCTCCCAAACAAATACAGATTGCGGCATCCCGAGATTTAAATGTTGTTCGTATGGACTGGCAGAAGTTAGCATCAGTAAATAAAATTAACACACTTTACAGACTAATTGAAGCTGATGCACTAAACCGTTTAAATGTATAATTCAGCAAAAATATTGCATCTCTACTGTTTGAGACTTAAGTTTATTTCCACATGAAATGAGTACATAATACGTATAATATAATAATAGAAATTTATGGCTAAGTCTACCTAACTGTTTTACTTCAAGCGTCTCTTCGAGCAAATAAGACAAAAAAAGCTTATATTATAACATTATGCTATGCATTGCTGCAATCTGATTTGGAAATTTAATATAAAGCGCTGAAGTAAATTTTCTCTAGCATTTAATAAGATTATTTCTTCCCGAATTACGTTTTTCAGTTCTTGAATTGTTTTGAGGACGTGCCTGCGACTGCCTGTTAAACATCAGATTCTAAAAAACCCCAAAGAAAAAATTGCGATGACATCTCTGTGTCAGCACAATTGACTGTGACAAAATATAGGAATTTACCGCAAAGACTCGTCGATTAACAGGTCAATTAGCCGTGGGTAAAACTTGAAATATCAACGTACAAGTAAATCGTTTTTTGACGAACGTCACATCAGTATTTCCATAACAAGATATCAAAAACCATTCAATCCAATTGCCGGACCCTTATAAATAAATGTGATTAAACCAACACGCGTGCGACCTTGCGTATGAATGAAATTGTAAGACTGCACTCGATGAACTAACTCACTGTATGTGCCAAAAGTAGTAAGTATTGATATCGGTAGCTTTAGACGCGCTATCACTGGTGGTCAGAATGCTCCAGAGCTTCAGTTATGGTGGCTCTCATTGGATCTTAAAATATCCTTATCTTTTGGCCTATCTCTTACCTGTGCCCCCCTCCCTCCGTAGCTGTTGGAAAGCTTAGCGGCCGTTTCGATCAGTCTCCCATGCGTCCGGATAGCAAGCAGCGCTGATGCTACAATTTATATTCATGAAATAAAAATTACTCGTGCTTTATTTAACCTTTCAAGCGAAAATAGTGAAGGAAAAAAGTACAAAAAATGTTTCTTGCAGAACAAAAATGCTTGACTGACTGGTTTATTTTGGTTGAGCTATGGCTCCTTGGCTGGACTTCACGTTTCACGTTGCAAAACACCCTGTATATTTGACAGTTGACTTCGTATTTCTTGTGACGTCACCGTTTTGTGTTCATAAAAATGTATGTGACTTAAAGAGAATTATAAAATTGTAGGTATAATAAAAAGATGTTTATATAGTAGATATTTGTAACGGCTCCACTGTCTAACCTTAAAGAACTGTATCGTTGCCTTGTAGGTACGTACGTTCAAATGAGTTCAAGTGTAGTGTAGTACAGATCAATATTTTTGCAGCTTCTTTAATTTAAAGTTGAATCATTTTGTATATTCAAGTCCAGAGGCTTATATTACCAGAAACGGTAATTCAATATAGGATATGCGAGATTAAATATTACTTTTGTGTGAAGTTGATCTTCGAATTTAATTATTATTTTGTATGTTCAATGTATGTTAAACTTTTAATTTTATTCATTACAAACGATGTTTGTCAACGCATTCACACTTTTCTCAATTGTTCTACGAGGCGGAGCGGAAGTGGCGTAACGCACATTAAAATAACTTATGATGATGAATTGTGCATGTCAACAAAAAATTACAACTGGGTTCGGTCTTCTCAAATTCCACAAGATTAATCTAACGAGTTAATTTTACACTAAATTGTTAAAAACATCTACCGCACACGTCATAAAATGAATGACGATCCATTAGTTTAAACGTAGAAAATACTCGTAGATGCAGCATTACCTACGTTGTAACATTTTTTTCTGAAAATTCTTCCGCATTAGTCAATTGGTGCATGCCCATATTTCAAATGCGAGGTCCATACAGCAGCCGGGCACGCTTGCAGAGAATTTTAAATTAATTCATCCGGGATATAACAATTCTGGGTCACTTATGTCGTCAATCCAATCTAAAGCCGCTAAAATAGAACGGGTTCAGTGTCATACGTTCGTGCGCTTCTAAAAACCCACAGATTAATGCACTGAGGGAGGGAACTGTACAAGATCGTAAACGTCGATAACATGATGGGTTGGCAGAATTTTCCATTAAAAGGAATTAATTAAAGCTTCATATTCATAACTTCGCCAGCATTTGAAGAGCATTTTATAATTGCGGCCCGCACCTGTTCGATTGGTTTGCTTTCCGCGTTAGGCCATATCGAACGGAAATCGAACATTTGAACTACTTTTTAATAAATTTGGCTCATGGGTACGCAGACTACTTACACCTGTTGCGCTGATGAATCAATTTCATTGATAGAATTTTGTTGAAAGAACTTTCGGCAGTCAACGATTGGAAATGACAGCAGATGTTGTAAGTGTGGCTTAATTAACCGTAGCTTTTGATCGGCATTGGAACTGAAGTTGTTAGCAGTGATGTAATAAAAGCGCGTAGTTTAATTTAAGAAGGAATTTAGCTTCGAACAAATTGAGCGGTTTCGTTCGACAGGTGTGAAATATCCTTTCATCTGCTGCTAGTGTTATAAAACTTGGTAAATTCTTAAAACTAGTTGTAGTGTGGTCTAGATTGACAGTGCCCTAGCTTAATATTTAAAATTGGTCTGGTAGAACAATTATGTTAATGGTCGAAAGTATGCGAATTATTGTGTGAATCATCGTTAATCTAAAGTTTTCGGCGAATCTGGTCCATATGTGTGGAATGTAGGTCACTACTTTTGCAGTTCAATTTCTGTTGAAAGAGTTGGGATCAAACTTTCGAATATAATTCGAGTAGACGCCCTTTTTCGTTGCATATTATTATTTATTCATATTCTAACCGATTTTTTATCATTTTTAATTAAAGAGATATAACTTTCATCTTTCATGTATTCCAACTTTTTCAATGGAACTTGAGTTTAAAATTTTGTGTCTTTCTGGAGTTCTGCCTAAATCAACTACTGAAGTTTCTCAAAATATATTTTAAAGTAAGTGACGTAATCAGTTGGGATAATGCGAGTATGAAATTTCTTCAATTAAAACTTCCCGAGAATCTGGACGTGCACTTTATAATAATGTGCCGCTTAGATAACAAGTACAGGAAACTGTGTCATTCTACATTTTAAACGTTAAATTGTGAAATAACCGAAAGCATTCAGATTGCATTTCAGTTGGCATCTCGATTGAAAGTAGTTCAAACGATTCAACCTTGCATGTATTTCACTTAAGACGAACTGTTCGATATAGTAGAAAGGATCTATATGAATTCCTATGGGGTGAATATGGAACCATCAGCTAGAAATTGACACAATTGGCATTAATTAATAATTTCGGTGAGGTGCAGGTTTTGTGGTATAACCAATACCTTAAAACTGGGAACACTGAGCTTTTTTGCCAGTTCAAATAAGAGGACTATCCGAGGACTATCATTCCGCTCAATTCGATTAAATTTAGGATTTTGCAGTCTTTGATTATTGCACCATTCAGTTCCTACATACAGTGTGTCCGCGAATTGAGTTCACATAAGGTGTAAATAATAAAACATATTCGACGTAGAAGCTGATATTCTAGGATTCGCTCCTGATTGTTCTCAAACTAAGATTTTGAGAAAATTAATCAAATTAATTGATTTTTAAAAAATAGCCAAGACTAAACTACCTTTACTAGAATAAATGACAAAAAAGTATTAAGAAAAGTTGTTTAGAATTAAGAGTAATGGTAGACTCTCAATTTTCAGACAAATCCACCTACTTTGATTTTTAAAATATTTTTTGGTTTTTTATACCAACATACTTTTTACCGTGACTGTGGGAGGCACTCTAACTGGTTTATGAACTAAGGTGTTAAAAAAATAATGGAGTGCCTTCTACAGCTACGATAAACGGTATGTTGGTATAAAAAAAATATAAAAAAAATAGAGCGCTGTGTCTGAAAATTGAGAGTCTACCATCAGTCTTAATTTTAAACAACTTTTCGTAATACTTTTTTTGTTATCTCTTCTACTAAAGGTAGTTTACTCTTGGACATTTAAAAAAAATCGTTTCGAAAAACAAGCTGTATATTAATAAATTTGATTGATTTTCTCAAAATCTTGGTTTAAGAACAAGCAGGAGCGAATCCTAGAATTTCAGCTTCTAAGTCGAATACTTTTTATTATTTACATTACACCTTATGTGAACTCAATCCGCGGACACTATATTTTGAATATATTTTTTTGAAATAGTAATGATATTGAAAATAATCTAAAAATAGCTCGAGCAGTTACCAATTATCTCCCAACATTTTTCTCGATACACTCATGCATTTGTGTTAAGAAAAACCAATTAAATAAATGTAAAAATTTTAGCATTCATGATTTTTGTCAAAACTATCTGCGTTCGAGGCCAAGACAAATTATTAGCCTTACAATCTTATCGCTTGCAGTATATTATATTACCCCATTTATTTAAAGTGATACTGCACCAAATATTATTTGAAAAATTAATACTCTTAGCAAATAATGTCAAGTCGTTGCTTGTTTTGAATTTTTCGGTACTATATTGTAATATCTTCAACAAAACAATTTTCATTATTATATCCGACATTATAATGCCCCAAAGTTAATAACGTATCTTCAATATGTTTGTGATGGGCAGTCCGTCCATGCAAATAAACGCGGGGATCAGTTTTCTTTGAAATTTATTTAATGCCCATTTCTGAAATACCAACAGAGATGGATCGACGCAGTCGTAAAACACTTTCACAACTAATACACATGAATATATTTCAGATAAACAACATGACTCTTTCAGGTGGATATCTGTGAACTGTCTTGGAGGTGATTAACTTTCTGATCTGTTAATAGCATTGGTCATGTTATATAATATCTGTTCAATAATTGAACTGATTTAATTGTCGGAAGTACATACATAAATTTGAATATATTTGTATAAGGAGAGTCGGTGTTGACGGATATTTTGCATGCAGAAAATCGATGAATTTGTAATGCGTGTATTGTAAATTGTGTTTAGAAAATTGTAGATTTGGGTATTTGATAATAATTATTAGATGTTGGTTCTTTATTAATATACTAATTAACTAACGTATTTTCTTGTTCCAGGTTTTGTTTCTTGTTCGCCTAGCCCGTGTAAAAATGGCGGGATCTGCGTATCTTCACCAAAGGCTGATTCATTTTGCAAGTAAGTGTTATAATATTTTCCTAATTTAAAATATAAAAAAGTTGTTTTAAAATAGCTAGAGGGTAGTGAGCAACAAAAATAGGGTAATCAAAAGTGCGTAAGGGGTGAAGTGGGGATTGTTTACAAGTTCAACAGACAATGCGTGAGACAGAACCGTCAAGTGTACGATAACTAAATAAAATGTCCACGGTCCATTTAAACTACACAGGATATCGCCATAGAATGGGCGTTCATTATGCACCGCGGGGTTAATTGCTCCATTGATTCCGTACTCTACATCATTGTACTCCGCACTTGTCACATTAAACTGATTATGGCCCTTATCGTCAGTTGCGGATAAGCTTAATTTCATAACGCTGCTCAGATCTGTAACAGATGCAGGCTCGATGCTGTTATTGTACTGATATCTAATTCAATGGACTTTGATCACTATTGTGGCTTTTTTATGGATAGGTCATCTATTCTCTGCTTGCACATGTTTTACTAGCTTTTGTATGGGCGAGTATGTTTGCAGTTCCGCGTTGTGGGCTGGGAATTGTATGTAAAAAGGCACAGATTGTAACAATAAAACTAAAGAGGACACGCGAGGGAACATCAACTATCTTTCTAAGGCGTGGAAAGTGATACTCCGATAGAAAATTGTTTTTATTGCTTTTGTTATTGTTTAATATCCAATTTAACAATCAACATCGACATAAGCACAATTCTTAAAATCAATTAGCAATTGGTTCCTTTTTTTGCGAATGCTACTAAAAGGCAGTCCATATTTTTGTTAGAAAAGCTACAGTGTTTCTTTAAAATATGTTGGAAGTAAGTATACCTGGAACTGTAGTCTACCCCGCTTAGTAGAATAACCACAAACGAAAGCTTCAAAATTTTCCCTTCAAGGAAAGTACACTTGTCAGTTTTAAGGCGATTAGACTTTACGAATATTCTAAGCTTTTGGTCTGTACTACTGGTTCTGTCGGATTTGTAAACAATGTATGCCACGGCATGAAACGTTGTTAGAAAATCTCCAAGAGTGAGGATAAATGTGATTCCTTTAGTTATTTAACGGCGCCCCCCTTGGTAACAGGTACATTTTTATGGTTGTTGTCCATAATGGTAGATTCTTCCGAGTTATGTCGTGGTCGTCGATTTGAACTTCTAAGAAAACTTCTGAAGAAGCTGACAGCATGAGCAGCGAAACGTCAAGTTCAAATTGACGACCACGACATAACCCGGAAGAACCTACCATTAGGTAAAATTTTGAATAAAAAATATACTTGCGGGTAAGAAATATGTTTTAATTTTGTGTTGACAAAAGTGGTTGATGGATGAATTAAACTAAAAAATTCTTGAATAAATTACATACTACAACATTTTCATAAACTTTTATTTGCCGGCTGATTCTGACTGTCATAGCCTTTCAAAAAGTTCTAAATAAAGTCATGCTGTTTTAAATGATTTATTTTCGTTTACGTATACCAGGAATTGTATGTTTATCACATAAAGTGAAAATTGTCTTCTATTCCCTGTTTCTCTAAATATGCACACAAATTCATAGTGAAAAATATGTCATCTTTAGTTGGATTTTGATTAAGAACATTTTCCCCGTCATGTTAATTTCGAAAAACGGTTACGAAAGACTTAAGCAGGTTTTTTTGGCATTTTAAAAGGGAAATCGGCACTTAAATCAAAACATGTTCAGAACTGTTCCTGGGCTGCTTTCATCAGATGAATTTTATCCAAATACGTAAAGTTCTAATATTAATCTTACCAAATTTGGTAAATGCCAACCTGTAACAATATGGAAAAACACGTGTTCATTCATAGTGACTTTATTTGACCTCTCTTTGTGTTCGATTTTTGTTAAGTAACTTTTAAATAATATAAAATGTAACGCAGACTAGCGACGGTTTTGCAAAAGCGCTTGTGTGCATGTTCTCTAAGTGCGCATTACGCGTTTCAAAGTGAAATGCACAAGAATGCTAAAAAGTGGAATATAAGTTAATATGCAGGAGAGTACGTCAACATCCGCTTTTCTGTGGTCATTGAAATTTAATCGTTGAAGGCGCAAGCGTTACTCAGATTGATTATATTTAACTGTTTTTATTTTAAAGTTATTTTATATCCGAACACGAACCATGAAATGTTGACATATACATTTAATTTTTACTTCCTTTTACAATAAAGGAAGTATTGGATTCATCCCAAAAATCCGAAATTGAGTTTTCAACCGATCTTCACGTTTTAGAGTCCCCTGAACCCAAAAAACATTTTTTTGTTCATTGGTCTGTCTGGCTGTGTGTCTGTGAACAAAATATCTCAAAAACGAAAAGAGGCATGGCGTTGAAACTTCATATAACGGGTGTTCAAAAACAGTCGTCATTCCAGTAGGTTTTGACTTCAGAAACGTATGTCTATTAAAATTGAGAAAAAATGCGCTATGACAGTACTCAATCACGTTTCATTGTGTTGCATGAATTAATCAAAGATATAACATTTTGTTTTTCAAAGCAACTGGGATGACGACTGTTTATGAACACCCGATATAAGTTTTGTGTACTATGTAGATGCGACAGCAAGCTTTTGAAGAAAATCACATAACCGGAAGTAGGTGTTTATTCTTGTCATTATTCAGTTTTTTTCGATTTTTTCAAAAACGGCTCTAACGATTTTTTCAAACTTCACATTTTTATTACATTTTTAATGTGTATTGATGTGAGATAGGTGATTTTCCAGTTGAATATTTCTAAAATGGGTTTCTTTTTTTCTATTTTTTTTATTAACTCTTATTTTAAATAGAACACCCGGTATATTACTACATATTTGAATTCGTCTTAAAATTCTAGAGAAAATTTGTCTTTTCAACTAACGTTCTATTTTGTACCGTTTTTGTAGAATTTGTCATTTTTGACATATGCTTAAAAATTAAAAATCAATTTTTCGACTAATTATAAGATCACTGTAAAAGGAGGTTGTGTGCGTGTATCACACCAGATTTTTAAATTGTTTCGCTCACTATGAATGCACCAATTTCGTGATACATAAAACTAGATGTAATAGCCTTTTGTTTCTTATAGAGTTGAGTAGAAAGTAAACCATTTAAAAGCGGAATTAGCGGTGAGTATATTTTATGGTCTTGCCTGCTCCAAGTAACGGTTAAATATTGGTCTGATGATCTTACTTGTGGAACTGTTAACGACTGGATTTTAATTGGTCTGGCCTTGCGGCCGCGGTGGTAACAAATTTTTTACCTAAAAAGAAACCTGACCTTATTATAAGATTAACAAGGAAGATTTGCTTTGCACGTTATGCATTTCAAATTGAGCTTGTATTTAGGTGTTTTATTAGTTCACATATCGACTGTTTTCTTTATTTGCGTTGTTTCAGCTTCGACTACGAGAAACGTTTGTGGGATGCGAAGTGCACAAATTGAATTTTTGGGGCCATTAATTTTTCATAATTGTATTACGTTGGCATTTGCTAAAACAGAACAAATGCTGAGTAAAATAGTTTTAAACGTATTTTCCATTCTCTTTAGTTTTAGATCTTTGCATATCATTAAAACCAATAAATATAGTTTTAATTAAAAATGTTTATATGCCAAAACGAATTGCCACGTAATGTAAATTGGACTAATTACTTTAAGTCTTTCTTTTGTTTTTCTATCTAAATTTTCGAAAAGTTAATATATTTCGTACAATCAGATTTACATAGATTAGTAATACACAAAATAGAGTAAGTTATATAACGAAGTGAAGAATATTTTGTTTGTCACTCACAATAGTATTGTAGATGTAGAAGAAAAACTCGTAAGTAGTAGTGCCTTTAATTTATATGTAGGAAGATTAAATTGCAGAGATCGTTTAGTTTTCATTGCTGCTTTATGTAAAATAGACCTTTTAAGTATGAATTTGACATTTATAAAATTATGAAATTGGGCAGCTAATTAATTAAAACCAATTAAAAATTCGTATTATACCTCTGATATTGCCTACGTTTTCAAAACAAATCAACGTAGTTGACTAACAATAATTGCAAAGAAACAAAGATTCTCATAAAAAATAATTAATCAATTAATATTTTAAATTAACTGCGTCACACGGCCTTGCTAAAATGTGTCTATTTGCAATAAAACCTCTAGAACTGCAACTTCCTCTGGGGATTAATGGGGCAACTTTCCCATGTCCTTCATGAAAGGGCGACCCTTACTCCAAGCGTTAACATATTGTCAAGTACCCTTCTGACTGATTTTATTAATATTAACCACCCTTGCGTGTAGTGTGTGTGAATTATTCTGTTTATTTTACCGGCGAACCCTTCTTTCCAATAACTCATCGTATTTGGTCGATAAACGGCACATCTTGGCGTTTGCAAAATTTTATACGGTTGCGGATTATTCCTCTTCGTTTCCGTTGGCATGAGCAAGCACTCGAGAGTTGTTTGCACGGTGTCGTGAACAAGGATCGTTAATGTTTATTTACTTGCTAACAATTAACCAACAACAGCTTTCACGCCTTATACGCAGCTTCACTTCACCGCGTCGATTAACTGAGTTTTTATTAAATTTTAGTAGTTGTTACATAGTTGTTACACAGTTGTTACACAGTTAAAAAGCTGCAAAGTTAAACGTTGCGTAAAAGCTTTGGCGGCCAGGTGTAGCTTAAAAATTATTCATTAAATATTAAAGCAATTTGTCCAGTTATGCACCTGCAAATCCTTAATTCATCATTGGGTTTGTGTTCTCTGCGTTTGCTTTTCTTTCCGAGAGTAATTAATTGTTAATTCGAAAGGTCAGCCTGGGCTATCATTAATTTCAGATTCGATAGTCGATCGTGTGAGTGGGAGGGGCGGTTAACGTTAATATTAAATTCTACACCGCGAAAGCGCCAAAGTAAGAGTGACATAGTAAATTATATAATTACTATTTTTAGCTGTTAGTTTTAAGTGCATCCAAGACATGCCTTCAGCCTCTTAAGCTAATAATCGCGGGAACGTCAGAACTATGGCGCACGGGGAAAAATTCAATTACAGCGAGGTAATGGAAATAATGGCTCATCAGGAACGATGCCCTCTACAAATTGGCTCGGATTGTTTTTTTTAAGTTACTGGCCGTAGTTTAATGGTCTGAAGGTGAAACTGATGGAGTTGGGTGTGATTCAATCAGTCGCCAATCAAAGGCGAAAGCAAGAGTGGCAACAACAGTTGCATTAGTGATTGATCGATTAGGCGTTTCTTACCGATTTAATTATTTATTGATTTAATAGCCTGTCAAAAAAGTGGCGAAATGGAAAGTAATTTATGGGTACATGATCTGCAAGAACAAATGTTGGTGTCTCGAATGCTATATATACATTGCTATATCATGTACCTTATGTACAGTTAAAGTACTTTTGCGTATAACAATTAAATTGAACATTAAAAAACACTTGGGCTACTTGATTCCTTTTCTGTTGCTACTGTGTAAGAATGATTACAAATTAATTATATTTTTTAAATTAACCAAGAATTGTAATATCCGGATATGCATAAATAATGCTATAATTGATGCAGATCTGGGAAAATTAATTGACAATTATCGCCCCATAAATTACCAGATTTTCAATTACTCAATTAAAATAGTAATTCAATTATCAATTACTTATATTTGTATTAGTAGTATTTAGATAGTCATGTGCTAGTACATCGTTTTAAATAGGGATGGACCGATACGGGGTTTTTGGCCGATACGGATATATCGGCCGATGCCGATATAATCGAGGCCGATACGCCGATATATCGGCCGACATATTTTCATTGCTCTCTCCACTACTTTTTGACTACATGCAAGCACGTGTGCGCCGCTGCTTGCTAGATTTGGGCGGGGTAATCCCCTAAATACGAACTCCTGCTTAGGTTTGCTTATGGGGGTGTCTTCTTGTCATTTCGTTTTAATAACGCAATTTAACACAATAATTTTTTCTTGACCTATTAGTTGTTATTGTTAACAATTTCTGATGATGCAAGAACTTGAAATGGCATCGCCTGATCGAATGTTTTTGCTGATGGACCGAGCTCTGTGGACTAGTGGTTACCACGTCTGCTTAGCATTCGGGAGGTCGTGGGTTCGATTCCCTTGCCCGTCTTCTTTGATTCAGGTTTTTAGGTGGTTTTCCTGAGTCAACAGAGTACCTTCTCTGAAGCGAATGTCGGAGCAATACTTCTCCACCTTTCCTGGCCTCTCTTGCATTCTCCACCCATTCTGAAATTCCCGTTATTGGCTGAAGAGGGACGCAAGGGGCCCCCAGCTGGGGGAATTTAAATGACCCTGAACCTTTATCTTTTTCGTTTTTGCTAATGCAGTGCATTCCAGAAGCTGGAAGATATTTCGCTGCATGGTGCAACACACTTGATGGAGAGCCTAATATTTTTCCATAATAATTTACAAAAAATGAATTTTCAATATTAGATAGTAGTTATATTTTATACTCCACATTGATTATTTACATTATATTGTTCATTTCTTATAATAAATATTAAAATATTAAATATTGAAAGGAAATTCGCTTTTGCCGATATATCGGCAAAAAGGAAGGCCGATATGCCGATACCGAGTATCGAGTACCGAGTATGTCATTAATAAATAATTATTACGAACCAATATTGTATAGAGCTATTTGTTGTCAATAGCGTCAAATTATATTTTACCATACTTTACCCTGTAAGCTGTACTTACCGCTGACATATTTTTCACTTCTTACACAATAATTATTAGCAAGCTACAATGTTACATCCTGCACAGCCTACACTATACAAGGTACAACACATGCACATCTCATCTACGAACATACACGCCAAATATCTTCTTGCTCGTACACAAAACTAACTGATATCCGAGTAGTCATGGGAAATCATAAATTATACTTATATTGCTGCAGGCATGTCCTAGTGTGATTTGCTTAACATGTAACTTAATAAGGCCTTATCTTATTTTTGGCGTTCTGAAGATTGAATACCCAATCAATATCTGTAATTTAGTAATTCCACTACCAGAAAGCAATTCAACTATCACTAGTAATGTAAATACTTTAGAGTAAATTAATTACTGTCAAAAAGTAATTGTAAAATACTTGTTAAGGGAAATAGCAATGACTAATTACAATTACAGTATTTTGAAAAGTAATTTAATTCCAAGGCAAATCAACAAAAAGGAATGTAATTAGTAATTTAATTACAAACTAATTAATTACTGCCCAGCTCTGAGT
Source organism: Agriotes lineatus (assembly GCA_940337035.1). Taxonomy (NCBI): domain Eukaryota; kingdom Metazoa; phylum Arthropoda; class Insecta; order Coleoptera; family Elateridae; genus Agriotes; species Agriotes lineatus. The sequence continues at coordinate 105,399 of CALNHX010001784.1, read as the reverse complement.
TGACGGGTATAATTCCTAGTCTTAAATAATTGCATTAACAGCTGATTACATTATTATGGGACATGCTAAGACGTGCAGTTGAAAATCCACAGCCAACAATGTTCAAAATGTTTATAATCGCCGTAAATTTGTATTATACTTATAACTAATTCAGAGTTGCGTTCTTTGGATTTCAGTTTAAAACGAAAAGGGAGATGGTGACATATACCGGGTGTTAATTAAGTACGTAGACAAACTTTAAGGGGCGATTCCTTGATCAATTCTAAGATAATTACATTTTGCGAGAAAAATGGAAAAATCTGTAACAGCAATTTTGTACATTGGACGTTAATGGGACTTAAATGGCTTAGTTTTCAAAATACAGTTTAAATAAGTTTTGAAAAAATTTTATTTAATAAAAAAACAATCTTACAATAGCTACAACACTTCTTACTAAAAAACAGTGGCGTACCAGATTTTTCTAAAATAAGGTAACTGAGGTCGCCCCGATACACGTCACTGGTGGAAAACAATTAAATTTATTTTGACTGAACAATGCCACTTTATGAAATACTAACCTACACCAAGTTTCATTAGAATACCTCGATCCGTTTTCCAAATTAAAAAAACAAACTGTTTTTGTTTAAACTTGAACACCCTGTATCTCGAAAACTAAGCCGTTTAGGTTCCATGTTTGTATGAACTTTTTATCTTAGAATTGATCAAGCAATCACCCCGTAAAGTTTGTCTACGTACTTAATTAACACCCTGTAAATACAGTGTGTTTCACTTTTCATGGGGACGGTCATGTATCACAGAAAGTACCCAACCAATTTTATTCAAATTTGCAAGGAATGTATATACCCTTAGTGCCACCCAGGACACAAGGACACATAAGAATGGGTCCATAGGCGTCCGTCTTAGGACGAAAAAAAGGGGCTACTTTTTCACAAAGTAATATTAGCTATTTTTTCCGATTTCTAACGCATAGGAATTTTTACATGAAAATTTGACCACACGGGTTTTCAAAGGCGCGGATTAAGATTATGTTAAAAAATTTGGGCGGAAAAAATCGCTAATATTACTTTGTGAAAAAGTAGCCCCTTTTTTTCGTCCTAAGACGGACGCTTATCGACCAATTTTTATGTGTCCTTTTGTCCTGGGTGGCACTAAGGGTATATACATTCCTTGCAAATTTGAACAAAATTGGTTGGGTACTTTCTGTGATACATGACCGTCCCCATGAAAAGTGAAACACGCTGTATAGATATACATATAGCTTTCAGTTTTTATTATTTATATTATTTTTGATGTTTCTGATACACAAAGCAATATTGGTCCAAAAGTTCGAGAAAATTATGTGATTTTCTAAATACTATAGTAGAATCAACGACATTCCTATTACATTGAAAAATTCGATAAACATGACTTAACTGTATGGCGGCATACTTGATTTCCATTTATACAGGGTTATTCTTAAGTATGATCATTAAATTTAAGGGTAGTTAGAGGACGAAGGAAATGCTCCTGGCTCAAAATAGCCGGGACCGGACCGGATTGGAAACACACTCGCTAATTAGAACAGCTAGAGTTATTGCCAACTCTCAATAAGGAAAATGGTATCTTAAGAAGAAGAAGAGGGCGACAAACAGAACAACTTTGTATAATAAACTATAACGTCAAAAATTAATAATAATCCCGCAGCCAATTGATGATCACTGGAATGAAATTCTATAAACATAATTCAGCACAGATGGTTGCGATAAGACCGAATTTACTTAACTTACGCACAGGCAGTGTCAAATTTAAGAAAATCTTAAGTGTATCCGTAGAATAACCTGCTTTTTATTTAGTGATGTTAAGTTTCATGAAACTTATAATTTTGAAAAGTTTCATGAAAAGTTTCATGAAAACCTTGAAACTTGTGAAACTTTTAGGATTCCTGTACATTTAAGTAGCTTTCAGCATTTTAAAGTATCTAATACAGTAAGACCAATATATACTATTTAAACAGAACATTAATTTTACTTAAAAGGGGTTACAACTTATGAAATTACAAGACACAGTTTTTAAAAATAACACATACTCGTATAAGTAAAATTAGTATTTACTATTTAAACCTATTTTTATTCATTATTTTCTAATTCAGTGTCACCATACTCATCAGTTGTCACCTCGTCACTACTAACTTCTGCTATATTTAATGTATAGTCTTTCATTAATTCCTCATCTTGAGATAGAGAAGCATCCGACTTTTCTGAGTCTGTAAATCTAAGTTCTTCTTGTTCATCATCATCAATTTCATGTATTTTAGGTTGCTTTGTTTTAACTTCACTAGCAATCTGTAATACCGACTTGAAACTTATAAGAAACTTTTGAAACTTATGAAACTTTTGAAAATTTTTGAAACATGTGAAACTTATAAATTTGAAAAGTTTCATAAAATTTGAAACTTTTCACTGAAACTTTTCATGAACTTTTCAAGCTCACATCACTATTTTTATTTAGACTGAACGGTAATCATGTTACGAAAATGTCAAATAAGAAAAGTAAGCAATTAGAGGCAATCGAGTAAGTTCTGCATGTTACACTACTAAAAATCTTGATAGATACATATATTGCAATAATTACCAATACGATAAAAAATACTTCGTGAAATAGTAGTGGTGCCAACATGCTGCATGAAATGAATAGGTGGAAAGTGCGGATAGGGCACATAACGCCTATAATGTGGCATTTCATATTTAAAGGTACAATGGTAGAATTTTGTATACGAATCCTTAAAAAAACATCCGCGACCGAGTTTCAAATTCGTGACTTTAATCTCCGTAACCGAGTACAGTACCATTGCACCATCGTGCGGCATAGTTACTTCCCCGCTTACGGCTATTATTGGCATCATGAATACAAATCGAAAAACACTACGTACAAAAAAAATCTACAAATCTCGCCTGAAAACTTGTCGGTTCTTTGCATTAATATTCCACACAAACTGGCGCAAAAATCATCGTGATAGGTTATGTAGTTCTCAAGATAACGTGTTTACATCCATCTGGCGGGACAGCGTCGCAAAACTGCATTTTCCAACTTTTCTTTAATGTCAGAGCGGTTGCTGTCTTCACAAAAGTTAGCAGTTTCATAATAATAAAACCTTTCGTATAATTTTGGTTTGGTCGCGACTATTGAGCGGTTGCGGCAAAAAATGCAAATTAGTAAAAATGATCGGATCCTAAAGTAATACTCTCCACGATCTGCAGTTGCTTGGTGCATTACGTGTTGGCAGCTACTGTATCTGATTTACGCAGTAAATGTTTTGGTGTTGGGAAGTGGTTCTGAAAAGTATGGACCAGAGTCTAATGCGATTTTTTTCCATAAGCGATAAATTTTTAGAGTACAATGTATTTAGGTCGGTAAATGTCCATATAATTTAATGACCTTACTTATAAATCTCCGTGTAAATGCTTTAAGCATAATGAAGTTACTCTCTAATTCCACATTTTTAATTATAAATTAATAAGCACGAACAGTCTTCTTTATTTATATGTAAATTAGCTATAGTATTCTTATATGTTGATGTACAGTAATATTAATGTGTCTGATTGTTCTTGCAAACTTTTTTTTGTGGCTGTTAGCTATTGTTAATAGTTAAGAGTGTACTTTTACAAGTACCTCTACAATTAATTACTTGTACTTAACATTTCTAATATTTATAAATGTTTTGTATTTTTTATTGTACACTATTGTGCAGTAACTAAGTTAATGTATGCCTAATTCTTTTATGTAGTTCATAATATACGTATTGTGTTTTAAGGTGAATTTTGAGATGATTAGATTCAAATGTAGAAATATTATTTACTAATTAATAAAAAAACTATGCACAGGAACCAGCCTCATGGAAACTAGTACGTAATTGTGCGTTGGTTATATTTCTTGTCGATTAATGATTTTTAATTTGTTTCATGGAACATACTATTATTCTTTGGATCAAATAGCGCTTTCATCATTGCCATTATGCTAACAAATAATGTAAAACGCACATTTAAACATTTCAAATCATTTGAAAATTGTATAATAATAATTTCGCAGTTTATTTGTTTCTGATATTTTCCAAAGCAATGTGATAAGGATACAACTTTGTTTATTAAACCCAAATTAATTACAAAATCATTAACCTTTTATAACATTGAGAATTAGAAATTAACAACTACAATTTTCACAGCGACCGCGATCAGGCACGGAAGCATATGCAGTGTTAACGCTAATATGCATGACCATGTATGAAGAACGATTCGAGATCAGATCTAAAGCGCTTATAACTGTACATTAAGCATTAGATATTTGTTTTAAGCGTCGTTTTATCATGACCTCCATCACGGTCGTAAACGATTGATGTTACATACATTTATCCGAGTGTTATACCGTGAGCAATTCCACCGTGCGCTTCTGATGGACGAAATCTTCCCTGAGGTTTCGGGTTACCTCCTTGTGACCTCTCTGTATATGGTTGTGATCGTAAAGTAGGTTTTTTCGACTTGGAAGCGGCCACAATAAATGCTTCCAAATTAGAATTTGTTGCTTTTATTACCGACACATCGATTGGTCAAAACGTCATCTCGCTTTGATCCCGTTTTTTACTGCAGAATCGTAGCAGCTGAAGTAACTTCGAGCCACGTCCGCAGCCAGTAGAATGTAAATCTGTGATGAGAACTGAGTGGGTAGACGGGGTTATCTATTATCTGCTTTCTTGACACGCCCATGTTGGTTATCTCTGCACCTCTGGTTTAATATCAAGCCTCTTACAAGTCCGGTCTTGTATTTTTCATTTCAACTTTCAAATGTTTCTTCGAGAACGTCAGTTATAGTTCAGATCCTCAGCGCCAGGCGTTTCTACTTAATTGGTTTTGTGGGAGAAACGTGGGGATTTGCATATTTTTTACCATTGTTGCTCAGTTTGGTAATGGAAGAATTGGGGATTTAGAAATCGTTAATTGCCCTATGAATAAGTAATCGGCTCTTTTATTAAATTGTAAATGCGGACTAGTTTTTAAATCAGAACGCTGGTAAAGCCTGATATGTTATTATACCTCCTAACTAGCTTTAATAGTATTCAAGCAATTTTGATAAAGTATGTTTAGGTTTATCCTACAGAATATCTAAATGAATTTGGGCTATAGTTAGACAGGAAATTGCTAAATTCAGATTTTAACTTTTTATATAGATGGAACATTTTTATAAACAGATTTTTGTGGTAAACGTGGGTAATTTTTATTTAAAATACAATTTTATAGTTTGACTAATCATCCCTAAGTGGATTACTTAGGGATCAGTTTGAATTTCAGGGAATTTTGTACTTTTCACTAAAACGCAACTATATTGATTAAGTCGCATTGATTTGATGTGAAAAACTCTTAAGATGTACTTAAAAATAATTTAGCATTGAAGTAGGATACAATTTTGAATATTTATTCAGCTAAGAGTGTTACAGAACTACAAACGTTTAGTTTTCTAGCTCCATTGCTGTTATTTATGTGTTCATACAAATTTGATTACTGTTGTGATTTGATACTTAAAAATTATTTATTGTAGGATGCATCCATTCTTAATGGAATACGTTAATCTGATTTTAGAAATAATGCACTTTCTGTGTGTAGTTTCAATACTACACTGTTGTGTTTATAACTCTTACTTATAATCACTTTTTGATCCTAGTTACCCAATTGACTCCTAAAATATTTCAGGTACGTATTCATTCATTGTCCTCAATTTCAACTTATGTTAAAAGCGTGTGTTTCATTGACGCCCTGCTTAAAAGCAAAGAAAGAACCGCCGGTTTGTTCTGGTCTCGAAGGCACGAATCGGATGGCTGGTTTTAGTGGGAACCGGAGATCCAAATCCCGCCGAAGGAAGCGCACAATTACGGTTCACTTCTAATGTTAATTCTTTCATTAGAATCTTAATTGAGCGCAATGTGTATGGTATGGCGTGATTTATGTGGATATTTCTAAGTGGAAGTTATTAAAACTAAAAGTTAATGTAATAATAATAATAATAATATTTACAGCCAGTCAGCCATTGTACTCTAACGTCGCGTCGTTGAGATTTTAGGACAACAATGTCCAGCAATTAAGCTTTTGTAGCCCAAATGGGGACACACAGTTCGCACTCCATGCAAATCATTGGAGAAATTTTGATTCAGTTATGATTCTGTTATGGTGATAGATCGGTACTTGAGATTAGGTATTCGTGTGCCTGGTATTGACGAACTTCACTGCTTTTGTGATTGTGAACTTTCTCGAATATCTTATCTATTGTGGGATTTAATTGATGTTTTATCAATTTCCGGAACATTGCTTTCTTCCAAACAGTTCCTCTATCTTCATTTTTATATTGTCATGGTCTGATACAATTATTTGGTAAGCGATACAAAGACGGTATTATTTATTATACTGTTTACATACCGCAGTTGCTTTTTAGCGAACTGGTTAGGAACTGGTAATTTTTTAATCGAAACTCAAGTAAGACGGAAGTAGTATCATCATTTGTAAAAAACGAACGTCGTAGATTTAAAAAATACAAATTCGCTTTGACGTTTGGGTTTGACTTGTTAATTTGCACGGTTGCGGCAGCGCTACTCCCGATTGGTGATTCACCAGCATTCAGATTCGTTTAAGGTAAACGACTTTCTGATTAGCTTCTACCGTTAGTGCAATCTTAGATAACTCTTCTTAAATATGCATTTATTTGTTGAAGGTTAGAGATAGTTGTATAATTCGTAGTTTGTCATTTAATTAAAATAAACTGGAACTGTAGATCCTGTCGGTGGATTCAAGTTTACTGAAATAATATTTCTTGCCCATTTTGTACACCAATTTTAGATTAAAAATGGAATTTTTTGTAAAAATTTAAAAGGGAACTTCTAAAGAAACTATTATTAATAATAATGTCTTGAACTACAAAGAACGTGCAACTTGCACACATGAGTTTACAAAGCACGCTATTCAAGTGAATGACACTTTTGAATTTACAAAATATACATAAGAATGAGTACGGTATACGTGGTAGTTGTATGTATTTGATGAAAGATACATTAATTCCTAAGATGACCAGCTTTGAATTGAAAAATTCACTAGGATAAATTTTATTCTGGTTATAAAGAATTAAGCGTCGGTATTTTTACATATATTATGTCAAATTAGTTTTCGAGAAAGTATCCTAAATAATTCGCAATGTTTTTAAGGGTATTTTCCAAAATAGTTTATGTTCATAAGCCAAGCCTGCTAAGTTACCGCTAACATTCTTAGGAAATCCGAAGCATTTGCGGTAGGCGTAGGTGTAAATAGATTTAGCCAGCGCTCGGTGCTCGATCGTTCGAAGCTCTCTCCATAAATCACACAGGTGCCAATTAAATAAAAATTATTAATTTAATGTGTGCCTATATACGGCAACAACACACGGGCTTAAGTTCACGATATCACCCTGATTTATTGGTATCTGTTAAGAAAAGTAGTTTCTGCCACAAGTTTCGCGCAAGTTCCGGATTATTATCGTTTAAATTAATTTTGAAGTTAATATTTCATTTTCGTGTTTTGTTTATTCTTTCTTTGAGAAGGTTCCGAAAAGGAGTGATGCAATCAATGTCTCAAGGCGTGAAAGGGTGTGAAGTTTGTACTCAAAACTTTGCAAGGAAGCTTGTCGATCAGTGTGGGTGTAAATTTATGTAATTCCTATTGCTTTTGATAGTCTAAATTGTACCTTAGTGTCATATTTAGCAGACGTGTTCGAAAATTACTTCAAAAATTAATGTATTAAAGCGTGCAGCATAATTGAACTAGTCTAATAATAGTGACAAAACGATTAAATTTCTTGCAAAAATAGAAAACTTGTTCGCAAGCTAAACACTGCAAGAAATAACATATTATCCAAAATTAAATCTTGTGGAACGCCATATATTGACATAATAATAATAATAGTAGTAACTGATTAACTCTATTTAATTCTCCCACGCTAATGGTAACAACTAGCTATAAGTAGAGACAATACTGTTATATTATTCCATTAAACCTGAACTGAAACATCAAATTCTTCGATGTCATCATTATCTGGAGTAGCAAGAAGTCGGCCGTTTAAGGCAATACAAACAGGCAGGGTGTACGTGAAAAACTGCTAATTAATAACGTCAGTGCGTACCCGTTCGCAAAATGATTAATGTCTAATGGCTCTAAACGATAAGTTTCGATGATTTCCAGGGAAATGTTGCTGCTCAGTGAGTTCAACTTAGTTCTCATACCGCGGAATTTGTTTCCTGAATGTGGAACTAGAAAGAGCAGTTTTTCGAGTCCATCAACTTGATAATTAGCGATCGCTGAAATAGCAATAAAAACTCGAGTTGGTTGCACAAGGCGTGTGTATTTTGGTAGATGGCGGTCGTGTTTTTATAGTTGGATAACTGGAGCAGTTACGAAGACCCGAATTAGCAATAAAATTGAAGATTTGGGAAACTTCCTGGTCTGGTAACCAAAATTGTTGAGGAAATTAGTATGTAAATTTAACTCGAAGCCTCAGATCTGGTAAATAATCGATTTTCTCAGGTTGAATTTAAGAAGAAATGGAATGCTAGTTAACTATCGAAAAAGAAATTTCATAGCTTAACGGTAGAAGGTATTAGCAATCATGTATGTACTCTGGCAGCGCTAATTGAATATAATAAATATAGTAGCAACTTAGAAACTAATAATAATTTATGGTGCCGTAAATGCGAGAAATCAAATTAACATCTCCTATAACAAAACTAGTTTAACAAATAAGGTACAAAGTTTGTTTTAAGCCGTTTGGATCCTGACATTTCACGCTGATTGATTGATGGTCTGGTTCGTAATTATTTTCTAAATCGGTTAATAGTTCAGCTGTATGGTATTTTAGATATATTTACGGTTAGGTTTATTTTTCTCGCTACTTGTAATACTATTTATTATGCGTCGGAATAAGATTATTTGATGTTTGTAACGACTCTTGTATTATCAAATATTTACAAAATTATATTGCTTATCTTGTTTGTATTGCATTTGAGGATATAAGAGCACTGTCATTATCAATATATAAATGGTTCAACTTTAGGAAAGTTTGCATAATAAGTGTTTCTAAGCTGTGTTGTTCTTTATTACTAATAATAAATTGAAAATAAAACGCACTTAACAAATACAAAACAAACGATGGCAGCAATCATCCCTTTGAGATGTGTACTTTTATAAACTATCACGATTATATTTTGCAAAAAATATAATTACTAGCTAAAAATCGAACCAACTTAAATATCTAACAATGTCTGGTTAGCCGACGGCGATTACTTCTTGGGAATATTGAACTATCAGGTACATTAAAAAAAAACTTTCTAAATGACATACCGTATCATACTTTCTTTAGATCTAAAACATTCGTGCATTAAAATGTTTATTAATTTTAGTTAAAAATATGTATACGTATACATAGTTTGCATCTTTTAAGCGGATGCTTGTAGTCTGTTGTGGTGGAAATATTTCTAAAATTGTCTTTGCGTTTGCATTATATTAATTAGCGAATGGAGATTGAGATAATATTCCTATTTTTTTTAAATTTATGAGATTATCCAAGGACCACAATTATAAATCAAGAAATTAATAAAATTATTTCATGTTCTCAATTTATACGTACCTTAAATTTATGTAAACTTGATTGAGTACTGTATACACTATACAATACATGTAAATTGGCAGAAATTGTTAATTTGAATGGTGTAACTTAGCAATGATGGCTTGTTTTACGTTGTACTTATTATTTGAAATATGTAAATTATATATGTACAGATTGTCCGAAATCCATTTTGAACATAGGAAATTAATGAGTACGACAAGGAAGACAAACAAAATGAGTAGCAGGTCAAAGATAGAATGTAATCATGGCTAGGTCATTTTTTTCACTTATACTCTTAATGACGGGTACAATATTTGACAGAAGTGTTTGTTTGTTTCATTGTTAAGTTAAAAAATTTACCTTACCATGATTACATTTTATCTTTGTCCTGCTATTCATTTTGTTGGTGGCTTCCTTGTCACACTCATTAATTTCCTATGTTCAAAACGGATTTCGGACAATCTGTATATAGCGTTGCGCAATTAGTGTTATTGTAATTCTTCGATAAAAATGCAATACAGGACTATATTAATTAGGAGGAATAAATTTCAGTTAATGATAAAATGTAGTCAGAATTGGCAGTTGCGTTAATATAATTACGATTGATATGCATAGTACAGTTGGTGCCATCGAAATGTGAACGGATTCTCGCTGCCTTGGCATTTTTTTCTGATTTTGATTATATTTGCCTTCTATTTTTTTCGTCCAATGTCATTTTCAACGGTCGTCTCTTAATACGTGTTAGTCCCTTCTATTTTATAGCTGTTTCCATATCTGATGTATGGTTTCGGCTTGTCTTAATACTTCCTCATCGTGACCCTTTCTGCCCAGCTAATCTTGAGCATTTCTCTATAACACCATCACTCAAATGCTTCTATGGTTTTTCTTTCTCTGGTATCGACAGTCTAGGTTTTGCCTCCACACACAGCTACTCTCCAAACATAAGTTTTTTAAAAATTGTTTCTTCGTTTTTATTGAAATGCCATTTGATGTAACTAAACTTTTTTTGGCGAAATAGTAGAAATGTTAACTACCGAGTGTTATATTGAAGACGGCGATGCAACTGCAGGATCACGTTGCGTCGTAACGAATCGTATTAGGGATAGATCTGCGTATGTTAGTGAAGATGGGCATGTGCCACCAGAGAATGACAGATTTGATACTGCTTGCGTTTCAGTAGGAATTCACACGAAACATTTCCATGGATGCTTTTTATATATAATTTTTTATTCTACTACTTTGGAAGCGTTTTTTTTAATTACAAAATGACAGTTTAATCGAGGAGGTCGTGATCATGCCAAATAAAATGGCAATGTGTATTTTAATTTTAGCCAATGGAAACACAGCTTCAGTTTTTGTTGATGGTTAGCACTGCTAAAAAGAAAAGGTATTTTCGGCTGCTCAACACTGCCGAAATTGATAGCTTTTCGATGCAGAACAAATAATTATTTATTGTAATCTCATAATCTGACATGACTTGTTCAAGTCACTTTGAATAATCGTTTCTAGCAGTTCAGCCGGCAAAATGCTGATTGGACGATAACTTGAAGGGCGGTCAGAATCTTTACCATCATCTTTACCACCTTGATGATAAACATGAATATCTGCATGTTTCTAATTCGTAGGAAAATATCTCAGTCGCAGGCAACTATTAAAAGTTGCAGACAATAATGGAAATACCTTTCTAGTTGGTTTATGTAAGATGATGTTGGGGATTTCATTTCTTCTTCAGGATTCTTGTTTTTTTTTGTTTCCTGGGCCTCTGTTTTTTATAATTCTCTAGAACGTATGAAAACAAATTAATCTGCAGTTGCATTTAAACATAACAGGGTCCGGCAGAATGACCGACCCTATTTAAATTGTTAATAACATAATAACTGTTTCAAATTTTAAAACATTTTTTTTTCAAAAATCTTAAGTAAAAATGCCAATTTTAGTGACAATATAATTTATTTTTGTAATATATCATTTTTTAAAGATAACATCTTTCAAATGTTGACCACCATTTTGAACGCATTGGGCAAGGCGTCCTACATAATTTTGCATAACTCGTTGCAACATTTTTTGTGGCATTTCCCTAACCGCTGCACTTATATTGTTGTTTAAATCATTTATTGTTCTTGGGCGATTCACATAAACTTTTGATTTTAGATATCCCCATAAAAGGAAATCTCAGGGCGACACGTCCGGTGACCGGGGAGGTCAGTTAATGTCTCCAAATCGAGAAATTAACCTATTGGGGAACATTAATCGTAAAATTTGAATAGATGCCCTAGCCGTATGCACAGCGGCACCATCTTTTTGGAAGAATATGTTATGCATATTACGATTCCTAAGCTCTGGACAAAGAAAGTTTTGGAGCATCACTATGTAAACGTTCAGATGTTACGGTAGTTGTTGTTTCGTCTTCGAAGAAGTATGGACCAATAGTTCCATAAAACGAAACTCCACACCAAACTGTGCCTTTTATCACTACGAAGCGGTTGTTCATGTAATTCTATGGGGTTCTCTGCTGACCAATATCTACAGTTCTGTTTATTTACATATCCGCTTAGGTGGAAATGTGCTTCATCGGTCATTAGCACTTGCTCTGTACTCTTATTCTGTACTTGAAGGAATTGTTCACAAAACGTAACCTGAACTTCTAAATCTCGTGGTAGTAATTGGTGCACGACTTGAACTTTGTAAGGATGAAATTTGAAATCATTTAAAATACGGCGTATGTACATGTATGTACATATTGTACAACTATTGATTTATTAATGACACATAGCAACTTGGTGAATTTAATCAAATTAAGGATTAGGTTAATCTGTATTAGTGTGAAAATGAAGTTTGAGTTTGAGTGATGTTATCTTCAAAACCTAATATTTTTAATAAATAAATAATGTATATTGTAACTAAAATTGGCAAGTTTTTACTTTACATTTTAGAAAAAAAAATAAATATTTTAAAATTTGAAACAGTAACAATTTAAATAGGGTCGGTCAATCTGCCGGACTCTGTATATCTTCCGTTATGTAGTAAAACGGGAATCTTGTAAAACTATTCAATTTAAAGTAAATTATTTCAAGTAAAATCATACTTAACGTAATGTGCTATAGGGAACGAACATGTTCTTGTCGTAGATTTTGGAAAATGGTTGAACTCATACAAAGTTACTTTCTGCTTTTTATTACTTCCCTCGTCTGAAAGACGAAGGAAGTATTGTAATCGCGAAAAAATCACCTTCCGAGATTTCTTCCGATCTTCACGTTTCAGGATCCCTAGATGACGAAAAACAGGTTTTCTCAATTCCGTCTGTCTGTCTGTCTGTCCGTCTGCCTGACTGTCTGATTGTCTGTCTGTCTGTCTGTCTGTCTGTCTGTCTGTCTGTCTGTCTGTCTGCCTGCCTGCCTGACTGTCTGCTTGTCTGTCTGTCTGTCGGCGGTATAACTCAAAAACGATTTGTTGGAGGAAGACAATATTTTACCTACACATTAAATATCTACCTGGCATGAAACCGAGAAATTTCAAACACATATATACAGGGTGAGCACCTTAAAAAAATTGTTTATTTTTCATTTAACTTAGTAATAGATACAAGTAATAATTTGTACGTAGTGCAGGATTTATTCTTACCTTAATTTATTTAATTTATTAGAAACGTGAAGATATTTTTACTCTTAACTTAATTTGATCTTTGAAATTATTTAGTGTCACAATGTCGACGAGGGAAGTTCTGGGTAAAGCCTTTTACAGATTTTTATAAATGTGTCAATACTTACATTACTTATGTACATAGTTTTTATCGAACTATACGTTTGGGTGCAAAAGAGTTGGGTTAAAAAAGCTCTCTGGTATCGTAGTGCAAGTCTGCATAAATTGTTGTTTATCCATGCAGTGTTGAGCAGGAAGTTGTCTAAACTTTCAGGTTGGAACCCATTATCCTTTCTTTTCAACTATAAAAGGGTTGCAAACTGTACATATAAGTCGTAAGGTTTACTAACCCGATCGGCTTTGTTGTGCGGCCTACGCATCAACTTTGTCCGTTCTTGTCTGGCGCACGCTTTCCCGCCCGAAACTGCGATGGACTATCTACAATAAACTGTCTTATGAAGACATTGCGTGGTAGGAGCGTTGTTGCCCGTAGCAGCTTCATGGGAACAGGTATATAATGTGTTTTCCTTTTAGAATGTTCACCTTACGACATTCCTCTCGGGCGACCGCGAATGTTGGCAAGAAGGAGACGGACAATGGGCGGAGTATTAGCACGCCGGAGGATTAGTCTACTTTCCAAGAGGCACACGCGCTGTTGCCGGATCTGCCGCTCCGCGTCTGCTACCAGCGGAGTCGAGGTGGTTCTTCTGTGGTCACAAGGAATTTCGATACGAGGGCGTGCGCCGTCTCCTTCTAGGCCATTTCTTGGGGCTGCAATCAAAATTGCTGCACTCCTCGCGTTCCTCAGTAATAAACTTCTGTCAAACTATTGTGACTTTTAATCTCCGCCGATATCTTCAGGAGCAGTCGCATTATCTCGACTATTTATCGTTGCTTCGTAGAACTTGTATGATTTACTTCTGTAGTTGAATGACTGGGCGATTTTTTCACTTGCAACAGAGCAGCGGTGTTTGTTTATAATTCACTCTCGCGATTAATGTTAATTGTAAGGGCCCCGTTAATAATACGCCTGCTGGTCCATTCATGCGTGGCGTATCATTACCGCCGGTAATTAACAGTTGTTTAAATAGCAGAGAAATCGACCAGTCTGATCCTGACGGAAGTTTTAGGTCTGTGCTTCAACAAGTATGTACCTAGTAAATAACGTGCAAGCGAAGACATCTTATAATATCAACTCCTAAAGTTTGAAGTTGGAACCTTATTACAACTGATATTCATATCTCGAAAATATGTGAACATGGCTTAACCACAGATGTTTGCAACCTAAATAGCGATTTGACGCAACTTATCCGTATGCATTTTTTTTTACTTATAACAAAGCTTGCGTTGATTTGTAAATTCGACATGATGCTGGATATAGGTATAAGTCATCGTTTGCGATGATATTCGTTATTATCCCTAGATAGTAGGTAAATGAAACAGTAGTGTGTCACGATCAGATTGCAACACTTAGGCAATACCGTTCATTAAACGAACTTCCAAAAAACATTTCGAAACCGATCATATAAGTAAAAGGACTTCTTGGTTAAGAATCACATTAAAAATATATACCTACTTTCAGTATTGACATCACGCTGAGCAACACCATGTGTACGTACATATATATACTCTCGCCTGGTAATGAATCATTTTAAAAAATCACTTTCTTTAGAACTCCAACAGAGAAAGTGTTAATTCACAAAAGCGTATTTGTACAAATTAATGGCTTAAGCTAGTATTCACCGTCGATAAAATATGTATTGGATAATTGTGCAATTGTTGGTTGCTTCATGTTGATTGGTTACCATCAGGCATTGTCATTGATGGTCATTAAAGTAGTAATTGTGTGCAATGGTCGTTGATTAATTATTATTATTTGTCATTGCTAAATAAAGAATAGCTTTTTGTTAATTTCAAGAGTGGTCATAATACTTGTACAGCGGGGTTGGCAAATATGATATCTATAATAAATATTAAAATATCTGATATATGTACGATATATATCTGATATGTATTTATAAAACATTAATAACTTTTTGTACTATATTAATTTTATTTTTTGGTTTAAAGTAGGCATGCAGTACAAAACATTAATATATTTCATATTCTAGTATTATAACAAACGAACTAGAACTAAAACAAAGTAAAAGTGTTTCACAAACAAATAGTTATATAATTGTGGTGTAAGTGAATAAAGAGGCATTTTATCCACATCGGGAAAACTTATACATACTTATAATGTTATAATTGACTTATAATTTCCTCTAAGAGTTTTTAGCGATGAAACAAACCAGGGTTGCCTATTTCTCACAATTTTAAATGTTTTTAGCGGTTTTTAAGACATTTGGTGTACAGTGTGTCCCAGGATTGATGTTGCAAGAGGTGAGATGGACTAAAAATTTTTGAATTTTATTTTCAGGGATTCCGTCCTGTTTGGTGTAAAAACTGTTATAATTTTATTTTAAGGTTCTGGGATTCGGTCCTGCTTGGTTTGAAAAGAATTTTAAGAATATTTTCAGTTTTTGAAAAACAAGTAGGCCTTGACAGGGAAACGAAAACTATTTTATTTTCAGGTAAACTACCCTGTTTGTTTATGATACGGCAAAATTGTATGAAAAAAAGTTGTTCAGAATGATAAATTATTGCCCTATACAAAATTTCAGGAAGATCAGTCAACTTAGAAATAACCGTTATATAAATTGAATTTTATTTTCAGGTAAACTACCCTTTTTGTTTATGATACGGCAAAATTGTATTAAGAAAAGTTGTCCAGAATGAGAAATTATGGCACTATACAAAATTTCAGAAAGATCTACGTACTCAAATTAAACCGTAATTTTTAACAAATTCAATTTATTTGAAATCGGCATTAAAGTACCTCGAAATCGTCATGAAAATACGAGAAATCGGCAGTAAAGTAATCCGTTGTTTTACGACTTTTTTGTAGGTGGCGAGGCGATAGATAAACGTCAACCGACGTTAACATAAACAAAAAATGTTGGTAAAAATGTTGTAATTTCAGGATTTCTCGATTTCAAATAAAACATAATGTACTCCTCGACACTGAAGTTTCGTTTTGTCCCTCATGTGGTTTATTTGCCTTGACCCTACGGGCGTCGGCAACTAAATCCACATTCGTGATAAAAAGCAAAAAATAACGGTTTTTCTAAGTCGACAGATCTGCCTGAAATTTTGTATAGGGCCATAATTTATCATTCCGAACAACTTTTTTTAAATAAAATTTTTCCGTATTGTGAACAAAAATGATAGTTTACCTGAAAATAAAATAGTTTTCGCTTCCCTGTCAAGGCCTACTTGTTTTCAAAAACTGAAAATATTCTTAAAATTCTTTTCAAACCAAGCAGGACCGAATCCCAGAACCTTAAAATAAAATTATAACAGTTTTAGTCCATCCCACCTCTTGTAACATCAATCTTGGGACACACTGTATATCAGAAAATGTGATATTTATTCATGTACAGCTAGTGATGCAACCAAAAAAAACCGTTCATTAAAAAAAAACCTGTTTAAAGTAAAACGAAGCGGTGTGTTTTTTTAAATATGTAGGTATAGTATTCCAACCACAAATTGGAAAGCTATTTAAAATCAGGCCAGCATTGAAAACAGTAAGTCACTTCGTAATTTAATTCATAAAATTACTGTTTGATTGTCATTCAGTGACACTTCGATAATAACCTTCAAATTTGACAGATGCATTGGGAAGTTTGGAAGATATATACGTTTTTTAAAATTTTCTATGCTACTATACGGTTTTAAAAACTCAACTAGTACCTACTTAAATCATGCACAATGTTACAATGCCTTAATAAAACAGTTACATGTACAATTTACAGACGAACTGTCATTACTTGAAAGCTGATTGACATTAGAATATTATTTACTGATTGTATGAAACCAACTTAGACATGACTTACACTTTTCATGGTGTACTGGATTTTAAATAACTTTCCAATTTTTGGTTGGAACACTATACGTTTTTTCGGAATTAAAGGGTAGTGAATAACAACAAGTAATATTCTTTGGACAAACAAAAAACAGATAATTCTAAGTAAAAATAATACATTTCATAGGTAAAGTGAATTATAAAATTTATAATAACAAAAAAAATAATCTAAAGAAACATAATGCATTACATTTCATAGCCAAAGTGGATACAGAAATTATAATAACGCAGAAATTACTCGCTAACAGACATGGCTGACTCCTCAATTGACTCGGGAGTCAGTATCCATGCAGTTTACCCATGTCACTGTTTGATGACTCTGATAAATCGCTAATGTAACTCGATTCGTTGATCATAGAGTAATACGTAATACGAGTAGGCAGTAGCTATAAAATGTTACTTCTGTTTATTAAACATTCGTCTAGTCTCGGCTGTAGTCTTCTTGATCTTTAAAGAGCATGTAAAATCAAAATTAGTTTAATTTTTGTCGTTTGCTTACCTCCCGCCAACCAGACCTATCAAAACGTGTCGCCAATTATAAATAAAAACGGTTTTTGGGTTTTTTTAAGGTTCAACGTTAGCAGGCTAGGTTTTGTGTCAGTCTGTGTCAAACCTGACGCAAAACCTAACCTGCTAACCTCGAATTTCATGAAACTGGCAACTGGTGTGTCAGTTTTACCAACCTTGTGTTTCAATATATCATTAAATCTTGGTAGCCATGAAAAAATGATCCAAAATTTTTCGCTGTTTGCTCTACTCTTACTAAAGTATTATACAGATACACTATACCTGCCAACCCTGTTGTTCAATATGTTGAATTATTTAACAAATGCAACATTTTCTTGCACTTCAGTTATTTTCATGACAGACCTGAAACTGCAATTTAAGATTTGCTCCCGAGGGTGTTAACACTGCCAGTTTATAAATAATAATGATACATTTTATGTATTCGACAGTCCTCTCTAGTAATCTATACAGTAGTCGTTTTCTTAGAAAGAAACAATTATTGTTAGACCTCGGCGAGTATTCTAATGGCTGCGCTGTAGAGTTGCGTTTTTCGTATTTGTTTTAATGATATATTTTTAAGATGCTAGTACTAAATTACACAGTGTTTATATTGCTTTTCACCATGTATCAGTTGTGTTTCACTTTTTCTCGAATGCTTTTCCCTCTTGTCAACACTTGTCAACATTGACAAATGAGAATTACATCTGGCAAACAGGGAAACACAATTGATAGATTAGCAATAGGAAAACCGTGTATTTAGCTAAAAGGGACAAGTGAATAACAATAAATATTTTATTGATGTGAAATACAGGGCAATCATAAAAATTTGTTGGCGAGGGCGGAAGAGAAGCTCATTGTCTTAGTAGTTAGTAGGTTAATTTGATATTTGTCCACTTTTTTTCATGAAGAAATACATGCTGCGTTTAGCGCAACATTTTGGAAACACCCTGTATAATGCATATCTTGAAGCTTTAGTGGTAGTTCAAGATACGGTGTACCAAGAAACATGTAGGAAAATCACCAACGATTTTAGCTTTAATGTTAATATTTAAATACCTTAACATTTCTTAAATCCGCCTTGGAATTGTTGAAATTGTACATTGGACATAATCTACAACACGAAACGCTTTGTTTTGGTTGAATTTTACGATATATTTTCTCTTTGATGTAAACTTTCGTAATGTGCGTACAATATTAGCTTTATATTTTCAACTTAAGACATTTTTAAGGGATGATATACTTACGCTTACATATGAATGATCGTACGTTAGCATCCTTCTCATATATTAGGCCTTAAATTGCCTGTTTTTTCTTCAACTTTGCCTCTTATATGTGCAGATTATCACTCCAACGCTTCCTGGGTCTTCCTATATTTCTTTTTCCTGTTGGTGACTTATCCCTTGCAATTCTTACAGCCGTATTCATAGTCGTTCGCCAGCGGCTCGCCGGCGAGTCGCCGGAGTTTCGTTATGAATAGTATGTTGGCGGCACTGTACGTCTATGTCAAATTCGAGGTTATCAGGTTAGGTTTTCCGTCAGTTTTGACAGAAATTGACACAAAATCTAACCTGCTAACCTCGAATTTGACATAGACGTACAGTGCCGCCAACATACTATTCATAACGAAACTCCGGCGACTATGAATACGGCTGTTACTATTCTTTCTTCGGACATCCTTGTAATGTGTTCGTCCCACTCTTGTTTTCTTTTGTGAACCCAGTCATTAATACTCTCAACGTTGCATTCTTGTCTAATATGTTCATTGGTTTCTCGATCCAATAATGTTTTCCTTGTGATTCTGCGTAATATTTTCATCTCTGTAGTTTGAATGAGTTGTTTCTCTATCTCTTACGGTTTGGCTGCTGAAACAGCGTTCCGGACGGACGGAAATCACGTGATTTCTCGAAAACCGGAAGTGTCACGTGACTGAAATTCGGTTCCTGACCTGACATGACCATTCCAAACATATAACTTTCATAACTTTTTTTCTCTATATCTTACGGTTTGGCTGCTGAAACAGCGTCCCGGACGGGCCAGCGTCCCGGACGGACGGAAATCACGTGATTTCTCGAAAACCGGAAGTGTCACGTGACTGAAATTCGGTTCCTGACCTGACATGACCATTCCAAACACTTTTTTCTCTATATCTTACGGTTTGGCTGCTGAAACAGCGTCCCGGACGGACGGAAATCACGTGATTTCTCGAAAACCGGAAGTGTCACGTGACTGAAATTCGGTTCCTGACCTGTCATGACCATTCCAAACATATAACTTTAATAACTTTTTTCTCTATCTCTTACGGTTTGGCCGCTGATACAGCGTCCCGGACAGACAAAACAGCGTCCCGGACAGACAAGTCTATTAGATAAAGGATAACGGACGTATTTTGTAAGATCATTTTTATCTAACTTGCACCGTATTTCAGGTGCGTAAACCAAAAAGAACAATATACGTGCAGTATTGTTTTACCATTTTTATGCTAATTACAGACTCTGCAATATATTCAATATCTGGTTAGCTTTACTCACATTTTACAAACACTTTTGGCTGTGGAATACTGCACATTGTTTTAACCCTAGTAGACGGTTAAATAGAGTTTTCACATTCAGCTGGGTGTTAGCATAATGTCCGAATTATTATTCTTATAACTATTGTGTACACTTACCTTGACTTTTTGATTGTCGGCGCCTCTTTTAAGCTTAATAACCATTAGAATATTTAGATCATCAATTGAAGTATTTTAAATTGAATAATATCCTATTCTCAAATTTACATGCATTACAATACAGTCGGCAAGTGAATGGTAAGAGCCATAAGCTCTTAAATTTGTGAGCTAAGTCGATTAGTGACATAGCGGCTTGCAAAGATGATGAACTTAAATGATGATGAATTGCACTAAGTAACCATCCTAAGTGGACCGGTCCCGCCTGATTGAAGCTTAGATCCCGATTGACTATAAAATCCCTTGTCAGTATTTAGGCAGACCATTTTGTTATAATTGTGATTAGTCATCGAATTTTTAGATTGGAATGTAGACTTGCTGGAGCGTCACGGTTGGTGACTGATGCGACTCTAATACGGCGTTTATTGTTCTATCTGATTGTATTTGTGAGTTATTGCTATCGTTAGAGGACCTGTTTGAGCGACATCGGTTGATCATGTAAATAAATGTAAAGTTATGGCAAAGGCAATAGACACAGACACACAATACATGCTGTCTGTAGACTGCTAAAACACATTAACTTTTGCTTTTAAATAGACTGCAAACTTGGCGTTGTATTTTTTTATATAATGGTAAAAATAAATCACAAAGCTTAAAAAATACTGCTAGTTGACTTGTTACGTTTTTCTTAATTACAACAAATAATACAGTAAACCTGTTTAAGGATTGGGACACTAGAACCATACATTTTGAGATTTTAAGTACAGTGTATTGTCAGTGAATTATTTTTAAACATGGAAATATATATGCATTTATTTTATGTCCTGGTTAACATTAAATACCAGCGGAATTGTAGAGCAGGGAAGGTACTCTTTTAACTAGTCTACGTAGTTGTAAGAGCTTCAAATTTATTCTTCAGATAGGGACGTACGTATCATCATATCATCATTGTGATGGGTTTTCTTCTAGCGTAGTGTAGCTACTTATCTGCCGTATCAATGATACAGGACCCACGAGCCAGGGAGCCCATCAGCACCCAAGCTCTCAACAAATATATATACCATATAAATTTAATTTGGAATTAAAAGGCATTCGCGAAGTCGCGAGATCTTTCCCATAATATTCTCTAGATGGTCTGCATTCCATAATCTTCCTCCGCCTTGGGTGTTTACCCTTTTAGGGTGTTCTGTTTGATAGTTGAACTCCATTGCCCTCTACACTTTCATTCAATTTCTCTTCTCTAGAGGCAAGACTTGTGGTGTCATCCACTGTACCGAGTTCTGTGGATTAGTGGTTAGCAGGTCTGCTTAGCATTCGGGAGGTCATAGGTTCGATTCCCGTGGCTGTCGGCTGTGATTCAGATTTTTAGGGGGTTTTCTTTACCTTTTCTGGCCTCTCTTCCACTCTTCACCCTCCTTCTTTCTCTCACCCATCCTGAAATTCCCGTTATTGGCTGAAATGAGACGCAAGGTCCCCATAGCAGTCCAACTGACTTTGAACCTTACCTTTACCCCATCCACTCTATAATAAATACGACTATCTTAATGATTTCATGACGACATGTCTGGAAATAGACCTCAGTAGAAATGGCTTCAGTGGAGGTGTCTTCGAACAAGTTTTGTGTGATACCCCATGTTTGTCTTGTGGCTCTTAGCTTATTTTTATTGAGTTTTCGCTTTATTTATTGATTTTAAAAGATTTCTTCAGCGACTGTACTTTATAGAATATTGTTATTAAATTTAGTTGCATCGTATGTTTCATTATAGATTATAGATATCGCGTATATAACCTTAAGATACTGGAATTGCACTTTTTAGCCTTCCACTATGCTACTTGCACACCGTCGTTCCAGAGCTCTTCAATTATTGTTGACTTTATTTGATCAATCGCTTATTGTGGGACTTACGCTGTATGCTGCAGTTGAAGTAAATCGATAAGAAGCAAATTAATTCAATTAGTTGGTTTGGTATGCAACGATAACTTTCAGTTTTAAAAGAAACGGCGCAGCATATCGGGAATAGATAAAGTTCCTAGATATGAGCCAGACGTTCAGACAGAGCAGTCGACAAAAACTTCGGTCGACCACATTACAAACAGTCCTCGCTGTTCGTCTCCACTTCATTATATTTGCATTCCTACCTGCTCTGAACGACTTCCCGGGTGTTTTTTGTAGTGCAGGCTCAACAACCACCAACCCAGACGCAGGTATCTGTAGCTGGCAGACGTTGGCGGCCTGGAAACTAAGCAAACCCTGTGATGCTCGCCTGGATAAATACTGTGATTAACTGTTAACTGTTGCGCTGCTCAGATGATCGATGTTCAGCAGAAGATACGCATTTAATCTTCCCTAGTCCGTGGATAATTACTCGGTGCGTTTGGGGTAATTGGGTGTTAGGCCGAGGTGGATGTTTCAGTTCGGCTGAGATATTGCTTTGTCTTTTTGTTCAGGTGTCAAGTTTTCGCTATTTTAAAGGGTGCTTGGATTGCTTAAATATAGTTCTCGGAGTAGGGAAAGGAAAATGAGCTCCTGGTTTGATTCTATTTGGTTTGTTCACACATCTAAATACGGTGGCCTAATAATTAAATGTATAACACACACATTTTAAGAATGCCTACTAATATCGTGTGAACATTGTGCAGAATGTATACATTTGTTTTCCATTTTCAATATATTATTGAAGAATAATAGTTGTTTTATCTGATAAACTACTTTAAACTAGCTTACATCGTGAACTACAGGGTGTTAGTTTTCTTGTCATGGGACTGTGTTTTGGAAAGTTAGTTTGTAAAAATGAATTGGTCGTAGGAATGTGAATTTCCATACATGAGATTTGATGAACCATGTTCAAACATAATCATTAATTCGATGGGATACTGTCTTTAAATTCTCGTAAGACTGTCAAAAGTATCCCATCGAATTTGACGTATCTCATTTCTAATATGATTCTTTAAAGCTTCAATATTAACCAGTCTATTGTAAACCTTATTCTTTAAGTCACCCGACATCTGTCATTTAGACAAATAAATCCGTCAAACCCTATATCATTCAATTTGTCTTTTGAAGGATTATTTGATTCCTCGGTAATATATAGGGTGTTCAATTTAAAATACAAAAGTTGGTATTTTTTCTGACTAACCCTGTACAGTTACAGAAACGGTTTTGTCCTTCCTAGATGCACCGTTTTTACCTATATAACTCTGGCAATTTTGAAAAATTCATCTCCGGTAGTTTTTGAAATATTTGCTATATTCCAGACTTTTTTTACACCCTGTATATTGCATTTCCAAGATAATTTTGAATATGAACCTTTATTTTGCGTGATTTAAATAATTACTTTTCCGCGTTTCTATAAATATCTTATACTTTTTACTATGTGTATTGGTAAACGTGGAAACAATTAAAGTACGAAGTTTAATGTCAGTGAAAACTTATATTACATACAGTAGAGTAGTGGCATTGATTAAATAAGTTATTAATCAATGGTAGTGGTTTTAATGATGACATTCTATGCAACGAAAAACCTAAACTGTTGATATAAACATGAATTGTTTGCTTTTCAGAGAAGTTTACATAATTTCGGGAAATTGCGATGCAGCATAAAGTATTATATTAAAAAAAAATTGAAACTACCCATAAAAGTGAACGTATTGGTGTTAAATAATTTGGATGATAGTGAAATTGTGCCGTAGGTTATATTTTTTCTTTTATCAAATTTTAAATTATCAAAGAATAATTGCAGGTGTCCTGAAACTTGGTTGTGAGGCAGACTAACAAGACAACACCCATAACAACATATACACACACATGACTTGGAGCTAGTACAACTACAATGAGCTCATCTTGACGTGAACTTGTTTCTCTTTCCATCCAAAATCTAACTCCAAATGACACAACAATGAATTCGATTATTTTGATATCATAACACGTTATTTGGCATTAGCAAATACGTTTATATTAGTCATAAGTTAAAGGAACTGAAATGGTTATCTATGGAGAAGCGACGATATCTTCATATGGCATGTTTATACCACTCTATTTTGCTTTTTAAAGAACCTACTTATCTATTTTGCAAAATAACGTTCAGAACTGATGTTCACGATTTAAATTTAAGAACACGATTTAAATGTAAGAATTAGGGGTATATTAACATCACCACAGCACAAATCCGAAATTTTTAAGAGATCGTTTATTGACAATTTACCCATTTTGTACAATGCATTGCCCTCTCAAATAAGAGAATTTACAATCAATAAGTTTAAACGTTATTTAACTAATTTTTTTATTAGATCAATCATAACAACTCTTGTAATATCTAAACGCGTATTTTACTAGTAATTTGTGAAGACTTACATTAATTTTATTTTTAACTTTAATTATTGTACTTATATTTCATTTACATTATACCCACAGCAAGTATTTTTGTTATTGCATTGAGTACTCGTCATGGGTTAAGTGGAAGAGCAGTGATTAGTGTAATACTGATATGCTGAACTTCGCCCAATATTGTTAATGATTTTCTTAGTTGTAAATTTCTAATTGTTTTAGTAAAGTCATTATTATTATTATTTCTTATTCGACTGGATCTTCATATCATAATATAATAAAGAACATCTACTACTCTACTATATAAAGAACAAGAAACCTTTTCAAATTGCATGCCAACCGTTTCAAAGTGCAATTTAGGACTATTTGATTGTAAAATAGTTATTTGTATACCAAGGCACTGAAGTTTTAACATTTTATCACGAATGTGGATTTTGACACAGAGGCCCGTAGGGCTGAAGCAAATAAACCACATGAGGGATAAAAAGGAACTTCAGTGCCGAGGTGCCAATTATATGTATATTTTTTTGAAATCGAGAAATCGCGAAATTAACATTTTTTACCAAATTTTTTAAGTTGTGTTGATGTTTTCTGTCATCCATCTGGCACCCCTCCAACTGCAAAAAGTTGTAAAACATTGGATTACTTCACTGCCGATTTTGAAAAAACAAGTTTTTTTGGTAATGATCATGAAAGTCGTAAAGAAAGTATGGACCATTTTTTACGAAAAATCGTAAAGAAAGGAATACTTTTTAAAAGTTGGAGTTATAAATTCTGAAGTCCTTTTGACCAAATTTCGAGTTAGAAGATAACTACTATATAAAAAATAACGTGTAGTACAACACCTATAAAAGCAACTTTTTTACTAGCCGTTGTGCTCAACGTTCAGAGCCACAAAAAAGTATGTCTTCTATCACTAATTGTACAAATAAATATTTCTGAATTATTTCTGTAAAAAATGCAATTATACACTGGTATCTACATAGAAATGTCATACTTCAAACTGGTTACTGTTCCCAGCGTTCCCATTACTTTTCATTAAGGAGTCCGCACTTCAATCAATCATTGAATTTAGGTAAACCAATTTTAAAATTTTCAAGTGCTGTAAAGCCATAAATTTCAGGGTTTATGTTGGGACGGACCATCTAGTAATTTTTCGAAGTACTCTTCACAAAAGTGTCACTTTTAAGTGTGGGAATTAGTTGATGAGCATGACTACAGGGCCCTTGGTTTGGTGTATTTATTTTCTTCTAAATTATGACATAGATAAGACCTGCAGAGGTTTATATTGGCCTATACTTTTAAATTAACAAGAGATGCTCTTAAAAATCGTTTGAACATTATGTGTAATATTTGCCTTGAAATATAACTAGTTTTCCCATCCATTTTATAATTTAAACTTGAGTTACCTACTTCCCAACAAGAATGTTTTACGAAAGTTGCACTATTAAAAGAAGCGCGGACGTATTTACTGCTGCTGACTTATTTACGACCCAATGTATAATGTATGTAATAAATTACAGGTGTACTGTGCATCAAAAATGAACCCGTAGTTTTAGTTAGAGCATTTCGTGCACGTCCTCCGAATTATTAATTACGTCTTCGATTCTGTCAAGTCGTCGACTGTAAATAACAAAGTCTTAATTAGTTCGCCGCATTCCAACATCACGGTCTGTAATCAATCAAATAGTTATTTCTGGGCGAAATCTGGAATTCCGCCGATAATATTAATATTAATTCTGCTTCTGTGCGTTAGCAGCATTGCGTCATGCGTGAAGTAATTGCTTTTATATAAGCCTTCAGCTCGAATGATTTGTTACACACCTCGTACATATTTACAGGTATTACATACTTCGCGTATTTCCGCTAGTGCATGAATGAAACCATTCATGATTTATCAGTTCTGTGTACCGCGTTTTTATATCCTTGAGATTTACAGTTATCTGCGGCCAAACGTTAGATATGGTGAATGAAAGAACTCGGCTACTTTTCTCGAACAACTGGAAACCTGCTTCAAGAATTTTAGCAAAACAGCTGGGATCTTGTTAATATTCTTGTTTATCAGCCCGTAAGAGCTACTACAATTTCATCGTCTTCAAAATAAATTTCATCGTAGAGGGCCAAGGTAGAGAAAGATCGTCATACACTGTGTGTATAGCACTAATTCAGAAAGTAGGTTATTTTAATTAATACAGTAAAACTGTCACTTTTCGTGTTATTTTCGTTCTCGAAGACGATTCATACGGCACGTGAAGTGCAACGGAGGTAATGGACTGAATGCGATATATTAGGCATCATAAAAATATTTACATTTAATTTTTCATTTTCCATATATTATGACTTCCAAATTTAACTTTTTTTTTTTAATTTTGATCTCTGTATCAATTCACGTGTCTTACATGAATTAAAGTCATGTGACATAACAGTTAAAAGTCGAGCTCACAAAATCAGTTATTGGACTTCAATAATTGGATTAATAATGTGGCTATACAGGGTGGTGACTTGCGCGACGGAGCATAGAGATTTCAATGGTAAATTTTTAATTGTTTGATTATTGGCTCCCCTATTTTTTAAAAATTAAAGTGTAAATAAGTTTTTTGTAGAAAAAAAATACTGCATCTGTACATACTATTGTTTACAATTTTCCATATTCCGAAACCGTAGAAATCAACGAAATAAAAATGGAATTTTTCTAAAAATCACCGGTGCCTTGGAATTATGTAAACAAACAACATGTACATTTACTTTTGTCTTTGCTGTTTGACTTTTATAACTGAGTATTAAATTCCGTTCTCGTTAAAATGTATTCGTTTTTTTCTAGAGAAAATGCTGTAGGTATCTGTACATACCATCGTTTATAATTTTCCGGAACCGGAAAAATCAAAGAAATTAGTATGTATAGGAAGCAGGATTTAATTAAATACCATAACAAAACATAATTATGTACCATCGAAGTCATAGAAAAGTGGGACAAGAAAAATACGCAGATACCTTTGTTTTCGAAAAGTGTAGTTTAGATGTGGCATTTTGACTGAACATTATTAAAGGTGGGCTGTCTCCTTTAATAACGTTCAGTTCAGTCAAAATGTCACATCTAAACTACACTTTTCGAAAAATAGGGTAACTGCGTGAGTTTCCGGTCCCAGTTTTCTATGACTTCGATGGTACGTACAATCATAATACAAAAACACAAAAATTTATAAATTATAACAAACAAGCACATTGCGCGCTACGCGCACCTAAAATAGGATACGCGAAAGGTCAAGATCCGATAAGATAAGAGAAACAAAACCTAAACAAATATAAACATCTGTGAAGCCGGAACGTGAGATTTTATTTTGTATTACAGACATACAGACACACATTAAGGAAAATTATATTATAGATAGATGTTCAAACAAAGCACAATTAACTACTAAACAATGACCCAACCTGTCGTAAAATTGCCGTCTAACATTTGCTGATATTGTGGTATTTTATCACATTGGGCTTGAATACAGTTTTTTAGCTCTTCAATAGTTTGAAATTTACCATTGAAATCCCTATGCTGCGTCGCGCAAGTCACCACCCTGTATAGTCTTAAAGAGTCTTTTCTAAAGTTTCCACAGAACAAATATCGATATTATAGCTGTTGCTCATATGTATTCCGATAGATACTATCAGTAGTACATTTGTAGCCATTGTAGTATGCATATATTTTTAGATATTCATTTCAAATGAAAATATTCAAGGAAGAAAACGATTCATCTCTCTATACAAAGTACATATAAATCGAATTTGATTTCTATAATTTCTATTTTTTCTTAGTTACATTGTCTAGGATTTATTTCATTATGTGCTCGGAGGATAGCCTTTGTTTTGCATATTAACATGGCTTATGAAGATGAAATCAAATGGCATTTCCACTGATTAAAATATGTCAACTAGTGAGCTTTTATGGATTTGTTCTGTCATGTAATAGTAATTAACGTATTAAGAGGGGTAACCCAGTCTTAACATTCGAGCATATTTTTACCACTCGAGCGAGCGCAGCGAAGCAAGAGTGGTAATTTATGTGAGAAATGTTAAGACGATTTCCCCTCGAAATGCGTTCATTAGTTTATTGTTCATTGAGGCAATAATTTTGAATCAATAATAATTACTAAAAACTGCTAAATCGAAATCGGACTACCATGAATATGTGTGATGTTGCTATAGTGAATGCATGTTAAATGAGTGGATGCATGTTAAATGTATCTTAACATTCGAGGACGCGAGTGGAGACATGTTAAATGAGTGGATGCATGTTAAATGTATCTTAACATTCGAGGACGCGATCATGTTAAACACTGTTTAACATTTCAATGAACAATAAAATAAATTATAACTAATTTAACACTGATTATTGGTTCCATTCATTAAAAATAATCAGTTTATTATCACTTCTTTTGTTCATGGAGTTTTGAATATATGTAGAAGAAACAACGTTGTCCTAGAGCAGAAATGAAGAAAGTAAAATATAGTCAGTGGTTGGCGAACTTTTAATTCAGGGTAAGAATTACAGCAACCAAGTTAACTGATAAATACTAGCCTTCTATACTTAACGTACTTATGAAAATATACCCATGGTGTAATATGACTTACATAAAATGTATTGAAGTGTTTAATCTCCAACGGCATTATCTGAATTTTGAATTAAAGTGTATACATGAAAAGTAATTCCCATAAAAAGTGCTAGTAATATTAAATGGGAATGAGAATCAGTTCTGTTACTTGAATTGCAACGCAGAAAAGTATTAAAACAAAAATCCTTGAACCTGTTACATAGTTAATTTCGAGCGACAGAAAATAATCCGCCATCATAATAAATCTACATCAACACACAGTCAAAGGTTAGCCAGTCAGAAAACTTCAGTATCAAATTTCTTTTAATTATTTGGTATCTTTGTGGTGTTAGTATTCAAATTATAGTCCCTAGCTTACTCTGGCTTGACGTATTCATATTCGTTACGAGCAGTGGTTGTTCTTTTCTCAGTCAATTGTTCGTTTGTGATTCCTTTCATGAGTGGTTGGTAGATTTTCTAAAGAGCTAATTTTAATGTTCTGTTTTTACTTACATCGTGATAGTAATTAGTTGTGAAAGCGTAGAGTCGAAGCAAATCATTGGTGGTAGTGTTACCTTCTTTCATTTGTAGTTCATTCAGGTGTTATGCGTTTCGGCTTTTTCATAATTAAAAGCAAATACGGCCACAAACGCGTTGCCTCTTAACATCTGGGTGTTAAAGCTAAAATTCCTTCGAGCCTTTTCTACCTGACCCTCTCAAGAGTATACAAATATTCTTGGTTTGTGGTCTTCGTCCAAATGTTTATCTATTCCAGGCTCTAACTAATCTTCCGTCGTTCAGGTGAACGGTCCGTGCGTGTGGGTCTGGTGGATAGCAGAATATTTTAAATTTCTAAAAGAGTGTCAGAGTTGCCTAACATCATTTTTAAGGCAGATATTCATCTAGGATCGAATTTTACGGGTATATAGTCGTTTTATAGAAGACATTGCCGATGTGATCTGATCAGAGCATCTGTTTAGTGGCTTTTAAAGTTTGCGCTTTATCGTTGAGGAAATCTTCTCTGAGCACCAGACCGAAAATTCTTGTGTATAATGAGAAATGAGCATTGCCATTTTCTTATAATTTACAATTTATATTCAACTTTATATAAGCATTTTGTTTCAACGGTATGCTTGTCATGTACTTTAGTCTACACAATAGACTATAATAGTCTTTGATTTTTGAGGCTTTCACGGCCATTGTCATTAAGTAACAAACGACTTCCGGGATTGGACCGTGTCATGATTGAGATCGAAAAACTCAACGTTTCGCCCACTTTCGTAAGGGGCTTCATCAGGAGGAAAAAAGCAAAAGAGCACGGTAACTCAACGTGTTAACCACGCCAGAGGCGAAACTCGACTGACTATCGGAAGAAGAAAAAATTCTCGCTTTTCTTCTTCCGATAGTCAGTCGAGTTTCGCCTCTGACGTGGTTAACACGTTGAGTTACCGTGCTCTTCTGTCCCTTCCCTTTGCAAAGAGTTTCGCCTCTGGCGTGGTTAACACGTTGAGTTACCGTGCTCTTTTGCTTTTTTCCTCCTGATGAAGCCCCTTACGAAAGTGGGCGAAACGTTGAGTTCTTCGATCTCAATCATGACACGGTCCAATCCCGGAAGTCGTTTGTTACTATAATAGTCTTTATTAACACTCGGATCTGAAGAGTGCATAGTTGTGAAAATCAGGTATCTCCAATTTTCATATAATACTAATAACAATAGTAATATTAATGATAATTATGCCTCTGTAAAGTGGCGAAATTCAGTGCAGACTTACTAAAACAGAAATCACTTTAAGGTTCAGGTACAAATATGGAGTAGGAAGGAGTAAATTAGTAGATACACTAGTACATATTTTGAACCAAACTTATCGTTACTGATAATTGCAATTCACAATAAAATTCGAATTATAATAATGAATACTGTTGAAATTGAAAAATTAAGAGTACCACGACAAAAATGCAACCAATTTAAACAACATATTTTTAAGACAAGCTTTATATTATTTTGGACACATTTTTAATACGGATTGTTTTTTTTTTGTAACGCAGTTCGTGTTCACTTATTTTTTTACAGAATCTTGTATATTTTTGGATGGTCAAGTTCTATTTAAACATTGACAGTGTTTTAATCTAACATTCTTTTTACAAACAAGATACCTAGCCATTGTTTTTTAGCAAGGCATAGAAGTCCATCATCATCTCTCTTGATGTGTACATACACTGTGTATGTGCTAAATATTGTAATTTTCAATTTATGAAATGATCGATAAAGTTGAATAACATCTCGATAAGATGATATCTACAATCACGAAGCACAGATGGAGAGCAAGAGGTATATGTATATACATCGAAAATAATAAAGGGTCTAAGATTGATCCTCGAGTTTCGTCTCCCACAGTTTGCCATTTAGTACGACCAAATACCTATAAAGAAAACCAATTGCTGATTGAGGTAATTAAATCTTATTAACATAAAATCGTTGCTCTCTTTCTTTCTTTGTTTGTATCTTTGTTCGCTACCTTCTCCGAAGGTACTGGACCGATTAAGTTGTACAATGGCTTAAAAGTTTGCTAATTTTTATACTTACATGGTAGGTCGGTTTTTATTTAAAAAAAAGTACGAAAAAGTTTTAATTTAATTAAATCATCT
The DNA here is from genome assembly GCA_940337035.1 of Agriotes lineatus. NCBI lineage: Eukaryota > Metazoa > Arthropoda > Insecta > Coleoptera > Elateridae > Agriotes > Agriotes lineatus. The sequence continues at coordinate 73,429 of CALNHX010001784.1, read as the reverse complement.
AAGCAGCGGAGCGGAGCGTCTGTCACCGTGGGCTACGTGTGCTGTTAGCTCGGGTGGTTCACTATATTCATATGGCATTATAGCGGCGCATTGTTCAAACATGGATAGAGAACTTTCTAAAAAATCGATCTTTCAGAGTTAGAGTTGACGGAAACCTTTCTGATGTATTTCCTGTTCATCGCGGTGTTCCCCAAGGCTCAGTACTCGGCCCTGTACTGTTTATAGCTTACATATCTGACTTACCGCGTGGGATCTTATTGAGTATCTCGTCTTTTGATGATGACACAAAAATATTCAACAATGTCATAACTCACTACAAAACGCTGCAACAAGATCTCGAAGAAATTCAGAATTGGTGTAACACTTTAGCTGCTTACTCTCAACGCTTCCAAATGTAAAGTTCTCCATATAGGTCATAACAATCCCCGTCAAGAATACTCCTTAAACAATGTATTGCTGGAAACAGTGAACTTTCATGAGGACCTTGGCGTAGTAATTAGCTCAGCTCTAAAATGGGAACACCATATAAGCAAAGTAGCGAAGAAAGCTAATTCCATTATATAGGTACTTAGTAAAATGCCCTTTTAAGAACCCCAGCCGCAAGCTTCTTTTGACCGTTTACAAATCTTACATAAGACCGATATTGGAGTATGCGGCGCCAGTCTGGTCGCCATATTTTGTTAAGGACATCGATCTCCTGGAGAAAATTCAAAGGACATTCACGAAACTATCACCTGCCCTACGCCATCTTAGTTATCCCAATCGATTACAAAGACTTCACCTACCAACACTGAAGGAAAGAAGATCACGTGGAGACCTCATAGAAACATTCTGAGGGGTCACCACCTGAAACTTACTTCCCAGAGATTCCAAAAACACTGTCGAAAATTCTTTCTTGCAAACCGAGTTGTGAACGACTGGAACATTTTACCTAGTGACGGTATGAGTGCTACATCATTAAATAATTTTAAAAATAGACTTGACAGACATTTATATCCATCATGATATCATGAATTATGTATACAGTGAAATCTCCCTTACCGGACACCTCTAATAAGCGGACACCTCTCTTTCACGGACACTTTTTTGGGAACCAACTTGCTTGCATTAACTTTACTAATAAAATTTTCTCTATTAAACGGACACGGACACCATTTTTCGACAATTTTAAGACTGTGAATCTCTCTTGTACGGACACTTTAAAATGCAGGCTCAGCCAATGTCGTGAGGCGTCAAAACAATTCATAAATCCAACATTTAATGATCATGTTGTTAAAATATAGAATTCTTTTGCAATACGGGCGGTATTAAGTCAACTCAAATCAGCGTTACGACTGAAGGAAATTCGACACTTTCATTACCCTATGCGCGATATTATTACAAACAATCCATGTCGCTTGATTTTAGAGGCCTACAATTCAAAACTACTTTGCGTTTTGCGTGGCCAGCCTATTATGATAAAAATAAAAATAGCAAGAATTTTTCCTGCTTGCTTTTATTGAGTGAAAGAATAAGAAAACTAGGCTCAGGGCACCCGCGACCGCGGAGTCTGCGGGTGTCAAGTTACGCCAGTGTAATCAATTCGAACCAGAGGACGATTTACCCTTATCAGTAATGGCTGAACTGTATAGGAGTATCCCAGAAATCGAAGACGTCGACCCTGACGAATTTATAAACATTGACAAGGAAATAAGCGAGGAAGATGATGTAACCGAAATTTCAGGTGAATCAGCTGCCGTTGATGTGCAGTTGGCAGAATTAAAAAACGACGGCGACTTAGAAATTTGTGAGAATGTAATCAAGACCCACACGGAAGCATTAACAGTGAAAATTTTTAAATGCTTTGCTAAAGAAAGTAATGACTAAAGTATTCAAACTGTCAAAATATTTCGAAATCCATGTGGAAAGTATAATAAACAGTCAGAAAAACCCTTACGTCAAATGAGTATTTTAGATTTTGTAACAACTATTACATAACTTTGTTTCAATTATTTTATATTCTTGTCTGTATTGTTAGCGCGTATACCTTTGCATAATACAACTTTTTTAAACATAAAAATGGATTTTTCTCTTAAGCGGACGCCTCTAATAACCGGATAAAAACGTTGGCACCGTGCGTGTCCGCTGATGGGAGATTTCACTGTATTTCTATAAATTAATTCTCTGTACTATGCATATTTTACTGATTGTATTTTTGTAAAGGTCCAATTGGCGTTATGCCGCCTTCCTTTTTATAAATAAAGTTTAAAAAAAGCCATGTTAGTCCAGGGGTAGAATGCTCGCTTGCCACGCGGTCGGCCCGGGTTCGATTCCCGGCCGATGCATCCTTTTTTTAAATTTATATCAATGAATCTATCTTAAATTAGCGAACCGAAGCGTAGTTCGGGTGACTCACTAGTATAGTATAACATTGAGAGCAAAATATGATAATACAAGGCAGTGGCGGCTCGTAGAAAATTCAGAGGGTAGAACTAACTACCGAATGTATAATTAATTTTTCACCTCCTCGCAGATGGAGACAGTTTCCAATACACTAATATTTCACATATGCACTGGCACTGGAAAATTTACCAAACTTTACAGGCTAATAAAAGATGATGAACTGAAATAATCGAATATCTCTTTTATTTTTCCTTTAAATGTATCATTAGAAAAAAAATGCATTTCCCCTCTTTGCTATACATACGCGCGATTGGCGTATATTATTTAAGAAGTGCGATAATTTGTCAATAAAATTATGAGTAGAATACAATGGCAACCTTAATTATTTTGCGAAAACCCCAACATTCAAAGTCTTTTCTGTCGGAATGGACATATGGCCTCCCGCATATGCTTTCCGGACGCGGACTGCCTGAAGTCAGCGTACGTGCGAAAATTGCAATTAGAAACTTGACACGCGCGCGTTATTGCAGAGGTCAGGTCAGATTGAGTCTGCTGGGGCTTGAGCAGTTGAGCCTTCGCGGACGTGGCTCACATTCAATGTTAAAATATCCTTTGGACCGATTTCCTCCCGTCTCTAGCAGCACTGCAGTCAATTAACCCTCAAAAAGCTGAGAGCTGCTTCGATCTGGCACCAATGCGTCCGTGAAAGCAATCAAGTGCTATCATACAGTGAAATAAAAATTAATTCTGCTTCGTTTGAGCTTTAAAATGAGAAGAATGATGAAAATAAGTACAACAAAATGTTTTTTCAAAATGAACAAATCTTGAATGACTGGTTTGTTATGGTATAGCTGTGGTTTCTTGGCTCCTTCTATTAAGTCGCCACTGACCCAAGATGTTCAAAGCTGTAGAAAAATTACTAATACCATAATTGTTAGTAAATTGCTATCAGCGGCTCTAGGAAAGTACCTAATTGGTGGAGCAGCTGTTCAGAATGTCCAAATGTATTAGAAATACTTAGTTGGATAGAATGCCATCAAATAGAAGTCTACTTGTTTTTTTGTGTGCAAGGTACGAGTATAGAAGTTATCAAAATTTTAACTGTGTAGTTCCCATACTCTATTCTTTATTTGTTAGTAAACACGCTTGTCCTGTGGAGTATGAGACACCTGAGCCACCGCCTGCTAAATATAATATGCCGAAGGCTCTACTAGAATTGTTGAGTTCTACTTGAAGTTGATCTTCATCACATCTTTTTTTGTTTTTGAATGAGATGCAAATTTGGTTTTAGAATCTATAATATAATTTTCCTTAATGTGTGTCTGTGGCACAAAATAAAATCTCACGTTCCGGCTTCACAGATGTTTATATTTGTTTAGGTTTTGTTTTTCTTATCTTAGCGCTCGGATCGGAGCTTGACCTTTCGCGTATCCTATTTCACGTGCGCGTAGCGCGCAATTTGCTTGTTAATTTATTAATTCTCTTGATTAACACAAACACAAATAATGATTATTACTCAGGCTTCAGTTTCTTGTAACTCTAACAGTATATTACTACTACATACTACTTTATAACTTACTGACTGACTGACTGACTGACTATCTAATTGACTGAATTTTCAATATTAGGGGATTTATACTATCTTTTTATCGTGTTTTCTAATACTTGGTGCAAAATCGTGACAGCGCGTGGCAATTTGGAAATATTCTGGAAGAGTTGGATTATATTTCTAAGAAATAATTTTTAAAATAAGGATGGAGGTATTATTAACTGGTAATATTATATTACACAAGTTTAGAAAAGTAACGTTTTACTAAACCAATATAGCTTGATTGAGTACGAGCGAGTGAAGCGAGTGAGAAACTTAAAAAGCTATAGAAGTTTAGTAAAACTGCTTTTCTTACGAAGTGTGTATACTATTTTTTCGAATTTTGTAGTTATCAGGTTAGGTTTTCTGTTAGTTGACACAGACTGACTCAAAACCTAACCTGCTAACCTCGAATTTGACAGTGACACCTAGTGTTGTGCCTTGGTCAATTGACCGGTCAATTTGACCACGGTCAAAAACTGTGTGGTCAAATTCACTGTCAAATGCTCTTTTAGCCTTAAAATTGCTTATATTAAATTACACTATCAATCAACGGTTTTTTTTGTAGAAGGTCTTTATTATTGGCTGTTAAGCCTGTAACTAATCAAACATTTACTGAAATTGCAAAAATGCAGGGGATTTACATATTTAGGGAGCGGATTCATACAGCGACCAATGTTTCTTGGGGAAGTACCGCTTTGTGCAAATTGTAAATTCAGCATTGGAGTCTTCAGTTTCAGTTGTGCTTTACTTACAGAACTATCAATACAATTGATTAAAAAAAGGTTAATTAAAAAAATTAAAATGGTCAAATGAGCGGTCAATTGGCTGGTCAATTGACCGGTCAATTGACCAAAAAGTTGTTGACCGGTCAAAGGCACAACACTAGTGACACCATATAGTAAAGTGCCATTTCTATGCATCAAAGTGCCACTTTATTGAATTTAGTAAAATAGCATATTATTTATTGTACAAAATGCGAAAAACATAATTAAGGGGTATTACAAAATATTGATGAAAGAAATTGCGGCGATTTACAAAGTTACTTTTAACTAGTTTATTACTATTATTCTAAATTAGGCGTGAATTGATAATTTTTAGTGTGACAAACAAAAACGTCTAGGTAAACAACATTGATAAAGTCCCTAACAGAATATTGTTCGGTCTAAGGGTTTTTTACATGTAGGGTTTGTAGCTAAAGCAATCAAATTTTGATGTTATACCACTATTCAACTAACTTACTTAAAAGGTGTTTGGTCTAAAGTACCTTTCTCGCACTTGATTGTTTCATTCTAAATCGGACTTTAATATCTGAGACAATTTTAAACAATGTTTTTTCCAGAATTACTGCCTTTGTCAGTGTTTTGGTAAGAAGATCAAATCTAATATCATCTTCCATTGTATTCATTATATGTATACGATTACTATGTCAGCAGTAGTTTGCCATAAACAACCATACTGTCAACAAATTCCGATTTTGAGTTGCATCAATGGCTTCCTAGAGCAGAGATGGAGAGGTATATTGTACAACTTAAAACCTTGTATATGATCAACGTAACCAATTAACGCCAGTGGCGGTGCAAGAGCATCTTGGGCCCCTAAGCAAATATAAAAATGGCCCCCCTTGTAAAAAGATTTACTATATACTTAATGAAATGTATATTTATAATTATAGTATACAAAGTAAACTTTAACAAAAAATAAAATAACATCCTGTTATAACCAACAGAAATAGAGTAGTAAATGCCTAACATTTAACACATTTTATAACCAACATATCTAACAATATATCAATTAAAAAGATAAAACTAAATAAAATCTTCAAGTTGGTATCGGCAACTACAAAGAAAAGTGATTGATAAATATCGATCTAACACTAGTAAAATAAAATAATACTCAGGTAAAATGCTAAGAACCCACGTCAAAATAGGTAACAATTACTTAGTATTTATTTGTATCATTAATATCTGTAAAAAGCCGTAAAAATAAATTGATTAGAAATAAAAAATGTATCTTTCGGGCGTTATTGACAGCAAATTGTTCCACAAGATTTTTATATGTCCATCGTAGAGACGATGCTTTTTGCTCAATTGTAGCCTATCTTGGCTAGTAGAATTTCTTAAATAATGTTTTATTATTTCACTTTTTAAGTGATATTTCTATTGTGGCTAATGTTATTATATATATGGTTGCAGGTAGGGTCAAGAATATAACCAATGCAGTAATAATCTCTCCAAAATTGCTTTCGAGAACACTATATTTTTGTAGGAATAAACTTGTCAAATCTGGAACTCATGCTATCATTTAAATCCTCATTTAGTAAGGAGATAGCGTTCACAAACTGAATGGAGAGATTATTATTGAGGACATCAGAATACTTTTTCCGAAACAAATCACATCGGACCTGTTCAGCTTCTTGCATTCTTTAACGTTTTTCGGTTCTAAAAATTCAAAAATGTTTGTTACCCAAATCGAGTCTGATCACTGATGATTGATAACTGAGAGTGGGGACTGAGGTTGCAGTGCTACCAATCTATACCCAAATGAAGTAGAAGATATCGAGATATTTAATAAGCGAATATAGAATTTACCGGCCCCCCCCAAAGGGCCCGGGCCCCTAAGCAACGCTTATGCATATCACCGCCACTGGTTAACGCAGAATTATATCTTCCAGTTCATATGTTATCGTCCGTCTGCTGTATACCTAACTTAATCTACCATTGTATTGTTAATAATTAGTTATTGCTACATTAATATTAAGCAGTAGTTTGATAAAAAAACAAATATTGACAGCAAAAATGTGTTTTCATTTGGATCAATTATTCCCTACAGTGGAGAGGAAGATGTATATGTATGTATATTTTAAAATTTAGTATAAGTTAGGTAAACTTTGAATTATAATTAGCCAGCACAATGCGATTAGCGCAACAGGAACCCTCGTGCGTGCAACTTCGACAGTACGGTATAATACTATAATACTTAATACTGGCTCTAAGAAATCGGTGTCTCGGTGACCGGCATGCAGGAGCATATGTGTTGCACGTGGGACGATGTGCTCCGACTGTATAAACAGGAAACTTGATACTTGGTCGCGAGGTTTACAACAAATATGGACCCTATTTCTTCTTTCGTAGCGTTGGTCTCTTGCAGCTTCGGGACTGCCACTTGTTGGGAGTTACGATCCATGTGCTGGTATTACCGGTTCTGAAAACGTAGCGCCACATATTGTTTATTCTCCCTCTATGGGCGAGGTATATGTTCTTATCGGCCGTGCAGCTCACTGGATCCCTGCTCATGTTCGAACTTTTTATCAGATTTAATTACTGCCAACACCATGTGCGTTGTTAAAAGACTTAGCGGATATGAAGAGCATCGGAATTTCAGATGGCGTTTCTCCACTTAATTATAGCATTGGTGACTGACATTATGTGTATAAAAAACTGTACTTAACAAAATGGTGAAGTGTCAATCAACACCCCATTGAAGCACTTTTGGAGGTGTATTTAAAATATATTTGAAAAGGCCGTATTTTAGCTGAGATAGTAGTATAGACTGATTTATTTGTTTATACTTCTATGTTTATATTATATTTGAAGTGGTGAATGTGTTGGATTGACTGATCTACAGGTTTGAAGGGATCTATGGTTATCTCAAGTTGAAAATGCGTCCTTCCACAAGTGTTTTTTGACGAATACCATACTGTGACAGTTCAAGAGCCACGCTGCATATTTAGATTATTAAAAATGTCAAGAAATCGGCTCAATCTTATTGTGTTATACGTATACCGGGTGGTGATTTGCATAGGATTTTTCATGTTAAATCTGTGTTTCCTTAATTAGTATGATAGAGTTAAAGTATAAAAAACTTTTATAGAGAAATTAATATTGCAACCATGCATATGTACTACTGTTGTAACATTTTCACGCCCAAACCGGAACTTCCTGTGTGAAAATAAAAATTGATTGATCAGCGTGATATTTTTATTATATATTGACTCTACTCTAATCTAAACAAATAATGAAGTACTCTTGTCATGATGATCGTTCATTTGTTATTGAATAAGGCAGATAACATTGTCAGTTGCACTTTGCAACAGCGCATTATTATTTAGTTTCTTGGCAATGAAGGCGTTACACCTGCTGACTTTTTACGTAGACGCACAATTTGCTGAAAGTACATTAAAAAATGATGATGATTTGTTTAAGCAGAATCAGCGAATTAGCAGAAAAAAGTTCGTCAACCAAATCGAAAAAAAAACGAAGGGGATTGTTATGTAAAGGAGTAATCATTCAACAGGATAATGCCAGGCCACACACGGCAAAGATTACGAAGAAATTTTTGACGAAATTGGGTCGGGAAACTCGATGGCATCCTGCTTATTATCCAGACTTGCTCCCTCAGATTTTCATTTGTTTGGACCACTTAAAAGTCATCTTGGAGACGACCGGTGTCAAGGAGATGGACTTAAAATGTTAATCGAGATTATGTTGAAAAATAAAACTGGTTTAATTTATATAAAGTTTTGAATTTCCTCCTTTAAAAAGATAAATTCGGGTTTTGGCTCTTATTTTTAAAGCATTATATCTTAAACCAACTGATGGACGGCCTGAAGATACTAATTTTGATGGATTGTTCCTATAAAAGCCGATTTCCGAATAAATACGAACAGAAATTCCTATCTTGTATTGAAAGTAGTAAAAGCTTAACAAGAGCTGAACCCACCCGTGAAGGTCACAGCACCTGCAGGGAAATAACCATTCATTACAGGAATTAAATTATTTACTGGGATTTTTATTAACAATAGTTAGAAAAACTCACAACTTGCAATGTGTTTTTATTTATAAAATTGTATATTAGTTTCAGTTTGGTTTTGAACTTGGCCGTAATCGTGGTATCAGTTCTCGTGCACTTTTAAAAATGAGAAACTACAAATATTAATTAATTAATTTGGTAGTGATGTGTTAACTAGTAACAGGTCAGTACTGTATTGCAAATTATGTGAGAGACCCATAATATTTTCAAACTCAGCACGTAGAAGGAATGAATCACAAAAAATTATAAAATAATAATTACGAACGCAAATAATTTTACATTCAAGATTTAACATTGAAAGCTCCACTGTATCGCGCAAGTTATCAACCGGTATACAGGGTAGAAATGGCAATAAAACACCAGGTAGTGATGCAGTGTGAGTGATAATTCCAATAATTTATTATTTTTATCTACGACAGTGTGCAAAATTGACTTAGCAGTTTTAAGTTTGTAAAGGTCTGTTTAATAACATGTTTCCATTAGTTCACGTCGTCAGTAGCAACGCGTTTAAAATTTTTTTATTCAATTTTGACAGTTTAAAGTGACATTATTAACTCCGTAACAACATTCATAAATAGTCTATGATTCACAAGTGAAATAAAAGTGTTTTAATTCACTAGAGAATTAAAAAAAGTTTCAATGAAGAACAACATACTTTTATTATTTCTACAAATATTTACATTCAATTATTCTTTCTCTTTGTAGTGTGTAATATATAATTACTAAAATTTAGATCAAATTGACGATGAATGGGCAAATTTATATCTTAATTTGAATATTTTTATATTTTTTATTCAAAATTTCGTCAAAATTGAATAAAAACATATATACGCCACGTGAATTAAACATTTTTTATTAACTCAAACATATGATCTCACTTGCACTACGTGCTCGTGAGCTCAACATCTTTTCCTGAATAAAGATATGTTTAATTGACTTGGTGTATAATATTTATAAGCATGCAAAATTACGACGGGTTGCTAATAGTCCTAATTTACGTTGAAAATATTTTTTGACATTTACCGTGTTTTCTAGATTCTATCGTAGATAAAATATTGTACGATACACATGCGTAAAGCATATTTAGTCACTTGCATTTTAACTCTGTCCTGACTAAAACTAGCATTACGCACATGAATCGTAAATTACTATTATTCAATGCCTGATTTTACCGTATAAGCGCTTATATCTTATAGTCTTCGATCTCGGAAATTGGGACATGAATGTGAATGTGTAGTTACTTGTCAATGAATACGTCTTGTTAAACATTAAAGCAACATTTAAAACACGTTAAAAGTGCAGATTACCTTTTAAACGTTTATTGAAAACAAGAGTTATGTGTTCCAAAATTTCAAGCGATATGACTGCCAATTTAAATGGTCATCCACAGTTACCCGAAACATTTATTATTCTTGGATAGTAGGAGAGATACATTTTCACATGTAAACGTTAAATCAGATAGTGGGTTCCGTATATTAAAGCATACGCAAACACTTTTTTGCATATTTCAATGAAGTTATTATTACACCATCTTGGTTCTTGGTGAAAGGACTGTAAAACAACGGGCCTAACGTTGATTCCTGAAGTACACTCAGTTCGATTTCAAACTGATCAGATAAATGCCCATTAACTGTAGTTATTCGCGGCCTAACATAGAAGACTTAGGAATTTTAAAAACATTTGTGCTGAAAAGAATATGATGCCTCTTGAAATCTACGACATTGTGCCTACATTGGTTGAGTCTTACAGTACGGTCAAATAGTGGCAGCAGAGTTTAAGCGTGGAAGAGAATCTTCTAAAGATGCACCTCGATGTGGTGGTCCCATACTCGTACTAGTGTAAACTGAGGAAAATGTTCATAAAATCGTCAACATGATCAAACTAGACCGACGGTTGAGCGTTCGTGTTGTAGCAGAAAACTTGCTCATTCCATATGGTACTACACTACTACACAACATATAATTACTAAACTGCTGGAATTCCGTAGTCTCTGCAATATGGGTTCCAAGAATGCTTACTCAGGATAAAAAACGAGTTAGATTGGAATATGCACATGGGCATGCAGATTCGAGATGATTGAGAGCAATTTTATGCGAAATTTGTAACAATGGGAAAATAAAATGCAAAGTATAGAATGGTGCTGTCCTGGTTCTTCACCACGAAAGAACTTTCGGGCGCAAGCATCTGCAGGCAAAGTGATGGCGTCTATGCAGTAGTTTTTTATAATCTTGGATATGGAGTTTATAAGCGATATGGGCCTATAGTTGACAGTAGAATGCTAATCTCTCGTTTTTTAAGAAAATAAGCATTCTTCAAATTGGTAAGATACATTCCTTGGCTAAATGTTAAATTAAATATACTAGTTTTTACTAAAACTTGGTTTATAAACTTGTATGAACATATTATAATTCGTATTGTGATACTTGTATTAAGTTACATTTTTAGTCTGATTGTATTTAACACACGTAACAAGAAGACGCAAGGGAATGTTGCCACATTGATAAAACGCAAAATTTCTTCTTAAATCTTCATTTTGAACTATAATTCTGGGCGCTGAGAAACTGAAATATTATGGGTGTTATCATTTTCCCCATCTTTTTAAAAATATGCCTTAAACTTTTTTTAAAGGAGCATTTCGTATAATCTATTAAAATAAAAGGCTACATATCTTGCATAAGTAATTATTTGTTCTTACTGCGTGAAACGTTTCGAGAACAGATGAAATTTGAAGAAAAATGTTTGCAAAATCGTATTGACTAAATAAAATTTTCGTTGCCTTGGCCGTTTATGAGTGTAAAAAATAGCATAAGTAAACGGTAAGTAGTTGGATCATAGACATTTGAAAAAGGGTGGTGTCGTATATTCTTGAAACTTCCTTGCTTTCAATGTTTTCTCTGCTGTAATTAATTAAATGTTTTATTTCTTATAGCGCTCGTGCATTGTCACTGGATATTATGGGTTTTCTAGTACTGTTAAAGGTTTTTATCTTCATCGGTGTTGTTATAGACTCTTAACCAAACTAATTTTAGTATCGTTATGAGCTTCATTACCGCACTCATTACGACAATTAATATTACCGCACTCAGTGCGGTAATGGATAGATATTACCGCACTCAGTGCGGTAATGAATATTACCGCACTATTTTTGTATAAAGAAATAAATTGAACCAGAATTTATTGATGAAGATAAAATATTGAACAATACACGTTTGCTTATGGCACTTAACGAGACTCGTTTGATTGCCGCAAAACTCGGCTCACCGCCTCGTTTTTGGCAATCAAACTCGTGTCGTTAAGATGCTCATAATCAAACTTGTATCGTTAATATCTATAAGTATTTCAAACATTCAACGAATTATAAAATATGACAGATCAATAGTAGACATTCACTGCTATACAATCAATACAAAATGTTCATTGATTGTTTATTATACATATGAAAACGTTGTATAAACTACACAAAGCTAAACTTTAAAAATTGTACGTGGTCCTTTATTATTTTCGTTGATTTAAAATTAATACATTTGTTAATTTGTGTCTGTATAGAATAGACAATACAATGTAAACTATTTTCCCAATAGTTTTTTAATGTACGGATTTTTGCGAACATTGTGAACGTGCGTTTTTGCAATTTCTATTAATTGTTAGTGGTTTGTAATTCTAAATTTCAGTTTACAATGTCTTAAATAAACGCTAATTATATTTTATATTATATCGTGTGTTCAAAAAAAAAGAAACTCATTTAGATTGCATTTTGTTTATGAAAACATTTGTCATTGTGACAGGCAAAAGTTTACGCTGCATAAGGTTCACTTGTATCGAAGAAAAAGGAAAATAAGATGACATTTACACAACAACGAGTGTATTTATCATAACGGGCAATAAAAATTGTTTTTATTAAGTGTTTTGTATATTTTTAGGAAAATAGTTCAAGATCAAGATGTAATTTAGTTCTCTCTGACTTATGGTAGTTGATTTGTTTCACTGGGTTTGTTCAAATTATGGCAAACTTTTTTTTAAACTCCCGATACTATCAATAAAGTCACAAAGGCAAATTAGATTTCAGTGTTAAAGGTGACGATGAGTAATATCAACTGCACACAGAATAAAATTGAATTACTAAAAATTATAGAGCTGATTCGTCAATTTCTAAATAATTTACCATTCAATTCGTTTGTCGCATGTGCCCTCGTTACTTTCTTGCCGCAGAAAGTAAGCTACTGGATTCATCCAGCCAGGTGGCCTTTTGTGGGTCGTGCACAAAAGAATACATTTCGAGACCTGTCCCCTTCTTAAAACTTCTTTGTTGAAGCTCGAGGGTACGACGTCCGGCACGCACGCAATTTGAAAATTTATTGTAACGTTTCTGAGCATCTGGATCTAGAAGACTTCTTTAGAGAAATAATAATAGTTGAGGGTTGTCCCATAATTTACATATACTATCTTGCAGTCGATACTTGCATACTGTTATGTGTTGCACCTTCTATAAAAAATGTACTCATTTCATTTTCGAAATATCAAATTCTATTGATTTATTAGTGTTGCTGCCACCATTATTATTAACATAAAACATAAGTTGACATTAACATAACTAGCCATATGTGTATATAATATAAATAGCGTCATATGGTAATGATGAGCAAATGGACAAAACTAATCATCGAATGGAAACCGTGGAATAGCAGAAGATAAATCAATCGTCCACAAACTAGATGGAAAGACGACATTATAACGATCAAGATGGATAAATAAAGAACAAGAAAGAAAATATTGGAGAAATCAGAGGGAGGCCTTTCTTCAAAAATGAACAGTATATGGCTTGTTGATGAAGAAGAAGAACCTGTCATGTAGGTAGCTGTATTTGGTTCCAGGCAACTATTTTGAAGGATGCGTAAATTCGTTAATTTCTTCGATAATTTGTAGTTAACTTCGTTTAATTTATTTTTAAGACTATTTTAAGGATTCTGTGTGTACATCTGTAATTCAGCCTTAACGCGTGTTTTAACATTATTATTGTTTTTTGCCCCGATTCACAATCCGAACTGATATATTTTACACGTTTTTAAAGTTTCAAAATATTTACATAAATTTTGTTTTTATGATGGGCATTCAAAGGACCACGTGGTTGTTGACACATGTAGCTAGTTTCTCAACTACATAAAACAGAAATTTTGGTTTTAGGCGTTATATATAGTGTGAATGAAACAAATGCAATTGGAGTGTGGATCATAGCAGTTTAGGATACTGTAAATTAAAAAAATTATAACCCAGTCCATACAATCTTAGAGGCTCTCTGTTACAAGATCTTAGCCATTTCTGATTGTAATCAGTTTGGCGTGTTTAATTTTTAAGCGTTTCAATATAGATATTAAATGCAAATTAAATTATGCTTTAATCTATTACTTAAGTCAGCTTAATATATGTATAGGAGATAATGAAGTTTTAAAGTAATTACTGCCAGGTCCTTCTTAAATTATTGTGTGGTCAGCAATGAAATATTGCAGTGGTAATGGGCTGTTGGAAATTCAAATTTGTTTCCAATTTGCAGATTGAAACCATTGCTGAAACATAATTAAAAGAAGGGCTTGGTGCCATTAATTTTGGTAACGGCATTAATAATTTACCTGCCATAAAAAACTAACTGGTGTAATTAATTCAGTGTTGCGTGCAAGAAGTGTCTTCAGTATCTCACCGACTACTCCGGAAATTAGAACAATTTTTAGTTCACAAAATGGAAAGGGTTGATAGTAAGGGCCCGATTTTTATTTGCTCAAAAACCGAGCAAGTACCTCATATTTTCTTAGATCTCTTTAATATGGTGCAAAATTATTCCAATTGAAGTGTTGTTTTTATACATGATTCCGTTTTCCAAAAAATATGCGGCGATGCAGTTGCGAGTTATTTTGAAGCAGCCGAACTATTAGTTGGGAGCTAATGTACTTCATGTGCATGTTTGTTTTTCTAGAAATGAGCGGATGAAAGTTCCCAGAAGTTGATGCGACAAAAACAGTGGTTAGATTAATCCGGCCATATGTGGATACAGAGCTAGTAAGAGGCAGCTGCACGTTAAACTGGTCACTTGTGCAAGCCACATACTCACACAATGACCGGCCTTTCATGATTTATATTGCTGAATTAATTGACTCCTTTGTTTTGATTGCCTTTTAAATTGAACCCATTGTTTTTGTTGCAGTGCAATTTGGACGAGTAATTTATAGTTAATGCTTTTTAAATTTACCATGAGTTATTATGTGTTCTTGTTCAGAATGAATACCTGCTAATATAAGACCCTGACGTGCTTTGATCTTCGTTGTTATACATACATATTCTTGCATTGATACTGTGGTAGTAATAATGAATACAAGCAGTTGGTGGGCGAGGGTGCTATCTCCAAAACAATTTTTTTAAATGCTAAAATATAACAGGCATCATGTACAGTCGTGTTCATTAAAGTGTTGTGCAGTATTTGTGCTTTGTGAATATAAATTAATTACACAAAGTTCAAAAAGGGTTGTATTTACAAATGTTTTGAAAGTATACATCTAGGTCTACCTAGTTAATGATAGAGTGTGAGCCTTTGTTGAGTAGTAACACAACCACCAATAAACTTACAACTGTTGCTGTACAACAGATTTTTGAACACGACTGTACATCTTTACAATATGCAACAGCCTCTTAAACGACGCTTCTACAATGATGGGTGTGTACCCGATATAGTTTTAAAAAAACATCGTCTGAAATGACATTGTTGGTCTAAATGTGGAGCGCTCCATTCTTTTCGTCTGAAATGACATTGTTGGTCTAAATGTGGAGCGCTCCATTCTTTTTGCGATTGCAAAAAAAAATCCGCGTTTACAAGCTTATTTTTGAATATTTCTCAATTATTTTTGCACTAGTCGAAATCTTTATTCTTTCTAGATTCAGTTAAATTGATCTCAAAATTATTTTTAACAAATGCTACAGACATTTTTTAATCAAAGCGTGCCGTGGAAATCGCGGTATAAATTTCAGCATCGAAGCATTTTGAAAACTATTGCACATAACGAAATGCATACTTCCAGCATATGAAGTGTGTAGAAAAGAATGAAGAAATTTTTAGTGAATGAATTATCTTCATTGATTATTCTTGTAAATTATACGATTTCTTTTCCGCAGCGTGTTTTGCTTGATACGCGTGTCGCGCCTCGCCTGTCACTGATTTGCACACGTAGCCCAGGAAATAAAAGCGATATCGCCGGGAATATATAGGGGAAAGTTGAATTTTGGCCAGTTGTTAGACCACTACAAGAAATATTTCTCTCCCTCTGTGGTTCTTCCACAGTGCCCCTTCGAACTTCACATTTGCAGACTTAGAGAACCGCTTTATATCGCAATAATCAATGGTCGTTCGGTGTATTTTTTTTTACTTTACCCTAAAATAGCTAATGTGCTAGAATGCTATTTTTGTTTAAGTTTGCGCTTTTACAGATTATTCTTAATTTTAATGAAATCGAAAAAAGGTATTTTAATTTTAAAATTCAAAGTTTTGAAAGAAAGACAGGTGAGTGGTGACATGACAATCCATTGCAGTGCTCGCACATTACGGAACAATTCAACCCCGCTTTTTCGTATCCACAATTATTTCCATATCCTGGCTTATAGCTGCAAAATACTAAGCGTATTTTTCTTTTGTTCGTCCTCATTTACGTATTCTATCTTCCGTCGTCATTCAGTTGCTAGAAGTTTATTTCCAGCGACGACGACGTTTGTACTTGCAAATAAATTCTCAAACGATGTTCATGAGTCATGATAAGCGTTTGATGTGTGAGGAACTTTCATCAAGACAAAATTTTACCTTAATGCTGACCTTTAGTTAGAGTTATCAAGCGGAAGTAGCGAGCTTCATTCAAATTTTGGCTCTCAGCTTCAGGCAAGAATTTTCTCAATTCAATGCCTGAGTTTTGTGGGTTTGGCAAAACTCAAATTCATTGAGCGAAACTCGCTACTTCCCTGTCAGAATATTAACCTGAGTCAGCATAAAGATATATATTTTTTCGAACTTTCGCATCTAACACATACATACATCATATTCGTCTCACCAACATCGTCTGAGATTTTATATACATATACAAACGTCTGTAGGAAATACTTTAAGCAACCGAATGACGATGGAAGATGGAATACGTAAAAAGAAATGGCAAAAAGAAGAAAGCATTGATACTAATTGCTAGTCCACTGCCGTGTGCCTCGCATCAACTGCTACGCCTCATATCCTGCAGCTGTAAGTCAGGATGTGGAAAATATTGTATATGCAAAAAACGGGCTTGATTTGCTCTGCAATGTATGAGCACTGTAATGGATTGTCATGTCACCACTCACCTGCCTTACTAGAAGAAAATACCAATCCTATTGGGGAGTGACTGTATTTTTGTAGATTTTGATTGGATATGCTATAAATAATTAAAGCTCTATAGTATTGTAACTTATTTTGTCATTTTTAAAGCAAGTTAAAAGGATGAAACAAAACTTAATAATAATAAATATAAACCACAGGAGAGTGGGGCTGAATGAAAGTTTAGGGAAACTGGGCAACTCTCAAATGTTCTTATCAAGAATAGCCATAATTGTGAAAATGATCATCGGGTATATCGCGATAAAATGGGTTTGGGCAGAAGACCTTTATGCGATGTTGTGGTAACGCCAAAATATAAGAAATACATCAATTTACTGAGGAAATGCCGCTAAAATTGCAGTCTTTAAATGTACGTGCAGTGCATTGTGTATATTTACTGTCTCATAATGTACAATTAATCTGATTGCTGTAAAATGTAATTAGTTTATTCTTATATTGTATTTTAATTTTAATTTTTTTTCCAGGTAAGTCGAGTCAAAAAGTGCCTACTTTAAATGATTTCGGTATGGGTAAGTAAAGTGCCGGGTGTTTATGATCGATGCCACGTCTCTTATGTTTCCAAAAGCCAAATAGACTAGTTTTGCTGGTTTTATTCACAATTTTACCATAGAAAAAGCATTAGAAAATTAATAAAACTTTACTCATATGTCTTTCCATAACCTACCGCAGCAGTAGTAAAATAAAACTGTTCTAATTTTTGCTTTCTTCTTAAAGCACTTTATTTTATTGATTTTTGCAAATGAATTTATTTTAACATGAGATAAATAGTAATAATCTAATCATCAATGCAGAAAATAATACACTGCTATCATACAAATGTTTGCTAAGAAAGGTTATGAAAACCAAAATCTTCGACTATTTCCTTTTGAAAATTCCCACCAATTAAATTGCGTGTTTTTACAATTTCGTCCAAAGACAATTGAAAACATGTTAGTGAATACCCGGGAATTTTCACATGTCAAACTGAAAACTAAATTTGAAAACTGATAGATTTGAGAATTGTTTTCATCGAGAACGGGTCATAAAGTGAATGTACAAGAAAAAATGAATGTAGAAGCAATTTTCCTTGGGAAGTAATCTTGTGATATATTCCTCTCGCATAATAAATATGGGAATATTTGTGTACTTGCAATCGCGAAAATATTCGCGTATTTATCATGTACTCGGGATATAACTCTTGATTAGTTCACATATACTCTGTTCAGATCTTTTTTGCACGAAGGTTGGCCATGGTTTCCCCAATTTAGCCGTGCAAAATTTCTTTGTTGTGTTTAAATGAGGTTGTCGTTTTGAAATGTATTTAGGTTAGAAAACATGACAAAACACCTTCAAATGCAAAGTTGCCATATTTGTGCAGAACAGAAAAAACAACTTTAGTAATTTTTGTGTATCTATCCAGTTTGAGTAATTGTGTAATTGAACACATTTTTAATAAGTACATGAAAGGTTTTGCAATACGGCTTGCAGGGACTCGACGAATTCTTAAAATAAGAGAAATTTTAAAATATACCTAGAAACGGCCTTTGTACAGTGGAAAAAATGTTATCGTCATTGTATTATTCGTTTCTGTCGAGGTATGTGATTTCTTTAAAATGAGAAAAATAATTAGCAATCAGACTTGAGAAGTCACTGCTAATGTGTTAATGGTATAACTCGACTCAACCATGGACATTAATAACATCACACTTTTTCCAATTGTTCACACTTCATCAATTGAATGACAGTCATGTTAATATCGTCATTTGAATGACAATCCTGTTAATATGAGTGGTTCTCTGAATGTACTTTGGCAGTTAAAGTATAAACAGTAGGCCATTACCATTTTTTACATGTGAGCAAACGAAAATGAAATCAAGCTTGGCTTTGAAATATTTGTTTGTGTTGCTAGCACTGTAAGTCTATGTCAAAATCGATGTTCGCAGGTTAGGTTTTGCATCAGTATGTGTCAAAACTGACGTAAAACCTAACCTGCTAACCTGGAATTTGACATAGACTTACAGTGCCACCAACGCAAACAAATATTTCAAAACCAAGTTTGATTTCATTTTCGTTTGCTCACATGTTATTTTCCCCGATGTGCTATCAAAATAAGCAGTCCATCTGGCAACAATATTATTTTGTCAAATGGCAGTAAATTTGTTGGGGGTTATACAGGTTATTCTACAAAATAAAAATGTCGGTTCCGTTCATGTGCAAAAATCCAACAAAACCCTAAATGTAAAGTATCTATTATGTATTATCTGTAACCTCATTTACTTTGCGGTGTAGAGGCTGGTGCTTTATGTGCTTGCATCTGGCGGTACAATGCTCAACTTGTCCCGGATTCGAGTAACAGAGTTGGAGTGTGCAGTACCGTAGATCATATACAGGCAACGTATTACTTAACATTTTAAAGCGTAAAGTAGAATTAAACAAATAATGTTGCGATTATTAGCCCAGATATTCGTACCAACATACTGATCTGAACGTGTTAAAATAAAATATGGCATGCTTAAAGGCTTGTGTAATTAAAAACCTATGTTTATTAGTGTGTTTTAAAGATATTCTAATTTATAAATCCTATGTATTAACAAATGGTAGCTTAAAACGGCGGTTTGGTTTGAAAATCCACTTTTATGATGTGTCATTAAAATAAACTAAACGTTCACATGTAGATTTGAATAAAGGCAGTAGGTAAAAAGTATTGCTTCTAAATTTTAAAAGCCTAACTTGATGCGACTTTATAAACTGTGAAAAATTTTGAAAAGTATTTTGAACTAATTGATCACTCTTTGGAACAATTTTGATGTAAATAACGAGCGATCGAAAAAAAATCTCGAAGTATGCCTTGGAATTTGAACGTGTTCCCTCATTTATCTCATATTATAACCTCAAAATTGTGTTTTTGACAGCGGCTTGACAATATTATAGAAAACATTTTGAAATTTATTTGACTTTCAATATTTTCTGAATGAAGCTGCGACGTGCAATTTTTTGTTTTACAAAAATCACAGGTCGCTTGAGATTTTTTTTTCGATCACTCCATGTTTTGATCAGCTGTATTTGTATTTCTAAAAATATGCTACAACATTCCAGAAACTTTTTTCAAGTTTCTCTCTATTTGATTTTATCATTTTTCGTATTTTGTAGTAATATACAATGCACTTCTAAAATAAGACTTATTATAAAGTACATAGTAACACGGTTAAAGAAAATTGGGAGATTATAGCTCTCAAACTATCCTCAAATAAATTTAAAGTTTTTCATGTATGTGAGTATAATAGGTGTTTCGATCAGTTTTGATGCGAATTCAAATGATTAAAATATTATACTGCAATATTAACAAAATTAATCTTATGCTATTTATATTAAAAATGCATATTATACTCAACAAATATGGATTCTAATCATTGCCGCGCAACTGATTATTTACAGTTGGAAGCTCATGTCACTCTAAGTCTGCCTTTACATTTCTTGATTTAGTCAGTTCTCTGTTACTATAATAGTTACAGCATATTTGTTTATAACTGTGAAACGAAGTGCAAAAATAGGAAAATAGAATAGAATTGAGCAGTTCTTATTTAATGTATAGAATAGTTCTTTGGCTACTACTGATTACATCTCTAGAAAACTGAACAATCGTTTTGCGTATACGAGTAGTTCCACATTACTTTTCTATTTATGACCTTGGCTAGTGTATTTTGCATGGTATTTATTTTACTTAAGAAAAAAGTATGTATAAATAACATTTGGAATTGGCTGATGCTGTTGTTTCATTGGTGGTATTTTTAACCACTTCCTTTCATTTATTTAACGGGTTAAGCAATCCACCTGTAAGGGGTGTGCCTGAGGATGGCTTATAAAACCGTACTGGTGTGGTTGTAATGGACGTTCAGCTTATACGAAATTTTTAACTCTATTAAATCAAGGAAATATATTTAATACGTTGAAAATAAAACGATAAAGTAAAAGGTAGCCGTTCTACAATAAGTACCTGTTCACAGATCTTTCCCAGCCGAAAACATTTTCAAAATATTTGTAATGTCAAACACATAACGACGTTGAGAAATCACCATGCAATGTCCGAACAACTGTTTACCAAATTACTGTGATTTCTACCGAGCTGGTTAGGTGTGAACCATCAAGCAAATTGGCTGTAATTTTTATAATTCCCATTCCTTTAAACAGGTGCTGCATTAAATCATCGCAATTGAGGTGCTAAACACTGCTTAGTGGATTTGATTTATACCCTTTTCTAATGGTAAAAGTGCGTGCTTACGTTGAGCAACGATGTGCGAATCTAAAATAATGGCAAACTTGCGTAAGAATTTGAAATTAGGGCGGGTGCCTGAAAGAAACCAATATGTAAAAGGTTTATGCTTCGGTCAGTAATTTATTCATTGCTCAACTTTGGTAAGCCAAATCGGTGGGCTCTTTTGAAACAATGCGAGTACAGTTCATCTAACTTCAAATTTTATTATGGATCTCCAAGAATGGCGATGTGAGTAAGTAGTATTTTGAAGCGCGACCTACATTTTTAACATTCGTATCTCATCGTCGATATCGGAGTAGTACTTAACCTAAACGCGATTGACGCATGGAAACAATTTTAAGAGGTGAATGTTCTCTTGGTTATTACAATTCTCATATGATCTTGGCTGCGGGTGCATTGAATCGGCCATAATGGGCATTGATGTGTCGCGTCTTGCGGTAAGGGTGAAAGATGATCCACTGGGCCCTCTTCCCACCGTGATCCGATGTCGCCTAGTAACCCTTTTGGACAGACTGCGGATTTGTCCACAAAGCAATCAAGTGGACCTTGTCGTGCTTACAGTGTTTTTAAAAGTTATGCTATGTGGTAACAAGGGAAGCGCTTGCTGTAGACGTGCACTGTGGTCTCCAATTAGCACGTTATCGCAATTACCGATGAGACATTGATATACCTCTTCATAGTGAATGATTAATTACACTTGGACTATAGAAATCGAGTACACCATAATTTGGGAAACATTAGGGAAAAGGTACTCTGCAGATCCTAACGTCTACCATATGCCATTCCAGTGCCAGTAATTGCTTCGAAAATGAAAGGTTGATGAAAAGGGATATCATACAAAAACTCGTGCTCAAATTCATTATATTGAGAACCTGTTTCGTTGTAATCTCGCAACTCACTCTTCTCAACTCCTCGCTCTTAATGCGAAATTTATTGCAATTAGATTTTACTTTTAACTCGACCCATTCAGCGCCGATAACAGCTGTTTTGTAGCTGTGATGGTTGCCAGCCGTAATTAGTTTAAATACAGGTATCTTTGTGAAGATGTCCAATTGATAGCAATATTTACAAGTGTTGAGACTTTGAAAACACGCAAACAGATGTTTCAGGACCTGCTTTTGAGGCACTATTATTAGCAATGCAAACCCATGCTTAGGGGTGCTATAAAATCGCACAGAATATATAGGTGAATACATTTAGATGTAGAAGTGGCCCATTGAGACGAAGCGGAACCATGTTCCGGATTTTTTTTTTGTAGAGACGGAACGGGTTACAGAGCTATTTCCCAAACGTCATAATAGAAAATCATCAAGGTGACCAATATCTTCTAAAGTTATTTTCACACTTTCATAAATATTTTCGCACGCCTTTGTGCAACCTTTTTTTATTAATTTTTATTTGATATAAATTTTGCAAAATAAAAAAGTGTTTTTTTTTGTCATTACTTTTTGTGAGTAGTGCAGCTCCTCGAAAACTTGTATGCTGATCGACGAGCCTGCGAGCACTATTTTTTTAAGCAATACGAAACTGTATTTCGTGTGGTGTGTCGACTAGGTTGACTAGGTTCATGGTTTCATTAGAGTAAGGTTTTACACGATTGCAACTGAGTCGTAATATTTACTAGTTATGGAAATAAAGTTTTAATTGAATGATTTTAAAATTTGATGATTTATTTTATCTTGCTATTACTGTACGAACAGACACGATTGTGAAGGTTTTTTTTAAAGATGAGGAAAAAGCGCCCAACAATTTGTGAGAGAACCCGAAATGCTTAGGAAACCCCAATGGAGATAATCCAAACCTCCTCTATGGAGATAATTTAAACTTTCTTTGAAGATTTCGAGATTTCTCGACGAGGCCCAACAACACTTAGGAGCACAATAGGTCTTCCAGGTTTCAGTACAGGGGACACAAGATCGACAAACTAAGAATAATAACTAGCTAGCCAGCTAGATTAACTGTTAAGTTTAAGTTGAGAATTTTAAATAGTGCCCATTGAAATTTAAGAATAACAAGGAAAAATCCTCATTTTGACCATCGTTCCTTGAACAGCTTAGTTGTTTTTAATTATCACTGTGCAAATAAACGTTTGTAAACTTTTGGTGGAATTCTAACGACTAACCTGTCGTGAACATTAACCGATTCTTCGCAGTGATGTATGATCCGTGACCTCTTGAGACCTTAAGTCAACAGCGTACAAGAAATCTCTCAATTATTCCATCGACAATAACCTACTAAATTGTTGATGGTATCTTCAATTGCTTCTAACTCTTCGGCGCGTATCGTTGGCGCTGCGTACAATTTTTCATTTTGACACTAAACTCGCTGTAAATTAAAATTTTGACCTGTTTTTGACTGGCAGGCTGTGGAGTGGACGATGGAAGAAACTAGGCCAAATTAGACGATGTACCATTAAAGTAATTAGTCATAGCAGCAATTGCACGCCGGCTGATAAGAAGTTTTAGGTGTTAACAAGAATTTATGTACCGCGAATGTTTAGAGGTCGTTAACATCCTAATTGTATAATAATAAGTGGTACTTTGTTTCTATTGTTTAATTTTCAATGTTAGCACTTATGCTTTTTGTTTATAGTGATAGAGAAGCAGCGGGGGATGACTTGTAAAAAGCAACGGGACGGATTATCTAATTAATGTGGTCGTAATGGAATCTAGATTGATATTCCATTAGCTTCGCTAGAAAATATTAAGAAGCGAATCTGAGTGGTGGCCATACTTTAATTTCTTTTACCGGTCGTTAAATTTGGACATTGAAATGATGTGCATGCACTAATTACTACTTTGTTTTATTATGTCTACTTTTGGTTGTTACTATGAATAGTAAGGCTGATATTGTAATAGTACTTGAAATATGGTTGTTTTTACATAATGCATATTTAGATCTCGGAATAAGCGCAGGGGTATTCTGGGAAAATTTAATTTTTTTACGGCCACCTCTAAAACTCACTATTAAAAGCTCACTGTTAATGCGAAAAGTTAGCGATTCACACATTTTTTTCCTTAGTAACCATTTTAACATCGCAACCACGTAAACAATGTCGTAATGAAATAATCACGTGATTTCATTTTACTTTACGCACCGCAATGGCTACCTGATTATTATTGTAATTCGTCACTTTTCTGGAACTGTCAAAAATTATTGGAAATTACATCACGGGGCGTCCATCATCACGCAACAGTTTTATTGAGTTTGTGAGTTTTTGTGAAGTTCAAGATCGAATCTGAAGATAAGATATTTATTTATTTCCTAAAACGTCTCGTGTTCCACTAAAATTTCACTTATTTATACAGTACAAGTACATAGTGTGTTACACAGTGTCAGCGATGTATTTCTGGTTGCCTGTTAAAAAGAAATTTCAATTATTTAACAATTTTGTTATTTATTTAGAACCGTAGAAATTTTTTTGTATGTATTGAGTGTGTAAAGAGAGCCATTTTGGTGTTCGATTGCTTTTTCGCGCCTCGTAGCCGCTCGGCACTTAACTCGCATCCTCGCGCCAAAATGGCTCTTTTTACACACTAAATACATAAATTACTATTATACCAAATGCCCGGTTTCAAAACGGAAAACAGTTTTTAATTTTAGTAAAAGAAATAATGTCTAACGTAATTGACGTCATGCTTTTACTATGTTCAGTTTTGAAACTGGATGTCTATGTTTCGAGCTTAAGCATGGGGATCTCGGTTATCTTAAAGTGGGACGAAGTCGGTTAATTTATCATTTTTAGTCTTCCAAATATCGCAAAAAACTGGAAATTCCAATTTTGGTTTTAATTTTTTTATTGGGAAACTAATCAACCTAGTCATTTTTAATAAAAACATTATTTAGACACTTTTCCACAAGGAGTTCAAAAATAATATTTTTGAAGATTGCGATGGAAACCGAAACGCCACGCCACTTTCGTTAGCAGTATCAAACTGAAGTTTTGTTTTGAATGAAAAAGAAAATTAGGTCAATAAGCAAAATTGACAAAGCTATTAAAAATTTAGTGCCCGTTATAAGAATGTAAAAATGCTATCACTCGATTAAAATGTCCTTTCTGCGTCGTATAACGTGTTTTATAGATTCAGACATAAATGTCTCATTACGCCACCTACCATTCCTAAAGTTCAGGGATGTATTACCGCCAGTTTTGTTGCAGGTGTAGGTTAAAGTAATAATTTTTCCATTTTATTTCTTCTTGTCGATAAAAAACCACACTGATCGGTACTCAATACAAGTTTAATATGGATTGCCGGTTTTACTACTTGATTTATGTTATTACGTACTTTGCTTCATTTTTATCATTATCAGTGTTAAAATTGTGGTTTTATTTGAAAAGAGAAATTCCGAAACGGAAAGAGCAGATTAGCTAATAACGACCTTTGTTTCCTAATTAACATTCTTGGCGGCCTTTTTAGAATTTTCGTTTTAATTGTAAAAAAGTTGCCCAAACGTATAATTAAAGCGTCATCTGATTATCAATTTATTGCCAAGAGTGCAAGCCTGAAGTTGATGACCAGATTGCCTTGTGGCGCAATATGTGAGGGTCAAATTGCAACCAAATGTGTTCTGTGTGTCAGTGGCGGCTCGTGAATAACCGTAGAAGTAGAGTCGGGCCTTTTGATTAAAGATGCAGCTATAACATTTCTGGAAAGGTTCGCTAACACCTTAAACTTTTATAAACTGTGTGAGATCAAACTTTTATTTACATTTTTGAATTTTCAGTATATTTAAAGACGCCTGTTGTATGTCGATGTCAAGTGGAAAATATTTTTGCAGCAAGTAGAAATTGTTGTTCTCACAGTGCAAACATTCAAAAAGACATACAAGTGTATACCACTATCTACCATAACTATAAGTAGACTATGTATGTATATATATACTTAATCTATTTCGTGGTCATGGACTTCTATTTTCTATGTTTTATACATTTGATGAACTTGAGTACAGTGTAGTTCAGTGATGGAGCCTCTGGTTGAATATTAAAGTGAAATTCAAAAACATCACATGTAGATCACAGATAGTGGACATCAGAAAGAGTTTGCCATATACGTAACATTTAATGTAAATGATGCTCCAAGTAGCACGTTATTCATACCATAACGTTTTTGTCATTTACCAATGCAACGAGTGCAACGACTCTCCTTTGCGAAGAAGTCTCTTAACGTTTAAAATATGATTTTGGGCTTGCTCGTTAGAGCGCGACATTTGTAGTGTGATTTTGGATGTCACTTTGACAGCATTGTAGAAGAAGCTATATTTAAAGCCGACCTGACCAAAAATTGCAGATTTTTTTTGTTTCGTCCAGTTCTTTGTAGTTAAATAAAAATAGAAAATTATTTCGTCACAGAAAAAGGGCAATGTGTTGTGTTACAATCATTTTGACGTAAGCAGCTATTTCTGTTTATTTCTTTACGTTAACTCTAATTATCTACTTTGCCTGTAGTTTTCCCTAAAAGCTACTTAATGGCTATGCGAATGTAATAGGATATAGGTGATTTTATCTGCCAGGGTTAACGTTGAGGTTGAGGGCAGCCATGCGTTTGATTTGAATTTCTCGCATTCTTTTTTCATGAATAATGTGATGTTTCCTGATTTTTATGCCCCTCTAAAAGCGTTATTATTAATTAATTAGCTCTGCTAGTTCAATATGTACCTATTCAAATTAAGTGTCTGCTTTGACGTTTGGAGGTTAGCCGTGTGTGTATTGTAAAGGGGGGTGTCTCTTGTTCCACGGGTGTAACTTGATTTAACAGTTTATTCCTGTTATTACATTGTTTGGCTTGTCTGGTTGAGTCTGCGCTTGATATTTCGTTTCTTACTTTCTCGGACTGGGTTTGTTGAATTTTGGCGTATCGTCTACTCGACGTCGCGAATTTGGCGTATTGCCACCGTGAGTTCTGTCGCCATCGCTTAGGTACTTCCTTCTGCGGTCAGGATTTTCCAGTAATATTTCGTCGGACTGTGGTGGCAAAACAGCTTCTCGGTTTTCGTTTGTCTTTATTTGAAATCTCCAGACTCGCGTCTCGCCTTTTACCAGGACTTTGAGATTTGGTGGTTATTTTTCTCTAATCCTTATTGTTGGTTAGTCTAATCGAATCTCGGAAAACACCATATGGTGAATTTATTGGAAATGGCAGTCTTTATGATTAAGATCAACCTTGAACTACTTGCTGGAAATGGGTCCTTATGCATCCTATTTTAGATGGTTTCAATACTCCGTAGCTCCGTATTACGCTACTTGGTATTGGATATTGGATCACTAAGCCGATTTACACTTGCAGCGAGTTTACCGATTGCGTTGCACGCTGATTGCATCTTATTGCTTCATGTCTTCTTTGGACTTTGTGTATTTATGGATTGTTATGTGGGTTTTATGAATTTACAAGAGTTGAGTATGGATTTCTAGATTGGAGTTTCTACTTTTGATTGTGGTTTCTTTTTGGTCTTTAATTTCGTAGGACGCTGGATTCAATAGATAATCCAAAACCTTGATGCAATTGAAATATATATCTTTCCAATTCAAAATGTATTAGTGTGAAGTTTATGGGCTTACGATATTTGAATTTACCTGTTTATGCCTTATTTACCATTTATGTATTTATATAGTGATGTGTACTATCGATTTATATGTATATTTCCTATGTGCCTTGCGCACATGCTTACTTTTAAAATTAAAATTCATAGTTGACGCTTCGTGTACACGTCGCGGGTTTGGTATGGAGCTCGCCTCTATTAGTTACGTACCCGGTCGTTAGATATCATTGATTAAATAATATATTTCGGTACGAGGAACTGCCCTCTAATGTTATTTGTCTGCATATCCATTGGAAATAAATATCATGTTAATTGCGCCGCATTTATGTTTTTTTCTTTCAGGTTACAGCGTATCAAAGAGCCTGCGTCTGATAAATGTACTTTTTAGATATCCATTCAATGTAAGTTGTGATTACCTGATCGCCAGGGAATCTTCCAACTTAGATTCGCGAGTTATTTAACAATTATGGTGGCGCCTGTATTTAGATTTGATCGTTTTAGTATTACCCCACCTCTTCTCCGGAGTAGTTCAGCTGGCCTGTTGAACGCTATTGGTTACGTTACGGACTGTTTTGGGTATTCACATCTCGCTATCCTGCTTATATAGAAGTGTTGCAAGATTATCATTAGTTTTGTTTTTGCAAAACCGCCTTTAGAGCTTTCAGCGGTCACAGTAGACTTTTTTAGACCAGAAAGCATTTGTTGGGTGACAGCGACCTCACCTGCCATCAAAATGTAGTGCTGGATCAACTACAACTCTGAAATTCGGCTAACAAATGGGAAAAGCCAGTGCTCGTGCCCTTAGGATGTTAACAAGGCTGACAACTGTTGAAAATATGATTTTCAGCTGCTCCAATGAGTAACAGCAGAAATAGTAGCATTTAAAAAGTTTAATCGCGATATAGTATGGAGTAAGTTCGAGTGCTCCTAGAACACTAGGCAAATTATGTATTTCAGTTGCTTGCTGTGACGTGTAACTATGTTGTTCCGACTAAGACGAACCCATTCTACCACCTACATAATTTATTCACTTAAACTGGTCGCAAATTTAAGTCTCCTTAGTATAGCCATGTTTTGTTGCAACTCGGTATGTTTCCTTAATGAGGCTGTTTGTCTTCGACGCTATTACTTGCGTTCGCATTCCTTCAAATGTGTAATTACGATACTAATTATGTAAGATGCAAGAAGTATATTAAGAGCAAATTCATTGGCTGGTAACGTTGAGTAGCCCACAGAACCGGATTATTAAGGATTTCGATTATTTATCACCACCGTCCCACTATTTTATCTTTGCCCCTTCGGGTCCTTTTATTTGGCAATTGCCCGCATTCTGCGCGCGAGATAAATGAGGCGAGATGATACTTTGTGATATATCTGACTCGCAACAAATTGCTTCGAAAAGTCAGCGGCGTAACAGGAAAGCTGGTATCCATTACAAATTGCAGAATGTTAATAGTAAAGGTTAATTATTACATTTGCATGAGAAAAAAGGACAAGTTATTGAATGGACGGATTTGCTGTGTGCTAAGTATCTACGGTCGAGATATTTATTTTTAATTGGCAACAATAGCTGAGCTGAGACATTTATTGTAGATAATGGCATTTAAATAAATTGTCATGAAGTAATATAAGATTAAAATACGTTGGTAATAATACCTCCATTTAATTACTAGTCGATGAATATTAATGAAATTAATTTTGCTATTTTAAATTGGTGCTCATTATAGCGTTTTAATTCATAATTAAGACATTCACTCTCACAGTCACAATAATAAAACGGTCCCATTTATGAAATTGTGGATATGACATAGTTTTTAACACCATCCAGTTTTAAGCGACCCTTACGTACAAAACATCACTTTGCTAAAAATCGTTGCGCATAACTCCCAAGTCTAACCATGCACATAATTTAAGATCTTTATCCAGTGTAGTCAAATAATAGATTAAAATGAAATAACTTGCGAAATTGACGTGTTGTTGTGTTAACATCTTGGTGTTATTTAACAAAATTTGGAAATTTCGAAAGTAAATACTTACATCTATTCTGTAGGAAGGTTTGGTACGTAACTGTATTGCCATTTGTTGCTGAACAAGTGAGCTAATCCAGTAATGTTCGATATGGAGCTCATTCACATTACAGCACTTATTTGGACGATTACTATCTATTACTCAAAAAAATGTCAAGAGAGAAAGAAGACTTATTGACCTTTCTCCAGTGTGTCACGGCTTGTAGGTGTGACGGAATTAAAATTATAAGATTCTTGTGGTTATTGCTCAATAAATATTTTAAGTATTAAAAGAATGTTGCCTTTTTAAAATATTGAGTCAATGGACCGGAACATAATATATTGGTTAGTTTGTAAATTTGAAAAATATTTTATGTAACATTACTATATACAGGGTGTCTCATAAAGTTCTCTACATATGGAAACTTTTTTAATTATCTATTTACCAAAAAAATTATACTTCATAAAAAGTTCTGCGTTACCCAAAACCCAAAATGCCCTCTTAAAATTCCAAAACTATCTGATATTATACAGGATGGGTCAAAATATTACAATTCGGCTAAAGGTGAAGTAAGTACCCTTACTTCTAAAGATAATAAACATTTTACTTAGAAGTGTTATTCAGAATAAGGATTGCATAATTATGAAAAGGCGACCTCCTGCAATTAATTTATTTTTCAAAATAATTCGTCACACAAATTCCATTCAGAGAATAAATTTAGATAAATTTCATTCCGAGAAGCAACAGGTCGTTGGAAAATTATTAAACTACTTAATACAGAAACTACAATGACTTTCCTAAGTAACATTTTTTGTTAGCTTCAAAAATTAGGGTACTTTACTCTTTTGCCGAATTATTATTTTTTATCTACCCTGTATAATATCAGGTAGTTTAGGAATTTTATCAGCACATTTTGGTTTTTGTGCAATGCAGAACTTTTTACGACGACTTTTTTTTTGATAATATATACTTAAAAAAGTTTTCCATGTGTAGATAACTTTATGGGACATCGTGTATATATAAGATGGGCAAATAAGTAAATTAAGTAATAGTTTTATAAATATAGTCTGAGAATAAATAACCGTTTGGGAGTAACTAAGAACCAAGATAGTTGTAGTCTGTATAAAATACTAAAACATAGAATTCAGAATTTGTAACCAACAACAATCGAAGTCATAGAGAACAAAATGTGTATATGGTAACTGAAATAAGTTAATGTACATTTCTATACTAGATCCTATATTTTAATGAAGCTTGGCTTTTTAAGTTATTTAAAGAAATATAAAACTTCGATATAGATAACTTATAAACAATTTCTAAACGGGTCTAGGAAACTCTTTAAGAACTATTTACATTATTGTTGTGTATTTAGCAAATTTCGCCCTGGTTGTTGAAAACCAGACAAAAGCAATATTAAATTCGAAAAACGTTAATCCCATCGGATTTATTTTTATACTTCTCATTTTTAAAAAAAAGCTTAGTTACATATTTGCCACTGTCTGTATTGCTTCAAGTATTATCAAAATTATATACAAGGATGTTAGTAGAAACTAAGGGTCTATCAACAAGTGTGCGTATTATTTCTGCTCGACACCTCATCGGACAGATTGTAATTGTGCAAATAACATCGAACAACGGCAGGTGAAGTCGATTTGCAGGATTTGCTAATTTAGTTTATCGCTCTTCCCAATCGTCAACAAGTTTTACGACTTCGTTCACATAATTATTGATCATTGTGAACGGATTTTATGCCCGTCGATAAATTGTTTGTAAATAGAACTGTAGGATAAGAATATTAATGAAGCGTTTCGTGTGGCTGGCATTCCGAAATCGAATTAACAATTATGTTGAAAAATTCAACTTTTATAGCTAAAACGTAATAGCATTTCGTTATTAAAACTGCTCTGCAGATTTCAGGAAGTATATATTTTTTATTTTCTTATCTGATTATAACAGTATGTTATTTATCAGCGTATCAATAATATAAGATACTTACATTTTGACTTGACACTTCCAAAGAAGGCATTTTTTAAAGACATCAGTACTGAGAGAAGTTTTTTATCTGCGATACTCGACCACACATTTTGGTGATTGATTGGTGGATACGTGCTATTTTTACTTCCTTTTACAATAAAGGAAGTATTGGATTCACCCCAAAAATTCGAAATTGAGTTTTCAACAGATCTTCACGTTTCAGAGTCCCCTGAACCCAAAAAACATATTTTTTTCATTAGTCTGTCTGCTGTGTGTCTGTCTGTCTGTCTGCGAACAGAATATCTCAAAAAGGAAAAGAGGTATGGGGTTGAAACTTCATATATAAGTTTTGTGTACTATGTAGATGCGATAGCAAGCTTTTGAAGAAAATCGCATAACCGGAAGTAGGTGTTTACTCTTGTGATTTTTCAGTTTTTTTCGATTTTTTAAAAAACGGCTCTAACGATTTTTTTCAAACTCCTCATTTTTATTACATTTTTAATGTGTATTGATGTGAGATAGGTGATTTTCCAGTTAAATACTTCTAAAATGGGTTTCTTTTGTTTTTTTTTCTATTTTTTTATTAACTCCTATTTTAAATAGAACACCCGGTATATTATTACATTTTTGAATTCAGCTTAAAATTCTAGAGAAAAGTTGTCTCTTCACCTAACGCTCTATTTTGCACCGTTTTTGTAGAATTTGTAATTTATTAAAATTTTTGACAAATGCTTAAAAATTTAAAATCAAATTTTTGGCCAATTACAAGATCACTGTAAAAGGAAGTTGTGTGCGTGTACCACACCAGATTTTTTACTGTACTCTTTAGTGTTTTTAAAGGACAATTTCTCTTGCTGTTATCCTATTGTAAAGGACGAAACTACAATTTTTCCATTACAGGTTATACACATATTCTCTCGCAAGATTGAGAAGAACAATTCGAGTTTTGGCACCTCATTAGATACTTACATGCGCTTACAATTCATGTAGCGTACTGCACGTAGTCACAACAAAATGTTTACACGGGCCAAATCAGGGATTCCCAAATATCGGGTCACCAACTCACGCATTCGTTGATCATTCATGGATGTGTTGATGTGTTGATTCTGTCCGGTAGTCACGCAGTATAGTGCAAATAACTTCTGACATACCAGACGAGATTGTTATTCATTCAATGCAATTTATAGTTGGTATTAATGTAGGCTACCAGTAGCCTGAGCTGTTCTGATTGAACATACAATCTGGCTTTATAGATGGTCTGATATACGAGTGAGTAGAAAAAAAATCAAACTACACATTAGGATATTATGGCCCTCATGGGTTGCAGCGCTATAATCATACAATTTAAACGGCATCTTTTCTTAATTCTAAAAGAATTTTATGATGGTGGTGAGCATCTAATTGAAAAAGTAAGTCGAAAGGCTATAACCAGAGTGTATTAAGATTCGATAGCATCTTAGTCTTTGATTGCTCATAAATTGATAAAGCTTTTATGTTTATTCCAATATTCGCATGATGATGATGGAATAACGTCAGGTTTACGATTTAGTCGTTTTTAGGTACATATTTGTAAATTTTACTGCATAACCCAGTTGGGGCAAATCCGAAACGTACACTTCTGTGCAATAAAATTAAGCACACGTCTTATGACTATTTTTCACAATATTCTAGTTTGCATAATTCGGGTCTATTTTAATTGCCTAGCAGCAGTTTCAATAAATGATAAAACACCATAACTTGAAAATAACACCTTTATTAAAAGACCAAAACTACGACCATTCGAAAAAACACCCTATTAATAAATGCAAAAAAGCTGTGTGTGCTTAATTTTATTGCACAGAAGTGTACCTATTAACTTAAAATTTAAATTCAATTTTGATTAAATATTGAATGTTAAATTATGGCTCCGCCAATTTATTTTTGAGCTAAATCGTTAATAAACTTTTTTTTTGAGAAATAATTGCATTTTCTATTTTCCGGAAACTGCAAAATCGTTAACCTAAAACTGTTACTACTCACAAAAATCAGTCATGCCTCGGATGTATGTAAACAAAGAGCATGCGCATTTACAGTTGTTATTGCTAAGTAACTATTGATAACTGGAGTAGGAGAGGTAGGCGTGTGCTATCTTAGGCCTGCAAATTAAAAAGTAATACTAAAAATGCAAATCAAATTTTGATAGCTCAGAAACAACATTGAACTTTCAAATATCATATCAATGATAGCTATATATACGTTCTTTGTCTCGAATTGAAAGTGATCACTCGGTATATTAATTAACACTTCTAATATACCTAAGCTATTTTCTTTTCCAAGCGTTATTGCTACAAATTGAAAATAATTGATTTTCTTCTGAGTAGGATATTATACGAAGCGTTGGCAACCTGTTTGGAGTATAGTTTCTCAGCTCTTACGTTAATATAAAACTGGATAAGTACACTAGTAATTTTTGTTTTTCATCAAATTAGAATTTGTAGTGGTGTTACGAATAGTCTTATGTGAGTTGTATCGGTGTTTATGAAGAATAATTTTGTTCTACGTTTTTATGTCAGAACTAGTGAATCACCCGAGCTACGCTTCGCTTCCCTAATTTAAGAGAGATTCATTAATATAAATTAAAAAAACGATGCATCGGTCGGGAATCGAACCCGGGCCGCCCGCGTGGCAGGCGAGCATTCTACTACTGAAATAACCATGCTTCGTTGATAAGGCGCTGCTATAATGGTATATAGTGAATCACCCGAGCTACGCTTAGCTTCGCTAATACACGATTTAATTAAAACTTTACTTTTAGTCCTTTGTTTGACAATAAAACCGGCCTATGATCTAAGTCTAAAAATTATCAAAATTTTAAGCTATCATACAATTTAATCGGTCCATCACTAAATACACTTTTATGTTAATAACTACGAAAAATATTGATCTTTACTTTCTTTTACAATAAAGGAAGTATTGGATTTACTGCAAAAATTCGAATTGAGTTTTCAACAGATCTTCACATTTTGGAGTCCCCTGAGCAAAAAAAAAACCGTTTTTGTTCAGTGGTTTGTCAGTCTGTGTGAGTGAACAGAATATCTCAAAAACGAAAGAGTTTAAACTTCATACATTAGTTTTGTGAACTATCTAGATGCGACAGCAAGCTTTTGAAGGAAATCGTATAATCCGAAGTATGGTTTTTACTCTTGTGATTTTTCAGTTTATTTTATTATTTTCTCAAAAACCGGTTGAACGATTTTTTCACACGTTACACTTTTATCACATTTTTAATGTGTATTGACACATAGGTGATTTTCCAGTTGAATACCTCTAAAATGGGTTTCTTTTGTTTTAATTAACTTCAACTAACTATAATTTGTACGAAGGAAAGGTTGTCTTAGATGCTGATTTTATGTAAGTTTTATCTGTGACCAGGCAGAAATTACGATTGGCTAAATCTTTTGTAAAAATTGAAAATAGAAAATATAATCAACAGTGCTCTTAATTTCATCAGTTTCTATTGGGTCTGGCACTTCGGATGACCGATGACTGAACAATGTTATTGAATTATTATATGGATAGGAAGTTTTTATTTAATAAGGTTTACTGTAAAACACCGGTATGTTTGTAAAAATTGTTTTATTCAATTTTGCAATTATAGGATTTTACTCAATCCAACCGGTGTCGATAACTATTTATTACAAAGAGAAGTGCTTGAATGAGTTGATATTGCTTTTTGTAGATTACTTACATATATAAGTCTGTTATTGCGTATAAATATATAGATAATTCAAAAGGCTATATACTTACAGATCAATAGTAGTACAGGTAACAATTCGAATTATTATCTTGCCTATCTGTAATAGTAGGTATATTACGGAACTAGTTTAGAAAAGTTCTGTTTTACTGAACGATTATGGCTGGTTTGAGACGAGCGTTAGCGGCAAGTACTTACACAGTTATACAAGTTTAGTAAAACCACTTTCCTAACGCGTTCCGTAAACATTACATTTTTAGATAATGAGCAGAATTTGTTTTTACGTACTGAAGCACAGTATGCAGCTCTAGTGTTCGACATATTTTTAATATTTATATCTGTTAAATCCGTTACTATGGTTGCAATGGTGCCACTAGACTAAACGATTGTAGAAATATAGTTCATTGCCATATGAAATACAAAACAATATATAACAAATATTATTTAGATTAGAAACTACAATAGTTTTCTTGAAAGTTGGTTTCGTAGCTATGGACGATTTTTTAGGTAAAATAACTGTTTTTATACAATCTTAAAAGTGGAGTTCTCTGTATAGCATATAATTTCTGTAACGAATTTTAGAGATCAGCATTAAAAAACGGATATTGCATGCATTAATAAACAATCCGAATTTTATTAAAAAAAAAATAATTTCCATATTTTACAGCTTCAGATCCGATAGCGCATTCTGTTAATATGCTAATATAAAATATATTTGTAGTATGCGTTGAGATGTCGTTTCGGCGATTAAAACAACGGTTCTGATACGGTATTATCCTATTATTTTTATAAACTAAAGTTTTATTTTATTTTAATTCGTTTATCTGCCCATGTACACACATAGACGCTTTTTAAAGTAACCGTATGCATCTTTGCTCTTGAAAAAAGACGATATGTTTTATGCGTTTTTGTGGGCGCAGTATAGAGCGTAGGTATAGAACAAACATTAATGTTTCTAATGTCCAGAGTAATCACCGATTCGTACACAATTAGGCGTTTCTGCGTTTCATAATTGCATTCATTGTCTTCACAAATGAAGCCAATTACAGATATGACTTGTATGAGTAATTACGGCGTTGTAAACCGTTTTCTTTCGCAATCACAATCTTTGCACGCATAAAGAATCAATCTTATGATCGTTTAACTTTTACAAACCAATAGGAAATGATCTCTTGTCTACAGCAGCTCTCTTTCTCTCTATCCCACTCACAGGTCGCCGAGATGCTAAGATTTTGCATCAAATTTCTTCAAATCTGAAATGCCGGGTTTGGTTTGTTAAGTGAAGCTGTCATGGTGGTCTTGTTATTTACCGTGAGTAATTTCCGTAGTTGATTGTATATTTTTCTTTATTTGAAGTTAATGATTAATAACGGTCTCGTAAATGTCGATAATTAACGTAGTTAGATGTAGTTGTAATGTCTTTAAGTGCACATTTTCACTTTTATGATTTATTGCCGTACCTAAGAGGAATCGGAACGAATTTTCGCCTAAGAGTAAGCTATTGTTGAAATATTTTGCAATCGGCCATTGTCATTTAGTGTTGTAATATTTGTCTCGAATAATAGTTGTTGCTAAATAGAAATATTAGGGTTTTATTTTTAGTACTATATGTTCTTTATCATTGGAAATTCTATTGAATAGCTAATGTGTTTTTATAGTAGAGTGTACATATTTGTAGTTTGAAGCTTTGAAAGAGGTCACGTTTGTTCTTCAATTTGGATTTATGCATTAGTTAAAAAGAGTTTGGCCTCGCGTGTGCATTCTGAATGATGAGGGTGAGCTAGGAAGATTTCTAAAAAGTAATTTTCGGTTGATGATTATTACTTATTACTCTAGTAAGAAATTTAAATTTTGAACAATTTTTTATATTTCCAATTCAATCGAAGGGAGCTGTATGTACTCAGGCAATTTCATTGTATTTTCTTTAAAAATCCTAACAATTTATACATTACATTGTTTTATTTTCGACGAATCGCTAATCACGGTTAGGTTTATGGAATATGCGCAATCCTTTGTCCACAACTCGAATATTGTTTATATGTAATAAAGAGCGTTAATGTGATTGCATAATTAAAATTAAGAGTTCGTCATGGCAGTCTGATTTGGCAGCTAATGGCTACTGGAAAGTTCAAAAAATATCTCGTGAAGATTCGAATTCATGGTTTGGCGGAAAGATAATATGTACCTTTGTAAATTTCACTACATATATGTCTACATATATTTTATGAATTTTCATATTTTACTCTGTATGTGACATACAAGTTAATGATAATTTTAAAACTAGCAAAACTGCGACAAATTGGCAGTGCATTAACTATTTCAAGGACGGGGAAATTTGATAGTTTAAGTTCGTTGAGGATTAGACTTTGTGTTGTCGATTAGACTTTGTGTTGTCTTCTACAAACAAAAAACTATGAAACTGAATTTATAATATAAATATCTTTAGCCTAGGTGTGAGAAATATAATAGATTTTTAGTTATCGTGTCTATTCTAACATACGGTGTGGAAAAAGCCTGAAATATTCGAAATATTTTCCTATTTTTTCTAATTTGCGAAAACCGTTCGAATGCTTCAAATTTATGTTTAGCATTTTATAATTATATTTTTTGTTTTGATAATTGCGGACAAAAATGGGTAAACCGCACTTTTAAAATGATAGATCGAGTGAATAAATCTGAGTATGTTCTAAATTTTAGTTTATAATATTGGAGCCGTTTCGAACGTTTTTCAACACTTTGAGGGATTAGGAAAATATTTCTTCCACTCTGTATATGCAATTGTACGTTACAGTTAGGAGTAAATATCCCGTAATATTTCTGCTAAAGACTGGGTGCTAGAAACCAGCTGTTAATGCAATTTTGGGAACAATAGGCAAACCGAGAAATTGATCGTGTCGGGTATTGTTATATGGTTCATTTAAATCTAATCAATTAGGTTTTATTTCCATACTCAGGAAATCGATTAAAACATATTGTTATTTTATCTGAGACTCCGTTTGAATACAAAATTGATTTATTTCTGTTGTGATTGAAATTCAAAAGATATTAATTTATCAGAAAGTAAGAACAATAGGTATTGCGGCCATTCGTAATTCGTTTTGCGATTGTAATTTATTTGCAATCAGCTTAAAGTAAATACGTTTAATTGCGTATTAAGACTGGAATATGTGCTTGTCTATCAAGGTGCGATACGAATGATTGAGTTTCTCGTTACCTGTAGTTATTGTCTCACTTTTGCGAATCGGGTGAATATTACCGGTTTTTATAGTTTAATGGTTGCATGTGCTTTTCTCATATTATTGGTGTACTGATTATTTATATCGCATTTTTTACCTATTAGGAGTTAACTGAAACTTACAGACTGCTTGAATTCGCTATGTAATAATGTTAAATGTTATTGAATTATTTTGTGTTGTAACGTTGTAACTCTAATTGGAAGATTGGAACTAGAAGATTAGAAGTGTATACTTGAGTAAAAGTGGCGGTCATTTTTTATGGTGGTCACTATACTTAACGTTTGAGGAACATAACGTAGTGGGGTCCTCGTAATATCTACCAAAGGTCTGTTCAAGGAGATAATAAATCTACAATTTTTTAATCGGATCAGGTATAGAGTTGGCATAGTGTATGAACAACTAGTAATTCGATTAACACTCTGTTAAGATATTTATGTTATACAAATACAATAGCCGGATAAGTGTGTGGTCACACAATAGTGAAGTTGTAGTGGGACGCTCTGTCATCGTAGGTGACCGTATTAGTTTTTAATTATTACTTTCGGTGAGAACGGGGACAGTAACAAAGAAAACTAGCGGCCATTAATCGCTCATTAAACTTGACAATAAAACTTAAGGTGCCCAATGTATACTGCAATTTTTTATGTTGCAATTTTTCTATTATTGTTTTTTTTCTTACAACGATATTTTACGTAAAGCGATGTAAATAGTAATTTTTAAAGACACTCTTGCAGTGCGAGAATGTAAGTCGGTGTCTTCATT
This sequence comes from Agriotes lineatus, assembly GCA_940337035.1. NCBI lineage: Eukaryota > Metazoa > Arthropoda > Insecta > Coleoptera > Elateridae > Agriotes > Agriotes lineatus. The sequence continues at coordinate 33,754 of CALNHX010001784.1, read as the reverse complement.
TTCAGCTCGTCATATTTTTAAAAAAAAAGGTTTTGATTGTCATCGAAGTTAAAAGTAAATTAATTAAATGTGTTTGTTTAGAACTGGTATCTGCACTTCTAATAGGTTACAAAATGGGTCATAATTGCTACTTATAACAACATCTTATGTCATCGAAGATTTACTTCGGTATATGGTCAGCGCAACATATATGGGAAATCAGCCAATTTAATTGGTTCAGTAAGAATAGAATTAATGAGATGGCTAATTAGAAACAGTTGTACAGTAAGACGCATGTCATCAATTAATTCTGCACGCTTCTAAAAATATTCGACGGTGTTGTGGTTTATAGGAGGCGCACACTTGATTAGTTAGTATATAAACATTAATATTTGTTTCATAAGATGCAGAGCTCAAATAGATTTCTAATTGATTACAAAAAATGGCGGGGTTTTTGTCATACAATATGAGGAAGACGAGTCAAGTTCAGGGTGCTTCGTTCCACACGTAGGCGAATATGGCCCGAGACGGATTTTTATTATAACTTTTTACAGTCAAAACTTAATCTATAGGTTTTTTGTCTGGGATTTTTCGTCCTAAATTTGTTTCCCTTTGCGTTTCCCGGAGCTGCAGCTTTCCTAAGACGCAATACGAACGTTTTGTCTTATTTTGATTAGTACTATCATTAGTTAAAGTTTGTTACTCCTTTTTTACATACCGTATACAGTGTGGTCCATTAAGTGTGCAACAAATGGGACATTTTTTTATTAGTTGTAAAACCGAAATTTAAATACCGCCAAAAGTTAGTGCATGTTCGATAACTATAGCAGATGCCCTTAGAATGGCTTCAAGTCAAACAATATACAGGGCAGGACAAAAAATATGAAATTTGTTCAAGAATAAAGTTACCTTATTTCAAAAATATAGCAACATTTTATTGAGAAAAGTTGTTTAGAATCAAAAGTTATGCTCAAATACAAAGTCACGGCCTCCTATTCGAATTTTGATTCTTTTTTTGTAAAATTTTGTATTATCCCCGTATGATACATATTTTTATTATTCTGATTTTATTAAGAGTTTTTCATATGTAAATTATTATTAGTAAAGCATTTGCCTTGTTAAGAAGAATATTTGCGAAATTCTAAAGTTCTGTTAAATATCGTTGCAACAAACATGAAATGGACGCTTACCTAAAAAAATATAAATCCAAGTAAATTTTACAAATACGCTTCAAGTTGCTAAAAGTTATTTAAAAGGGATGTGGTTGTGGCTACTTTAAATACATATAAAATCAAAATAATAAAAATATGTATCATAGGGGGGTAATACAAAATTTTCCAAAAAAGAATCAAAATTTGAATAGGAGGCCGTGACTTTGTATTTGAGCATAACTTTTAATTCTAAACAACTTTTCTCAATAAAATTTTGCAATATTTTTTGAAATAAGGTAACTTTGTTCTTGAACGAATTTCATATTTTTTGTCCTGCCCTGTATATTGTTTGACTTGAAGCCATTCTAAGGGCATCTGATATGGTTATCGCACATGCACTAACTTTTGGCAATATTTAAATTTCGATTGTACAACTAATAAAAAAATTTCCCATTTGTTGCACACTTAATGGACCACACTGTATATATAAAAATATCGTGAGTTGGCAGCCTGAAGAGTTAAAAGATAGTGTGAGAACTAATAAGTCCTCGTGTATTTAGTGTTCATGATCTTGAAGATGCAAGTTAATATTTATTTGTTAATCTTTATTTGCCTTGCTTATTTTTTTCTGTCTTTAGGCCAAGGTGCCCCTACAACCGACTCCCGTACTCCCTGGGGTACGCGCATCTAACAATATAACAGATAACGCCATCTCTGATTTAAAAAAAAATTGTACTATAGTATGCATGTATATGTATTCTCTTTACAGATGGTCAACTGTTTTGATCCTTACATATTTTTTTTGTAAAACTCAAGAATATGTGAAAAAGTATAAACATATTGGTCGCTCATAATTTTAAAAACAATTGAACAATGTGACAATTGTATATTGTTTACTAGTGTCGAGCACAGTTTCGCATTATTGAAACAAGTAGTTAATTTTGAAAATTCATAATGCCGTTTACGTTGCGCCAAGAAAAAATTGAAAATAAATTGTTATGTAATATGTATATAAAAGTAAAAAACAATTGAATTTTCTATTAATTGACATCAACTACTAGTTATAGTGTAATTTAAAAAATCATTGATGGCGTTGACAATACTTTTTTATACAGTCCCCGTATATGCAAGATTTGGGACATATAGGCGATTTGTTTTGGATCCACAAACCATGGAGTACCTGAACTTTATGTATACTTTTTCAAATGAAACAAATGAAGTATATTCTTGCTAAATTACATGGTCTTTGAATTGTGGATCCAATGGCTTATCTCTTCGTACATATAGAATCTCTATTTTTTATTAATAATAAAATGAAAATAATCGTGTTGTGTTCTAGATCAAATCATTTTAATATATTTTTTCTATCTTTAATAGTTTTCATTTTAAGCCAAACGTAATAAGAGTTTGACCATCCTGTATTTGTTTAACGCTTTTATCAAATACATCCTTATTATGACGGTACAATTCCAATTAGAATTGTCAACATTTAAGTTATATTTACATTCACTGAGTTGTTCGATAAAATTTTGCATAGCCCGCGTGTGTTATTACTATTAATTCACTCGAGAAAAGAACCCACTAGGTCTGGCGACTCGAGGGCTCAAGTTTGGCCCGACTTATTTGCAATATAAAGCAGTTGTACGATAATTCACTATTATGTGGAGCTCTAAGGCTTCAGAGCTTGATCAAAAAGCTTATGGTTTGCAGGGAAAGGAACACTACTGTTTGTTATTACAATTGATATTTTTCTTAAATAACTTGTTTTGGTAGTTTTTATTGAGAAATGTTGCTGTATTGTACTGTAGCGATTTTTGAAATATTTAGTGTGATGGTATGCTCAGATGACGAACGATCAATTATGGAAGAATTTAAAAAATGCAACTGCACATCTGCAAGATTGCACTTAGCTTTAACAAACTCCAGTGTATAGTATGCAAACGATTACGTTAAGTCGAGTTCGAAAATGCCTGGTAGGGCACCAAATTATACCCATCAATTACAAATAATTGTGCAATTAAACCGATTCCCATACCATGCGCATTACGTATTATGTAGACCGTTCTACCTCGTGCATGAACTGCAAAAACTCGACCAATAATTTCGCCAATTATGTGCAGTTACTTTATTGCATCTGTTTTTAAGTACGAATTGCCGTAAGAGCTCTCCGCAAGAAGTCCAATTCCAGTCGAAATTGTTATGATTGTCGTGACTGAGACAAATTGCAGAGCAGATCTGCAGACACTCGAGCAACGTGTTGGCGAATATCCGAGATATCGGGCATTGTTCGGCGGAGGAGCAAAACGCTCTTAAAAGGACTCGTCCGGCGAGTCTACCGGTAATAAAAGGAAAACGCTGCTAATGGAGGCCCTAATGGATGGAGACGAGGTTGCTAAACCGAACGTGTCCGCAGAAACAGATAAGACTTTTACCATTTATCAGTGCATTATAAATATCACGAACACCATCGCTGCTTTAAATGAACGGGAGCCAATTTATACAATTAATCAATTAGCTTGACGGCTTCTCTCACGTACGGATCTAGTAGTAATTAGGAGTATGGCATGCGATTAAAAGGAGTTCAATTAATATATTACGTTACATAATTAGAATGCCGATTGATTACTAACATCGTAACGCTTCGAGTTATTAAAATTGCAAGTTTTATTTCTACATTTCGGCCAGGCAGTTTTCCAAAAAACAGAAGAAATTAAATATTGATCCATATACGTTGTAGAGAAAACGTTTACTTATTTGAATTGTGTCAAGGTGTATAATGATAGCATAAAAGAATAAAGAATTGGGTTTTTAATATTTACTGAATCCTAATATATTTATTTTGCGAAAAACCAGATATTATTTATTTGTATATTTTCAATTCTTTTATATACATACTGCATAAAAGAATAAAGAATTGGGTATTTAATATTTACTGAACCCTAATATATTTTTTCTACGGTCACCTTTAAAACTGACTATTAAGCGCTCACTGTCAATGCGAAAAGTTAGCGATTCACACATTTTTTCCCTAGTAACCATTTTAGCATCGCAACCACGTAAACAATGTCTTAATGAAATAATCGCGTCACTTCATTTTACTTTACGCATCGCCATGGCTAACCTGATTATTAATTTAATTCGTCATTTTTCTGGAACTGCCTAAAATTATTGACAATTGCATCACGGTGCGTCCATCATCACGCAACAGATTTATTGAGTTTGTGAGTTTTTGTGAAGTTGAAGATGGAAGCTGAAGGTAATTGCACCCCGCCTGAAGTATTTGAAGTGACCAAGACAGCAACCAACGAGTGTTGTTGCCGGCCAAATCGCGCGGCCTTTATGAACGGCGGTACAACGACTTCATCAAATGGTGTTTATCGAAATTTCAATTATTTAACAATTTTGTTATTTATTTAGGACCGTAGAAAAAATTTTGTATGTATTTCGAGTGTAAAGAGCCATTTTGGTATTCGGTTGCTTTTTCGCGCCTCGCAACCGCTCGGCACGAAACTCGCATCCTCATACCAAAATGGCTCTCTTTACACACTAAATACATAAATATCTATTATCTACGACAGTGTGTAAATGTGCCTTTTAGTTGCCACTTTTAAGTTTGTAAAACGACTGCTTAATAACATGTTTTCATTAGTTTACGTCGTCAGTAGTTACGTGTTTAAAAGATTTCATTAGGGACGTTGTCAGTAGCAACGTGTTTTAAACTTTTTAAAACATGCAAAATTACGACCGCTTGTTGGTAATCCTAAGTTACATTAATTTTTTTTATATTTACCGTGTTTTCTAGATTTTATCGTAGATAAAATATTGTACGATACACATGCGTAAAGTACCTTTAGTCACTCGCGGGGCTTAAAACGCTCGCTCACTCGCGTTTTAACTCTGCCCCACTCGTGACTAAAGAGTAGCTTTACGCACTTGCATCGTAAATTACTATTATTTGCGAAAAACCAGATATTATTTATTTGTATATTTTCAATTCTTTTATATGCATACTACTATTGTTGGATAGTAGTAGTAGTAGTAGTGTAGTAGTAGTAATCCACTAGCATTTGTGTTTTTGAATACGTTTTTTTTAGATGTTTTTCTTATTATTTAATCAAATTTACTGATATATGTGTAGGCTATAATATTAGAAATGTGGATTTATTGAAAAATATATTCTTAATTCACAATGAAATGTGTATTCTACATCTACAGCATTAGAAATATATAAGCTATCAACTTCGATTTTTAAATACAAATATGCTTCAAATGATTTTCCTCTATTTGGTGGACTTAAAATGAGCTTACTTGTAATTTTGATAATAAAAATGCATTAATTGCTCATTGCATACACACCTTCTACGGGCGCCGGTCAAACGGTCTGAATAGTCAGCTGCGGTCGGCATTCGGATGGGTGACCGACCTGTATTATTAGTAGTAAAATTTCAACTCGCGCTGCTTGAGAGGACACGTTAAGCCCTCGGTCCCGGTTATCATTTCGGTTACAGCCGCTAGGTGACGTTACAGGCGTCAGTGTCTGTGATAAAATTTGTTATTTGCAAATACATCAATTCCAACTGTAATAAGTTATTTTTATTCCAGTTTAGTACTTCTAATGTGGTCTAAAATTCGTTATCAATGTGGGCGTGTTTATTCATTTATCAGGTTGACTGTATTAGAGCTATTACTTCTAAATTTTGAGTATTGTTATACTAATATGAAAACCTTAAAGCCATAAAATCAAATTAACTGTGAATTACAAGTATTTCTAGTACTAGTAATCAACTCCATTTTGATCTTCTTAAAAATAGAATAAAGCATTCTCAACATATATAGTTAATATATCTCTGTAGTAAAAGTTACTTTGCAATTGCATTTGCAAGCAAACATTTTATATTGTCGATTTGCATCTAATACATTAAATCAATTTCTTCATTATAGTTATCAAGAAATGTCCAGTTCCTAATTTAATTTTGTTAGGTATTTTGGTTGGCTGTAGATATACTAATTTTCGTAGCAAAACCACCCACGCGGGCTTACTTAAGTACTGGCATGAGCTTGTAGCAAATATATGATCATTTCTTGTGCGATAAAATCGTCTGTTTAACATTTCGATCCGGTTATACTTAACTCAACTGGAAACCGCTCTGCAATCGGTGCAAAACAAGCAAAAATCTGCTATATTTCTTGATACCATTTATTTATTTTATAATTCGTGAATTCTCTCTTGTTATAAATGTAATATGTATTAGGCGTGGTAACTTTTATAATTTACCCACTAAATTTCACCATAATAAACTGATTCCATCGGCTAGCCTTTTTTGCAAAATAATGCCAGTTCAAACGACTCTAGTTATCACCTCATTAAATTCTAGAATGCCAGTCTGAAAATGCAAAAAAGACTATAGATTGGTTAAGATAATGAGTATCAACAGCAATATGGTGGAAAGATTGTTAGGTCCAATCAAAAAACGCTCATCGATCATCAAGCAAGTATCGATAAGGAATGCAAACCAGCAGGAAATTAATTTTCGACTGCAGTGCTGGAGTGAATTATGAAATGTGACAAGTGGCCACGAAGTTTCAACGTAATAAGTGGTCGGTGTGCACCTCTTAATTTTCATAACGTACCCTTTGATTTGTAGCGGCGATGCATTTTCCTGTCTGATATTTTTTGTTTGGTTCAAGTGCTTATTTCATTACGCCGCGCCGTCGGGGTTTGTTAAAAGTGCAAGTCAGATTTATGCGACATCATTGTTGGTTCATTACGAAATCTTTGCGAAGGGATTTTCTGCTTCATTTGTTCTTGTGGAGACGTTTTGGGATGTTAATACATTCATAACGTGTAATCACATTTATAACGTAATCATTTCAGTCATACTATACAGGGTGTTAAAAAAATATACCCGTCAAACTTTTAGGGGTGGTAGGGGACATTAAAACGAAACAATTTTTTGCTTTATAGACATTTGTCTGAAAACGCTTCGTTTTCGAGATACAGGGTGTTAAAATTTTTAGAAAAAAACTCTTCAGCCGATTTTAATGAAATTTTCAGTTTGTTGCTAACTTTGTGGGGGGGGGGGGGGCATCTTTTGGATCTATTACAGTTCATACGGTAATTACAGGCAGGGGCGCGCTCGCGGGGCACCTGTTCGTGTTTTTGCATTAAAAAATAACACCCAGTGTTTTTTTTGAAATTTTTAAACTTGGTTAAGATGAAGCAACTAAAAACACAACTTTTTTTCACTTGAGTGTTTTGCGTATCTTGCTTCGTTTTCGAGGGAAAAAAATTGAACAATTTTTTTACAACTTTTAACACCTTGTATCTCGTAAATGAAGCGTTTTTGGACATATGTGTATAAAGCAAAAAATGTTTGTTTTGATGTCCCCTACCACCCCTAAAAGTTTGTCGGTATACTTTTTGAACACCCTGTATATAGTATGGTATTTGATTTTTACCAAGAATTGTTAATTAGATAATTTACGTTTTAAATATTGGTTTTTAGAATATTTTGTAACCATATTTACAATTTGCTAAATATTAGAAGAAATAATGGTAAAGACTAATATTTTCTTAACTGCGTACATATGTTAATATCTTGTCGAATGATGATTAACGTCAGGAATAATTTGTATATTTGATCTGAGCTCTGAAACGTGTAGCAGTTACAAAATCAGATTGATTTATATTTAGTAATTAAATCACGTTTTAGGTCGTCGAGTGTTAAGATTAACCACTTGCTTTCTTTAATTTTTATGTATGTGTACATATTAATTAGTCAAATCGATAGGTTTAACATGTCATTGGTATATGGCCTACCACACGAACTAGACGATGTCATAGCTATCCATGGAAAAGGTTCACTATGTTTTTTATTTGAATGCCTTCTTCAAGACTTCGTTTCATTTTTTGCTAATGCCGTTTCTAGTTAAAAATAGGGCAATTTTTACATTAATCATGGCGGTTCAGGAAACGTCAGTTCTATCTCTTATATTCCCAAGCTGTGATAATCTCTCTGTCAATTGCCCTTCGATCTCAATAATGGTTCGGCATTGCTTACTTTCTTGGTCGATAGATAGTATGTTTACGTTTTAAATTATTCTAATTTTTTCACTTATAATCTCAAGAGCATTAATTCTTTCCGGTAATTTTGTGTGCACAGAAGCAACGTATTAATCGGCACAAGCGGTATGCGAGGGCCGATTACGTTGTTCTATGCACGATTAAAAAATTACCGGACATGAATTAATGATAGAATGTAGATTCGGCAAGAAAAACGTAGCGACACGACACGGCCATAAAAAGTAAAATTCAAATTTTACTCGAAAATAAAATATCAAGTGTAGTAAGTTGTTAATATGTTGGCACTGTAAGTCTATGTCAAATTCGAGGTTAGCAGGTTAGGTTTTGCGTCAGTCTGTGCCACCAACATATTAAAACAGTGAATGTCAAAAAATTATCGCCTATTAATTTCAGTTAGGTTAGTCAACTTAAAAAAAGATTATCAAGAAATTTTTTTGCTGGTTTGGAAACCATACTAAAATAAATTTTTCTATTCGTTCTGAATTAGTGGTGTACGATTTTCATTATATTTTTTTGGTGTACCAGGCTCAGATTCCTTACATCACAATAGCCACACATATAGTTTCAAATAACTTCTAAATTAGGTAGCCACATAAATGTTTCTATGGTCAATTTAAACGAAAAAATCCTGGTGCTTCAATTCTTTATTTTTGTTTAAATTAATCGTTGATACAGCATCGAAGCTATTTATTTTTTGACATTCCTTCAATATGTTCGATGTTAATAATTATAAAACGTACTGGACAAATAATACATTTTGTTTTATTTTAATTTACCAACTTGTTAGAGCAAGTTTGTACTATTTTCTACCGCAACCGAGTTCTAAGATACCAGATTTTAAATCATAAGTGTCCCGTCCCTTTCTGTCTAACTTATGAAGAGCGCATAAACTCGATTGTAGTACATTTGACTGCACAAGTGCACATGCTCACATTATCCACCACCAATCTGTACACCATGATCAAAAATGATTTTCATGTAATAGTATGGCTATAGAATAGTTCCGAATTTATGAATGCAACTACGTTTATATTTAACTGTTACACTTCACATTTGATTTTTAGGTGAGTTATAGTTGCATGCATAAATTCGGAAATATTCCAAGCCATACTAGAGGAAAATCAGTTTTGATCAAACTATGTATGTATATAATTTCAGCCCTGTCGGTATATCTAAAACACAAGCAGATTTCTTTGTCTAGTTCGTTTGTGATTTTCACCCCTACGATTTTTATCAATCTTAAAAAGCTATTAACATTACCTTTTATCGACCAACTGGCTCTAAGTGGATGTTTTTGTCATTTTGTACTACGCTTCGGTTCCGTAGTTACATTCGGCACTAGGCGCTCTCTAATAAGCTTCGGTGGTCGCGTTTGGAACGACTTTTAGTTTAAATTTGTCTTATCTTGTAAATAACCTTTAACCATATGAATATTTGGGTTGATAATTCGTAATAAAGCGCAAGGACAAACACTAGATCGTGTTGGTTTATATTGATTCCAACCTGGTTGTAATAATGGAAAATTGATTTACATGGCTTATGTCTCAAACATTTTTGTTGAAATAGTTCGTTAGTCGTAGTTTAGTATAAGTATTCACGATTCTAACATATTAATTTTTGTTTCAGCTGCACTGCCAAATACGTAGGAGAATATTGCCAACATCTGAATCCGTGTCACACGGGTCCGGGTCCGCGATGCCAAAACGGCGGTTCGTGTCAAGTGAGGGTGTCGCCGGGGTCATCCCCTAGCTTCACGTGCGTGTGTCCGTTGGGGTTTAGTGCGTCGCTGTGCGAAATTCCCATCGCGAATTCGTGCGATTCGAAACCGTGTCTGAATGGCGGTACTTGCTCCTTGCGATCTCTCGACACCTACCAGTGCTCTTGTGCCCAAGGATACACAGGTGAGTAGTTCGCTATCTGCATTTTTAGAATTTTAGTGGTAGAAATAACCTTACAAGCCATCTGGCGAACTCTTCTGCAGCTGTTTAGGTCCAGTGCCTTGCATTGTTGAAATAGTATTACATCAGAAATTGGATTAGCGGAATGCAACTATACTTTAAATGGGCTCATCTGTTGCAACACCGAGGTAGTAATTTCATTTGCATTATTATTAAGATGAGCTAACAGTAAAACATTTTAAAATTTTGTAAGCCACAACTACTCGTACACTAATGCTGACAATGGAGAATCGAATCATTGTTTGAAATTCCACACTTCTGATGTTGAAAAAGAACGATACGTCTAGAATCTAATAAAAATTAAGTTTAATTTTCATAAATTTACATTATTTAATTAGTTGAAAAGAGAGAAAACGCATCTATTTCCAGTCAAAATGATGTGCTATCAAATGCCCCAGGCATTAAATTATTTCTGTAAAATTTTGGATTAATATCTTTATTTGCATGAAAATACATATATCTACCTTAATGAATCCAAATTATTATTAATCTAGAATTAGGAGCAAAATATTGAAACTGTTATTTTTATATAAATGAACTATCTTATTAAAATCTCATGTCAAATCAATGGAAGATTGGATTATTATGAAGAAATCTACGAGTTGAAATTTCAATATCAGAATCAGATTGCACAAAACAATGAATAATAAATTACGTTAGTCCCAATATTAAGTACAAAATCGGAGATATGGGTTAATCTAGACTATAAAAAACTATCGATTTTTGTTTGGTTTTCTTACAAGGAAAAATTAGAAAATTTTAATTTCTTAATAATTAAATTAGACGATCTGTAACAGCAATATTTGTGTGCAAGAAATTATTTTTAGTTCCCTCGTCTAAAAGACAAAATAAGTATTGTAATAGCAAAAAATCACCTTCCAAGATTTCTTCAGATCTTCACGTTTCAGTGACTCCAGATGACAAACGACATGTTTTCTCAATTCCGTTTGACAGACGTCTGTTGCCGGTATAACTCAACTATTTGTTGGAGAAAGACGACATTTTGCATGCAATTTCGGTATAATACAGGGCGAGCACCTTATTATTTTGCCTATTTTTTCTTTAACTGAAAAATGGATAAAAGTAATAATTTGCCCATAGCTCAGGCTTTACCTTTGATAAAGTGGGACCCAATAGATACAGAGTAAATGTTTTAAAAGAGACAAAAGTGGGCAACAGTAAACTTGTTGAATATAATGCAGGGAGGGAGGGATCGACGGGTGCGCTAGGCGCGGCCTGCTGCCACCCGTTTAAATGTGCTTTCGCAGGCGCCGATTTCGAATCCCGTCATGTACAATATTTTTTTAGTTGCAACTTGAATTAATACGCACTACCAAGTATTTCATCTTATTGTTTCAGTATTATTAGGCACCTTAAGATATTTTTACCCCTAGGTTTCTTTAATTTTCCAAAACATTTAGTGTCACGACTTCCATTTGCGAGGGTAGTTTTGAGTAAAGCCCATTACAGATTTTTTTTATTTTCCTTAGCTGTTACAGTGTATACTAAATCTCAATTAATTCGCTTAGACGTAAAGTAAGCCGTTTCAAATTTTAATAGTGTTGTGGATTCATGTTTTACGAGCGAAACAGTTTCTTATTGGTTTGGATATAAAATTTATAAAACCAGCTAGGAAATGCCTCATTTAGTGTAACGCATAGAATTTTGGGGGACGAACGATACGAGGTCCCTCAAAGTCACACAAGGTATACGAAATCGTATTTCCTAACGTGTTTTATATAAGATTTTTAATTTTGAGAAGAAATGGTTCTTTAAACCTTAAACTCGTGAAATTATAAAGGTCATGTCAAATAAATGTCAATGTATTGAAGATCAAGAAGGGGGCGTTTTTGGTTTTTCGCATGTCAATGTGATGTACTTTTCATCAGTAGTTGGGAAACATTTTTATTTCATAACTAGTTACGAAAAGTAAATCATAGAGATATGCCAAGTTTAATTACATTTTTATGAAGAAAGTGAAATGCGAATTTAGAAAAAGGGCGAAATTATGTACTACTTTAGGAGGGGCAGGATTTGAATAATTTTTAATTTAGAATATTTTATTTTAATAGAATTTTCCCGGAAAGTTACCTGAAAGACCAATTTACCTAAAATAAGCTAGCTAGCTAGCTCTGCTAACTGGATCCCTTCTGAACTGTAATTTGATAAAAATTCAATTTGTACCAAGCAGGCCTAGACTGCAAAGGACAAAAGCCTTACATTTTTTTATTCATTACACGTATCACAAAGTCAATCCCGGTACACACTTTTATGTCAAAATTGGAAAAACCATTTTCTTTAATTTTAATATAATTCATTAGTGCTCATAAAACATTACTATTCACCCCAAAATTACTGTAAAGTAATATTTTTTTAAATTGAAAATCACTTGTGATGTATTTCTATTAAATCCATTTTTTATTCTCGTTTTATTTTGTGTTCATGAGAAACCAAAAAATTTTTTCATCAGCCTGGACCGCATTAAGAAATATGTTTAATCTTTTGTATTTTAACCGTTTAGATGAAGACATTTTCCCATTTTTTTTAATTGCTGCAGTTTATACCTATTCGTAAAAAAATAGTATGATCTAGTCGTTTTATAGATGAGTAGCATAACGAATTACTTAAATAGTAAAACTTCTAACTTGATCCACCTGAGCATATCAATTGTTAAATTTAACGTTTTTTAAAAGTACTCGCAACATTATTAAATAGTAGTTTTTAGAAAACAAAAATCAAAAAGTATAAATGTTGTTTGTCGCAACAATGAAGGTACATATTATATTAATTTACCGTGTATAGGTTTTATGCATGTGTCGCAAAGGCAGTTTTAGAATTTCATTGGGTTTTATACACCGAAAAATAAATTATGGCATCGTTTTCACAGCAGGAAGTTGAATGCTATTTAGAATCGGCAGTTAGAAGCCAAGGTGGCCTATCCCGTTTCTTGTTGTTCTTTACAATATCGCGCCGATATTCCTGCTTGTTCCGCTGGGTGATTGTATACATAGTTTTCGTGCATAAATTGCAAAGTTTTATATATAAATTTTTTATGTCCACTGAGAAACAAAAATTAACCTTTAGCTGGGGCGTCATGAAAATGAAGTTGAATACAACTAAGTGGGCGTCGGTAGAATAAAAAAACAAGGTTTATGGTTATTTATGCACATCTGAGAAGATGTTTGTAGAATGTTGTAACGTGATCACACACATTGAATTTATTTTGTCCATTCGATTGAAATGTAGTGTAGAAAGAGTCGATTGCGTATTCATTAGTAACTCGGTTTACAACCAAAACTATGTTTTGCTGCTAGAAAATGAACTTTGCTTAATGTTGCATAATACTAAATTATAGTCGCATACTTGTATGCTGCGGACAGTGACGTAGCCAGGGGAGGGGCTCGAGGGGCTGCAGCCGTTTCCCCTCGAAATCGAAAAGATATCATAAAATCGTTCCTTACGTGTCTAGACAGAAAATTGACAATTTAATTCTGTGTAGACTACAGTCACATCATTGTGAATTGGTACCTTTGTGTTCCAAGAGTATAAACTATTCCAGTACTTGTTTTATTTAAATGTTTTAATATTTTCGGATATTTTTAAACCTGCCTCTCTGAGAATCATGGCAGGGAATAAATCAATGAGACTGCTTTTATAAAATTAAAATATACCATTACTAATGTTTATGATTATACAGGGTGGTCATTAAGGTGTTCATTAAATTAAAGGGTAATTAGAGGACATCAAATGGAACAACTTTGCATAATAAGCTATACGTAAAAAAAGCAACAATCCGACAAGAAATGTAAACATTTAAATGCTTAAAACTGATTGATGGTAACTGGAATTAATTTCTGTAAACATAATTTCACACAGGTGGTCGCGATAAGACCGAATTTGGATCAAATTCAGAAGCAAAAAGAGTTGTTTGATATTTCAATCGCATTTTCTGCATTACGTGCCAGTCGCAAGCCTGGGAGGAAATGTGAGAAGAAAGCGGTTCATGTACTCTTATCTTACCTAATAGAGGTTTTGGTGTTAACCAGTGGTTCGCAAAAGTTTGGACATGTCCTAATGTGATTTTTCCCCATGAGCGATTAATTTTTAGTGCACTGTACTTCTACGTTAGTACTACAAACTTCTTTAATTCAATGACCATACTTATGAATCACCCTGTATACGTACATCATCTGTAAATATCTGATTTGAAAAATACAATTAATAAGTTGTAATATGTATACCCCAGAGAGCAACCGCAGCCCCCCCCCCCCCCCCCCATTTTTAGCCTTGAGCTGGCCCCGTAGAGTAAAATTTGAGGAATGAGCCTCTCCAAACAAAAATCCTGGCTACGTTACTGTTTGCGCAGCGAAAATCCGACAGTAAAATTTGCATTCCTACTAGAGTACACAGAATATTTTTTTAATAATAGAACTTCCAGAAAACGTTAATTTTTAACTTCTCGTGAAATTTGAGATCCTATGTATTTAGCACTTTATTGCGACATTTCGAGTTCTATTGGAATTTGAATATTTACGGTAATGATTACTGTTTCATGTTATTTATATAAAATTAATGTCTCAAGTTGTGTGTTATGTACATTTTCACTACATCTAATGTGATATTTTTTCTATTACAAAATTTCCACGTTTCTGAAAGTTTTACATGAAATATGGAGCATAGCAGAAACTTAATGTTGAATTCGATGTCATCGATATTTGCCCATTGTGTCAAAATATAGGAGAAATTCTTCAGTTACATTTTTCTACAAATACGAACATGAAACAATCACGTTTAAAGGAAATTCAATATCAAAATGTTGACGTTTAAATATGTAATTAGTAATTGAAAAACATTGAATTAGAACCGCTCGTTATGTGGTTAGGAACATTATTCTCGACTTCGGTAACGCGAAAGAATTGAATGCATGGTAATAATTAATTGCATTGCTATCTCCCAGTATCGTACAACAATATCTAGACTACAAAATTTGCATGATTTCATTCGCTGTGATAATTAAAATAAGGTTTGGTATGCAGATGAGCTTTTATCATTTACATTTTTTTGATATACCAATAATAAAGGAAGGCCATCTATCTTTTTTACTTTTTTCCCAATCTTGTTAAAATTGGTGTGCTGCAATCTACACTATTGTGTTTCTAGAAGCTTAATTGCAAACATCACTTACTGTAAAACTTCGTATTGTAGTAGAAATAACTTGTTATAACTAAGTCAAAGTTGTCAATTTGTCAATTAATACGTTACAGCAATTAATTAGTTGATCATAGTATGGTGTATAGTACATAGGCAGTTACAGTTTCTGAAATTAACAGAAAATAGAGAAACCTGCCATGATGTATTACTTTGCAGTAGTCAAAACAATCTGTCATAGTACTCGTAATGGACTGATATTAACGTATTAGCTATGATATCATTGAGTAACTTAAGAATTAGTTATGCAGGACAGAAGAACCCATATTTTACTGGCAGTTTTGGAGACTGACGTAGTATTTAGAATTTCTGAAAAAAGGAAATTAAAAATCTACTGTGGGTATCACACACGAGTTAACTTGACGACTATAATAATTATTAAGATACGAGTGTTCTGCAGTGTACGTTGTCTCTGAACTGATTGTATTTTATTGTAGCTACCGAAATATAGTTTTATTATGTTTTAAGGCTGAGATTCCGCTTCTAAATAAAAAATTGCGGCTGCATGTCACACCAGTTTATCGGTGTATCAGTAAACTTTTTCTTCTTCTACTTAGTCTTTCTTTGGCACACATTACTCTTTGTTTAATATGGTATAGCAAATTTAACATTTTTAATTGTTCTCGTGGTAAGAGAGTCTTTTTATGCTATAACATGTGGTTTTCCAACTTCCCTGTTTTTCTTTGAGTCATTTTACTTAGAATTTTATAATACATCCCATTATAGACCGAATTTTGGCAAAAACACGATTTTGCCTATTCAACCAAACAAAGCCCTAGACCATAGGCTATACTCTGTTCACATCTTTTTTACATGAAGGTTAGCCATGGCAGTTTCCCCAATTTAGCTGTGTAAAATTACTTTAGTGTGTTTAAACGAGGGTTACATTTGAGGTTATAGTTACCAAATACTTTTAGGTTAGAAAACATAACAAAACACCTTCAACTGCAAAGTTGCTATATTTAAGCAGAATAGAAAATGAAACTTAATAGTTTTTATATATGTATGTATCCAGTTTCAGTAATTGTGTAATGAGAGACATTTTTAATTAATTACATGAAAAGTCTTACAATACTTCAGATTTTAGATATTTCTCCACATGTGCTATCAAAGTAAGCAGTCCATTTGGCAACAATATTCTGTTCTGTCAAATGACAGTAAATTTGTTGGAGGTTATGCAGGTTATACAACAAAATAACAATTACGGTTCTGTTCATGTGCAACTTCACAACAAAAATCCAAGGCAAACTTTCATGCAAAAGAGGAGTGAACGAATTATTTCTTCTCTTGACTTTCTTAGGCAAAATATGAAAAAGAATTTGACGCGATGCACATCTGCACTACGTATATCAGTCAAATAAACGCGATAGTCCACTGTTTCCTTGCTTGCGATGAAAATCGTATTATACTAGTGCAATCACCAACTAGATAGACCTAGATGTATACTTTCAGAATCTTTGTATGTACAACACTTGGTTGAGTTTATGAAATTAAGTCGTATTCACACAGCACAAATGATGTACAACACTTTAATGAACACACTGTACCATCCGAAAAATAATAATATGCTATTATATCGAGGCTTTCAAAAATCCACTACAGACGACTACACTGTATCTTTGTGTTCCTTATTTGAAAAATATTCCCAATTTTGTAGGTACTGTGTGATTAAGTCTCAGTTTTATACATAATGGCAAACTACAGCGAATACATACCTAAAAAAAGTCACTTATTCAGTATAGTGAACCCATTATCAGAAATTTGACATGTAGCCTACTGGGTGGTTAATTAAATAAAAAATACTGTGCAGCGGTATATTTATAGGATTTGCATACAAGTTCCTTGGTTGATATTGTTATTTAACAAGCTGTATCAGGTAATATAATTATTGCTTTAATTCTAATTCAGAAGAATTAGGGTAATTTGGATTTTAGTTAAGTTATATGTAATTTCATTTGGATATTAGTGTGTATATAATACCTTATGGAGAATTAAGAGTCTGGAGGATAATTTTTCCAAATTAATACTAAACTGATGCCGCC
Source organism: Agriotes lineatus (assembly GCA_940337035.1). Lineage (NCBI taxonomy): Eukaryota > Metazoa > Arthropoda > Insecta > Coleoptera > Elateridae > Agriotes > Agriotes lineatus. Next base: position 16,332 of record CALNHX010001784.1, on the reverse strand, counting down.
ATGTATTAAGTTAGTAAATTATTTCAGTTCTTAAACTTAAAGCAACAAAAGTAATTTTCACTCTCGTGATTATAATGTAGCTTTTGCTAATATAAATACAAAAGTTTAAAAAAATCAATGAATTTAAAGACAACGCGAAAAGAAAGAAATGGTTAAGTAATGTAAGAAGCTGGAGAAATTACGTTTCTGCAGAGTAGTGGCAGGATATACTCTTCTACAACTGAAATATAAACATAGACGAGAATGCAAAAGGGCAAGACCCACTAAACTGTTATATCAGTATCAATCAAAATACAGAAAACATGTGGGAAGACTGCAAAAACGATGGAACCATCAACTCCGATTGACACCTATGAAGACTGAACAAGCAGTCGAACCGTTGCTGGTGATGTACGCAATTGAAGTTATTGGTGAGCTTGCGTTGAAGTCTCTCACAATGAGGGTTTATTGCTATATTGTGTTTATGATAGTGTTTATAAGAATCTATTTGTAATTCGAATTTAAAATGTATATTGTTTTTTCAGGGAAACATTGCGAGAGTCGCGACCACTGCGCGTCGCAGCCATGCCGAAACGGTGCCGAATGCACGTCAGTGGGGGAGTCGTACAAATGCAGATGCGCTCCTGGGTTCACGGGCCCCTCGTGCACGGACGACAAGGACGAGTGCAAGCAGAAACCGTGTAAACACGGGAAATGCCATAACACCCATGGCAGCTACACGTAAGTACTCGTTGCTTGAATTTGCTCATCTCAATCGCGTGGTGCTTACGCACGGAAATTCATTTAAAATTCGAATATCGACGTTAAAATGGGGAATGCTTTAAAAAAGTTGTGGTTAATAGTTATACGATAGCTACATACAAGTACATTAAGCTAAGCATTATAGTCACGTGACTTGAAATCCTCTTATTAAACAGTCGTTTTACAAACTTAACATTGGCAACTAAAAGTCAGTTTTTTTATGTATATCTCACTCAGCCAACAGCCGTTAGGCCAATTATAGGCGTCGCTGTGCGTTTATGGGGACTTCCAACCGAACCCCACTAACGACTGTCATGATGTTGTTATGACCGCCGGGACCAACTATTTCCGTGACAGCCGTATCACGAGGCGCCGAGAGATGCAGTTTTACAGACTATCGTGTATAAATGATATTTAAAAATAAGGGAAACAATAATAAAGTTAAGTTTAGGGTGCTACACTATCAGGAGAAGTTTGGTCTGAGACTCTGTGAATCAGGGTTAGTAATTATATCTTCCGAAGATTAGCATGCTGGGCGGTGTGACTAGTACCAAGTTTAGGAGAACACCCTCATCTCAATTTTACCAAATTTGTATTTTAAAGCGTTTTATAGATTTGGCAATAGTTATTTTGTCTTCTCTTTCTTGTTCTAAATAGCATTTCATGTGTAAAATAATATTTTACTTTAGCGAACTTCACGTTTACCTATTCCTAAATTTCGCTGTTTCAACTCGAGTCTTTTAAGAACGTCACTAGTACGCTATAAGTTGCGATTATGCTACTGTATTGTACGTGGGGGGTTCACTCCAAATACGGAATATCCTCTGTGAAAGTAAAAATTGATTAATAAGGGTGAATTTTTATTACATGCTATGTAGAATGTACTCTAATCTACACAAATAATCAAGTTCTCTTGTTGTCATGATAACCTTTCATTTGTTATTAAACATAGCAGATAACACTGTCGGTTGCACTTTGTAATAGTGTATCATTCTTCAGTTCTTCAGTCAATGAAGGCGTTAAACCTGCTGAAATTTTACACAGACTTAGTTTAGTGCACAATTTGGTGAAGTTACACTTAAAAAATCACAAGTATTAGAGTGGACTGCTCGGTTCAAAAATGGCTGCGAAAGTGTAAGTGATGATCCTGAGAGAGGAGGTTGCAGGTCAACAGAAGTGGTTGCTGCAGTTATTCAACGTGTTGATGATTTGATTAAGCAGAATTGCCGAATTACTGTTTCGGTTATATTGAAAATAACTAATTTAATTACTGAGTCAGTAGAAAAAAGTTCGTCAAGCAATTCCAAAAAACAATAGGAGATTGTTCTGAAAAGGAGTAATCCTTCAACAGGATAATGCCAGGCCACACACGGCAAAGATTACGAACGATTTTTTGACGAAATTGGACTGTAAACTTTACCCCATTCTGCTTATAGTTTATAGTCCAGACTTTGGCTCCTTCAGATTTTTATTTATTTGGACCACTTCAACGTAATCTTGGGAGGTAAACGACGTCAGAGATGCACTTAAAAAATGTGTTCTAAATTAGTTTAGACAGCAGGAACAAAGTTTCTATTTTGCAGGATTTCGTGCTTTGATACAAAGGTGGGATTGTGTTGAAAAATAAAACTGGTTTAATCTATATAAACAGGGTGTATACTTTCTGGAAAACAAGGAAAACCTAGAAAAGTCAGGGAATTACATTCTAACTCTGGAATCAGGGAAAAGTCAGGGAATTTGCTTAATTTATAAAAAAAGTCAGGGAAAATTAATTACAACGACAAACTACTTTATCAAAAGTTTATTCGATTCGAGAGGCACTATGTAACCAGATTGTTTTGACTTGTCTTGCTTCCAGAGCATCATGTAAATGTAGTAAGTACGTTCAAATTGCGCAAAGTCAGGCTCCGCACGGGAAGCTTCTTGGCAGCAGGTGTACGTACGTTAGACATACTTGTCTTCTTTTATCTAATAGCTTGCGTGTTGTTCTACTTTCTCGTAAAAATTTACTTTTAGAGTATGTATGTATGTACGTAAAAATCTTCTGGAATTTTGATTGAAAACTCCTGGAAGACCTGGAAAAGTCAGGGAATTTTCAAAGTGTGAGTTAGTATACACCCTGATAAAGTTTTGAATTACTTTCTTTAAAAAAGAATAAATTTCGGTTTTCGCGGGAACCCCTTTCGTGTATATATATTTTCTAATGCAAGAAGCGTCTATCTTCCAAGCAGTTGTTAAAGAGATAGTTACCAAACCATGAAAAGTTAAATGTGTCTTCAAAATTTAAAAGGAGGTTTTTCAGAGTAACATTTCTACCATTACAGTGTATTAACTGGACGTAAAGTTTTAATTTTTCAAAAAGCCAAATGGAGAAGCATGCCCCATTGCGTATGTAGAACTTTCACAGAACGTTTGCACGATCTGTTGCTGCTTGCTGCAAAACTGTCTAATGGTTATGCTGCACGAGTATGTAGGTGCTTATTAGAAGAAAAATTTCCAGTTATGACGACTTAAACTGCGGCATTTTACGCCCACATCCTACGCGTATTTCTTTTAATCCCTGTAGGTCTTTACGATAATTTAGTTGTCTCGGCTTTGATAACTGCTCGCAGATTCTTTATATATACAACTTGGTTCGATGACAACCAAAAGCGTAAAGCCGTGCCGTGGAGGGTTTCAGCAAATGGAAATCGGGCGACGTGGTTATACAGCTGCTATCAACAGCGATTCATCGGGGCAGATAAATTAGGATCTCGTCATTTTTAACGAACAATACAAACAAGCGCTTCCGAAGATCATTTGCGATGGGCATGATGAGTTTCGTTGGGGAGACTGCGATGCGAGTATGAGATACATTAACGAGCAGTTCAGCAACCAATCAGCAAGGGACCGGTCCAATCAGCATGAAACCATTTACAAATATCGATACTTATCAAGGCGTCCGGATTATCATCATCAGATATAAAGTAACCGCTCGAGCGATCCGACGTTGATTAATATAGCGGGAGATAATTAGAAAATGCGTTTTGTTGAACTTACGATGCGGATTATTAATTTCGATCGTAATAAACTGCATTTCGTTTGCCGTAAATGGACGATGCTAATCTCATTCGGTGCCATGAAAACGTTCGAAATACCAGTGGGGATTGGATAATTAGGCGTTTAAAAGCTTTATAGGTCTTCTAGTGGTTGATTTTCAGAATTAAGCAAAAGTAGCATCTACACGGTAAATACTTCCCCAAGATTTCTAGCGGATGTGTAATAGAGGAGTCATTATTAGTTTTTCTTTTATTGTAAAATCTTTTAAAAGCAAAATAACTTTAATAAGGCAGACATTGTAAAAAAACATTCATTTTATATTTCTGCAAATAATAAGAGTTAATATGTATTTCATATGTATAATTCATTTATAAACGCAACTTATTTATGAATGATGTTGAGATTCACATTCAGTTGTTTATTTTTATTACAACTTTTAGGTTTCCGTCATATCTTTTTGTCTGTTTGATTAATTAGTTTTGCTCGTTTTTGTATAGCATGACGGTTAAAAGAAGGGTTTGAACATTTGGTCGTCTTTGGCATTTTCTTTTTTATACGTATACACATGCATTCCTGTGGTGTCCACATGTGTTAAGTGTTACACACATGGTACTTATTTTATCATTTTCAAATAAATGCAAATATTAACGGTTTTAATAGTCGCAGATGCTTCAACTCAAGTCATCAGAGCAGGCCGGGTGACTTATGTGTTTGATTTATTAAGCAGAGTAAAGTTGGAACATTATAACTACTAGCAGAACTTGTTGCAACTATTATAGAGCTTCTAAGGAATGAATTTACACGGATGGCTTTATGACTAATAATTGCCCTTTTTATATTTAAATGGCAAATAAAAATTTACACAAATATTTAGCTAAATATTAAATAAATGAACATATTTTGATTATTTTATTATTTATTAATAACATTGTCCAGCACTGCCGATATATTATTGATTTTTTGGATTTAATTTATAATTCTCTCTTTAAAATGCTCTATATCAATAACAAGGAGTAGAAAATATGGAATTGTTTATGTATGACCACAAGCAGAAATCACTGGGAATTATATCACAGACCGAGGTGGAAGGTAAAGGTTCAGGGTAATTTCAATTCCCCCAACTGGGGACGAGCTGCTATAGGGACCTTGCGTCCCTCTTTAGCCAAGAACGGGAATTATAGGATGGGTGAGAGAAAGGAGGGGTGGAGAATGGAAGAGAGGCCAGGAAAGGTGGAGAGTACTGGCCCGGAATTCGCCTCAGAGAAGGTACTCTGTTGACTCAGGACAACCACCTAAAAACCTAAATCAGAGCCGACGGTCAGGGGAATCGAAACCACGACTTCACGAATGCTAAACAGACGTGCTAACCCAGATGGAAATGGTACTGGAGTATTTAAACTGATTGCACGATTTTCAAAGAATTTCACTAAGTTCAGGATTATTCGAGTAGTATGAATTCGTGCCCTATCCTGTTGAACATACCCTTCCACTATTTTGTCATCATGTTGAATGTCCATGAACGGCGGAGCCAAGATTTCTAACCTATATATCTTAGCGCTTAGCACTTCTTAAAACTCCAAATTCATGCACGTTACGAAAATAGTTTTTACTTTCAATAAATATTGGCCCGTTTTTACTCACAGATGCCCATATTCATCCAGAAAGGTGGAACCAAGCTTCATTTGTAAGAAGGCTCTTTCAAATCCCCAATGTCGTTTTCAAAATTATCTAAAAACTATTGACAGAATTCTTGTCTTCGGGGGCGTATCAAGATGAGGGAGTATTTCGTAAAACGCAGTCTGTGAGGATGCAGTTGCACGTCCTGTTTAAGAATGCCTTTGCAAATGCTATGTGATAGATCCATTTGCTATTGCAAATGCCGAATTGAGGTCTGTGGTTGTTCCTCTATTCTTGGCCTGCCACTGCCTTTTCTGCGAGTTATGCTCCCTGTGTCTTTATATAAACCCACATTATGCCGAATACATTTACAAAAGCTGTCAAAAGGGAGTGATGATATTTGGAAATGTTTCGCGAAAATAATCTTCCAATGGCATCTTTCAGAACACTATAAACCCACTGACCATTAATTCTCAACCATTTCTTTACAATATATATATTTTGTATGATTGATTCAAATTCCGTGTCAATAATGCTTGAAACGTTGAAACTTGCTAAACTGAATTTGTTTATTCTGTTACTGAAGTGATAACCGAAAGCTGTCATTTATGTCAGATGCAACTAACTTCTGAATCGATTTCAAAATGCCCAATATTGCTGTGATTCAGTTACTAACTTTTGGAAAGAATGCTGAGACCTGTCGTTTTTTATTTTTATTTGTACAGTTTTTCAAATAAAGTCTATATACATACAGACTGACCCGCGTAGGAGGTATGACGTCATCAAGGTTTTTTTTTAAATAGCAACCCTCTTTTTTATTAAGGAATATGAAATAACGCATTTTTTATTTATGCTTTACTTAAAGTTGATGTTTTGAGTATTGATCGCCTGGCTAAAAATTAAAAAAACAATTTTAAAGTTGCAAAATACTAAATGGAATTTTAGAAAGTATGATTTTACGTTTTTATCAATGACAGCAATCAATAAAAAACATGTCTGTCGTCTTGGCTACTGTCAGGCAGACAATGGTGCACAATTTGAACAGTTAATTTAGTTGTTTTTGAAGTTATTGCAATTAAATTTAGTATTTTGCAATTTTTAAATTTCTTAATTTTTGGTCATTGACCTATACTCAAAATTAGCTTGGCGTAAGTTGAAAAAATGCATTATTTTAAATTCCGTAATAATCAAAGAGGATTATCATTAAAAAAATCATCGACTACGTCATATCTCCTACGCGGGGCACCCTGTATGTACAGATTTTATTTGAAAAAATACGCAATTAAAAAAATCTACGGGTTCCTGCGTTTTTTCCAAAAGTTATTGCTTGAATTTTTAACGAATTTATCGATTACTTTACGAAAGCACTGTAGATCGCTATTAAAAAAGCTTTCTTGTGGGAACTCATAAAAATGCAAACGCCTAAAAATCGTATTTTTGTAAATCACTTGAATATTGCATCTGTAACGCTAAATCAATAAAATTCACGTAACGAATGTAAACACAATAGTGTCTCTAGTGTGGCTATAATAATTCTTGCCTAATTTTTAATTTGTCATACGCCCACAATGGATTTATGCAATGATTTGTTCGCGAGGCTTGGTAAACTGCTGTTGTGTCATATATTGGACGAAAGTTTGTTAACCTTATGCTTAAAATTAGCCTCATGAGTACTGGATATAATGAGGTGTTGGACACGAAATAATTTTTGACTTTTTAGTATTTTACTATAATTAAACCTGTTCCCCTCCATTAGCGTATAATTTATCTTTAGTAAATTTATTCGACCTCTTGTCTCTTGACTATTGCAAAAACGTCTAACATGAGGCGGCCAACGACAAATAACGTCATAATCAAATTAAAATTGTTGGAAAGCAACCATGAATAACCGGTGAAAATTTCAGAGGAAATTAGCATATTGAAAGTGACTGTTGAACCTGCTGCACGGTGTCGTAATTGAATCGAAAGAAAAGATAAGGAAAGACCAGCGAAGTCTCATATCGGACGGTAGATAAGGTAACTCGTTCCCATAACCTTCGGCAGCGGTTTGAGTTACGGCGGTGATCGGAGTTGGCTGCGACAGGTTCCACAGGACACTCCACGGAGGCGGCGCCCAGCTAAACACACAAATTCCATCCTGCAAGACAAATATCAATATATCACCGCAATCGGCCCTCGTCCAAACCACATCTCTTTAGAAGCGTAGACGGGTTCGTGCCCATGACTTAAACTTTATGGAAATTAGGAGATTTCTGGTTTCGAAGAAACGGCCGCTGACTACATTGCATAATGTGCAGCTGCCTTGTAGATCCGTTTGCCCGTTTCAGAAATTGGCATGTCACAAATAAATCGAAGCTGTAAACCAAGCTATAATATATTTTTCAGAAATGCAATACGTAATTTTACGTTTTAACCACCAGTTACATCATTTCGCGAGTCCTTTAGTTTTTTGCGGTGGTAGTTTTAGCTTGGTGGCAATGTAGAGCTAAAATACTTGCTTTAAGTGTCATTGCCGTTTAAGCAATACGAAACATTGTTCTGCGTTTTCATAGGTCAAGAATCTGAATGTTGTTTAAATATTCGCATACTGTTGTCATCGCCGCCTACTTACAAATATGCCAAGGTTTTTATTGTTTCCAGATTTAAAGTAACAGTTATATCGGCATTAATTATCGGGGATGACAAAATAGTCTGCTTGAACCGACTTTTCCGATGTTTAAAAGAAACCACGAACACATGACTCAAGTTTTGTTACATTTTTTCGACTCCTGCAAAGTAAAAGTGGAAATAACTAATAATTTTGCAATTAAGAAAACATTGGGGCGTTTTTTCATTGCACATAGATAGCTTAACAATTATAGTAGATAACAAATAGAGAAACTGTTAGATGGAAAAAGAAATGCAGCGTTAGCGTTACCACTGTATTTAACTCTTACGCATATGGCTTACTCGATTTTTGCAAATAAATAGTTTTACATTGCTTTTAACTTCCGTCCTAGGTAAAGTTCAAGGGAGAGAGTTGCAGATCAGAAGTAGGTAAAGTTCAAGGGAGAGAGTTGCAGATCAGAAGTAAAGTCAAGAGAGCGAAGTTGTAGATTACAAATAAAGTGAAAAGAGAGTAGTTAAGATTAATTTTTATTGGCTTATCATATTTGAGTTTTGAGATATGACACAGCTGAAATAGAAATGGGAAGGGAACCAATAGTTTGTTGGCTAGGACACATAACTATTTGCATCGATATAAACAAGGTAAAATGGGGTTATCGACAATACATGCCTACATAAGGTTTATAAACAACAACAAACTCATTTCATAGTACAATAGAGAACTGTGAATTCTATTTACAAAATACAAATGTGTCATAACTAGAAAATGATAAATTAATAAATTGATGAATTATCCTTAAGTAAAAAACGCTTTCCGGGATTGGACCGTGTCATTATTGAGGTCGAAGAAGTCAATGTTTCGCCCACTTTCGTAAGGGGCTTCATCAGGAGGAAAAAAGCAAAAGAGCACGGTAACTCAAGGTGTGAACAGTCAAGTCTCGCCTTTGACGTGGTTCGCACGTTGAGTTACCGTGCTCTTCTATCCCTTCTCTTGCAAAGAGTTTCGCCTCTGGCGTGGTTAACACGTTGAGTTACCGTGCTCTTTTTCTTTTTTCCTCCTGAAGTCCCTTACGAAAGTGGGCGAAACATTGAGTTCTTCGATTTCAATAATGACACGGTCCAATCCCGGAAGTCGTTTTTTACTTAATGACGATGGCCTTGAAAGTCTCCGAATTCATCTGAATTAACCTTTTTAAATGCTTCATTTTGTCCACGTTCAATACGACATAGGAGGTTAGTTGTTAAGATATCCCTATTGTACTTTTTCATCGTTTATCCAAATTTAAGACAAAATTTAAAAATTCTGAACCCAAGGAATTCAGACACGACATCGTTTAATGGAGTTCGTGAAAATAAGAACAGTGAATGAGATTCGTATTAAAAATGATTTTATGAGAAGAAGTTTTGATTGTAAGAAATGAAGTTAAAAGGAACAACGGAGGTCGCTATTCAACTTCCTCCCTCTGTCTTGCATTTTTATAGCATATTAATTAGAGAAGGTTGTTGTAACGTAAATTTGGGAACTTCATCTATAATAGGGATGTCGTACCCGGTCTAAAATCAAACCCGGGTACCCGAAAGCAGTACCCGGGTAAACCCGGGTACCCGAAATATATAACAAAAATGTTAGTGTACATCTGAGGTAGCTACAATTTCTTTCTTTTACGCCGCGTGTTTTAAATTGAACTAAATTGAAATAGTACCTACTCGCCAATTCAAACTGCAAGTCGTCTGTTATTCGTAAATATTTACACACTTCAAGTGCTATCAAATTCAAGTACGTGACTTTTTGTCCGAAATTGTTAGCAGCATCAATCAACATCACACAGAGGATGTTTATGTTACTTCAACCCATACTGACGCAATTTAATAGTACTATTGACGGGTTGAATATTTCCGTGCAGGGGATTTATTGCCTTCCTTAATATGAAACAAAAAAACATTATGTGGTATGGGATCGCCCTATCCCATTCATGTTATTACTGCATGGTTATGTTTTTCTAGCGCGTATTTCTATTGTTTTTATCATCTTCTCCGAAAAAGGCTGACTTCCTGGAAATTACATAGTTTACTAGTCGGGTACCCGGGTCCTGAAACTACACCCGGGTCGACTATTACCCGGGTCGACCCGGGTACCCGGGTACCCGCCGACATCCCTAATCTATAATATTTGAACCCTCTTTATGGCGCTCTGTTATTCATGCTGTTTTCTGAGAATTTCGCCACACTAAACAATTCAAAATATTAAATAACGAACATTTCGGGACAGCCTTATCAATCACTGTTTTCAACTAATGGAAAAGTAATACAGGGTCCGACAACGAGTGCCCATCAGTTGGCGTATTGTATATGGTACTACTATATGGTGTATTAGCTATCTGAGGAATATTGAAAGCAAAATTTTCGAGTTTGGAAGTCGCATTTTATTAATTTAATTTTTTTTTTTTTGAAAATTACATACATCGTTCAAAGAAGCGCCATTACAATTGAAACATTCTTGACATCTTTCGATGCAGTTTTCCATTAGTACTGGGGGCAATAGGCCAAGCTCAGTGTCGTCAGTTTAAACGGATTTGCATTTTTAGATTCCTGAAGTGTACTTGAATGATATTAGTAAACTTTTGATTTGAGGTAACACTAGAAAAAAGGTTGGAGTACGTACGTCTAGAGATCTGACCGGCAAGCATTATTACCAAAATATGAAATTAATCGATCAGGAATCATGCTTCTCATTTGTCTTGTTGTGATTGAGCAGATTCGAAAAACTTAAAACCAATTTTTCCCTAGGCTTCGAACTGTTAAATTCAAATTATCGAACAGTTGTAAATTTAAGAGTGGGAAATTTTGGAAAAATTAAGATCCTCTAAAATCAAACTCGAGAAGTAATACGTAAATTTCGAAAAGTAATTGTGAAAATCATGTACATAATTATTGTAGTTGCACAGTTTACCTTTTGCTTGACAGATGATAGGACACAAATAGATATCCGTGATGTGTGCCACTGAAATTGTCGTAATAATAGGGAATCTCAATTTCTCCTATTTAGTTTTCAGAAATTCTTGGTTGTGAACACAACTGTACGTGCAATTGACCACCGGTTGTCAACTATTTTTCATTCTATAATAGCTCTCTTAAAGTATATTAAAGATCAACAATTAAAACTTAAAAGAGTTTTTACTGCAGCTGAAGAACAGTATAACCAACTCGAAGTAAATCACTAAAACTGGGCGACACATATTCACCCTCGTTACGTAAAAAATGCACGGTTCCTTTAATTTTGTTTAGTTCAAATTAAAAAAACTGTTCGTTCATGTTTTTAAATTAAATAATAAAGAAATTAATTGAAGTTGAAGAAAATGGAGAAATTAAGTTACATATTTGCAAAAATCGAGCACGTATGAGATTTTTCAAACCAATTATATCTAGTTGATAAAACTATATTTCTGTTCTTATTTAACACTTTCTTTACGTACTAAACTAAAGTTTCTCGACTTCTATGGACGTTGCAGTTAAAGTGTTCAAGTGAAATGCTGTATTCTATACACTAACTGCATCCTTTAGTTATTTTATGCAATAATGATTAAAAGTCTCTATGATATGTTATTAAGGAGCACTTACTGGTTAAGAAAAAATAATGAAAACATTCTTTGTGTGTTAAATTTCTGTAAAGTATGGGAGTCTAAAACTTGGATTCTTAGTTTCTTTAATATTCAGTATTACGACTGAAAAACGCTACACATTGAAAGCTATTTATACAAATATAAATACTTACACATAATTTTGCCAATTAACGAAAGAACCTGAAGAACTGAAATTAAAAATTAAAAAATGTTTTGAAAATATCAACAATTCGTTTGGCAACAAAGCTTTTAATAAGTTGCGTAAAAGTTGTTTCAATTGCAAAACCATGGAAACAATGGAGCTAGGTTTTACCTTGCAATATGGTCAAAAATATAACAAAGTGTTTTAAAACTATTATTCTTTCTCAGCAAGTCCCTTTTAATGTAACATGATATTAATCCGCCATTTTTACAGAAACTTGTATATTTTAAAATATAATATGTTAATATGCCAAGTCATGTGCTCTATCCGACCGATTCATTTGTTACAGTAGGGGTTACTAAAATGACACTTGGACGTTCCTTTTCACGATGCATGCGTCATTCGTCAATATTGTCTTATCCGAACAGTTTACAAAACCGTGGCCACTAGATAATGTTATTCTCTACAGGGTTGTCCCAGAATAACTGTTCCTAATTCTCAGAATTGAGAGAGGGCATATTAATCAACACTTTTTAATAATAAACTAGTGTTCGGAAATACTTCCATATTGAATTAAAACTGCATGGAGGATATGAGGATTCGTGAACTGTCAATGTCAATTTTTTAAAATATTTGCTGAGTACCTGGAAATTAGTAATATTTAAAGTTAGTTTATGTTACATGTGTCAAAAGTTAAGCGAAATCAAAAACATGAAACTTACATCATTAAATACATGTACGTAAATACATTTCAAAATGCATTTACATGTATTATAATTATTTAAGTTTCATGCTTTTTACTTCGCTTAACTTTTGACACATGTAACGTAACCTAACTTTAAATAATACATTTCAAAATGAATTTACATGTATTATAATTATTTAGGTTTCATGTTTTTTACTTGGCTTAACTTCTGACACATGTAACATAACCTAACTTTAAATATTACTAATTTCCAGGTACACTCGGCAAATATTTAAAAAAATTGACATTGACAGTTCACGAGTTTGGTGAATGGATTATGTATCTACATTGGAGAAAATTCTAATCCTCATATCCTTCATGCAGTTTTAAGTGAATATGGAAGAATTTCCGAACACTAGTTTATTATTAAAAAGTGTTGAATAACATGCCCTCTCTCAATTCTGAGAATTAGGAACAGTTATTCTGAGATACCCTGTATAGACATGAATTACCTACGTAAATCGTAGGGAATGAATAGAGTGCTCAAGATTTTACCTGTTCTCCCAACAGTTATTGTTCTATTCAATATCTAGCTAAAGTGTGGAATAATGTCTTATTTTTAACTAAACTATACCGTTATTCCATTGACCATAGAGTAACGAGATATTGTATACGATAAGGGTTATAAATTTAACTGTAATATATACAATAGAAACATTACTCAGTAGAATAGGGTCAAGAATATTTTGTCATGTGTTGAAGTTTCTTAAGTTTCCTTAATTTGCAGCTTTGCATAATTTCGATTGCTGATAGTTTAGTTACTTGGTCAATTAATAAGATTGCGCTCTTGATAAGAAAACAAGAACGACTAATTGTCTGTGTAATATTTCGTATGACTATTAGGCTATTATCTCGCTCTCTTTTATTTGTCATCATTATCGTCATCTCTCGGCCGTTTGCATCCACTGTTGGATATAGGCCTCCTCGAACTTTCTCCATTGGGTTCTGCCTTGAGCGATGTTGACCCAGTTTCCCGTTATTCTCTTTATATCATCGCTCTATGTAGTTGGTGGTCTACCCTTGCTTTTTTTTGTTTGCTTTGGGTCGTAACCCTTTTGGTCCACCTGTTATCGATCATTCGAGCTACATGACCCGTCCATCTCCATTTATCTTGGGTGACACGTTGTATAACGTCCGTTACTTGTGTTCTTTCTCTTATTGTCGTGTTTGGTGTCGCATATCCAATTGCTTTCCGTTGTTATGAAAAGTACCAAAATAGTGCTATTTATCCAAATTGGTATATTGGGTTCTTTTTCAATGTATGCGCTGACAATAAACATCTGTCTGTTTCAATTTTTTCGACTTCAGTCTGTTAATAGCTTTTCTAGTTCTTTTCTCATGGTAATTTTAATATGGCAAATTAATAAGTTAAACGTTACGAAACAACGGGACTAGTAAATCACCGTCAAACGGCTTAAGAAAAGTTGCCCGTTAATTTATGAACTACTCGGTGCTGCCAGATATTGCTTTTGTAATTTCATTTTCTTTTTCCTTCAATAAATTAGCTATTGCTGGCTCTGCGGCGCTAAGTAGAACGATCTAGGATATTCTGCGATTTATGAATCCAGTGTCGAGAGAGCACGGAACGAATGCCCATAAATTACGGTGGGTCGTTAAGGTAAACTCGCTATGTTTGTCCCCGGGGCATCGTGTGAGGTTAGGTGGAGTGGGCGTGATGACTTTACGGATCTATTCTTGCAATCAGTTATACTTGTAATTGGTGAAACGCCTCTCACGCTGTCTTTGTTTGTTTCCTCACCAGATAGGATGCAGGATGCTGACGTTGGCCGAACGAATTTCCCGCATTTTTACGAACTTAAACGCTGCGAACTTCATTCCTAAACCAGAATATAAATATGCTAAGTTATTAGCCTAATCGGTCAATTCCTTTGGTTCATTATGCAGGCAGTTAATAGGGCGTATAATTTTTCATACGTAATTTAGATTGTTGCACGAAGTCCAGTCAAGGTATGCGCTGTGGCATAAATTCTCTCGGTATCAAAACTAAGATACATTATTTTTATGTAGAGATCACCAATACTGCGCCCGAATCAATTCTGTGACATTTGGAGATGCTACCGAGGGAAGGTCAGGAGAAGGTTTTGAATTCATATCCAGAGACGAAATTTCCTTGTGGGATTGGAAGGTTGAAACGGAAATGTGGGAAACTTTTCAACTGTTCGTTCTATTTGTCATTGACCTTAATAGCTAAGTTTTGACTAAGACTTAATTTGTTACGTTCTTTGTCCAATTTAATACTGCAGTAGGATGGAGAGGCTTCAGCATGCATCCAACCCAAGAACAAATTAATTTAGTGTGATACATCCTTGGGATAGTGTTTGATGCATAGTTTTACATTAATTTTATTACGCAAAAGTTAGCATGCCTCACAAAGCATTGCTTCTACAAAACTGAAATCGAGTTTCATGCTTTGTATAATTTGCTAATGATTAATGTCTGTTTTTATATGAAAGCAGTAAAGCCGGCATCATTAACAATTCCATAAAAGTAAAATCTATAAAGATGATGCATAAAGGACAATGTTGATGTATAATCGCTGTAGCGCTAAAATTGGTTTTATGGTATGTACACAAACTGAATACCAAATTGCGACACTTCATCGACGCAGCATGGAAAAGTTGATATACATCATCCTAGAACGCTGGGTTAGAATGTCATTTGCTTAAAAATGCTATAAACGCTTAATCTTGTTCATCTTACCTTTCCGTGAGAAATGGCAATCTTTTCGGAGGTATTCAAATTTGGATATGCAAATGAAGATGAAAAGTCAAGTTTTAAGCTTTGCTATTGTGTTCATTCCCATCTGGTAAACGTAGGGAAGCTTGAATATTAAGTACCAGCACCAAGATTTATCGTATCAAAATTACCGTGCATAAATATAGGTATCTGCATTTGAGTGTTTGTATTTTCATATATGTAGACCTTTACATCAGGTACAAATGCATTTTTGCTGTAGAGAAATATTGTATAAACTGACAAATAAATAAAGGCGAGTTGTTTGTAAATAAGTTTTTGATTTTTAATTAGCAATTTTTGGAAAATAAACAAAAATTAACAATGCTGTTGTATGTGTTTTATTTTATATATACAGGATGTTTATATTTAGATCAGTACGCGTATCAAAAATGGACTTGCATGTTTCATGAAATTCGAACTAATTTTTGGGACGAGTGAGTCAGATATAATCGACTGATTTGCGTATTACCAAACCAGCAATGCAAGACGAAGAGAATGTAGTTCTATTCAAAAAGTAGCAATTATGTAATAAGCGTTTATCGTGAATTTCGAAGTCACGTTATATTTTACCTGAATGAAAGGCGAGAGTGCGGCAATTCTACTCTGCCGGAAATAGTTATTTGTATACCAAGGCGCTGAAGTTTAACTTTTTTATCACAAATGTGTAATTTAAAATAAACCACATGAGGAACAAAAAGAACCTTTCATGCCGAGGGGAACATGACGTTTTTTTTTTATTTATGAAATCAAATCATTAGCCAACTCTTGTTATGTTGACGTTTTCTGTCACACATAGAGTTCTTGTATTTATCTCACTATATTCAGGGACTCTAGTCACCCCGAGACCTACAAAAACAATTAATTACTTCACTGCCGATTTTTCGTATTTTAATAGCGATTTCGACGTTCTTCACTGCCGATTTTTAAAATAGTATATTATGTTATTAGGAGCAAAAGTTACACTTGATGTGGCGTGGCTGGACGGGTTAGCTGCCGAGCCGAGCTTGCTGTTTTAGATGCCATTAGGGTTTCCAGTCCCGGGATCCGGTCCCGGGACAGTCCCG
>CALNHX010001783.1:154368-205828 GCA_940337035.1 Agriotes lineatus | reverse complement strand
GGGACGTTAGGGACATACGGGACAGCTGGGACGTCTTGGACGTTAGGGACATATGGGACATTTAGGACGTCTGGGACGTTAGGGACATATAGAACATTTAGGAAGCCTGGGTCATTAGGGACATATGGGACGTATGGGACATCTGGGATGTCTGGGACGTTAGGGACATACGAGACAGCTGGGACGTCTGAGACGTTAGGGACATATGGGACATTTAGGACGTCTGGGACGTTAGGGACATATGGAACATTTAGGAAGCCTGGGACATTAGGGACATATGGGACATATGGGACATCTGGGACGTCTGGGACGTTAAGGACATATGGGACATATGGGACATCTGGGACGTCTGGGACGTCTGGGACGTTAGAGACATATAGGACATCTAGGACGTCTGGGACGTTAGGGACATATGGGACATTTAGGACGTCTGGGACGTCAGGGACTTTAGAGACATACGGGACAGCTGGGACGTCTGGGACGTTAGGGACATAAGGGACATCTAGGACGTCTGGGACGTCTGGGACGTTAGGGACATACGGGACAGCTGGGACGTTCGGAAAATTAGGGACATAGGGAACATATGGGACATCTGGGATGTCTGGAACGTTAGGGACATATGGGACATTTAGGACGTTTGGGACGTTAAGGACATATGGGACAGCTGGGACGTCTGGGACGTTAGGGACATATGAAACATGTAGGACGTCTGGGACGTCTGGGACGCCTGGGACATTAGGGACATATGAGACATTTAGGACGTCTGGGACGTTAGGGACATATGGAACATCTAGGACGCCTGGGACATTAGGGACAAATGGGACATATGAGACATCTGGGACGTCTGGGACGTTAAGGACATATGGGACATCTAGGACGTCTGGGACGTTAGGAACATATGTGACATCTAGGACGTCTGGGAAGTTAGGGACATATAGGACATCTAGGACGTCTGGGACGTTAGGGACATATGAAACATCTAGGACGTCTGGGACGTTAGGGACATATAGGACATTTAAGACGTCTGGGACGTTAGGGACATATGAAACATCTAGGACGTCTGGGACATTCGAGACATATGGGACATTAAGGACATCTGGGACGTCTGGGACGTTAGGGACATATGGGACATCTGGGACGTCTGGGACGTTAAGGACATATAGGACATCTAGGACGTCTGGGACGTCTGGGACGTTAAGGTCATATGGGACATTTAGAACGCCTGGGACATTAGGGACATATGGGACATATGGGACGTCTGGGACGCCTGGGACATTAGGGACATATGGGACATATGGGACATCTGAGACGTCTGGGACGTTAGGGACATGTGGGACATCTGGGACATCTGGAACGTTAAGGACATATGGGACATCTAGGACGTCTGGGACATTAGGGACATATGGAACATTTAGGACGTCTGGGACGTTAAGGACATATGGGACATCTAGGACGTCTGGGACGTTAGGGACATATGGGACATCTAAGACGTCTGGGACGTTAGGGACATATAGGACATCTAGGACGTCTGGGTCGTTAGGGACATATGAAACATCTTAGACGTCTGGCATGTCTGGGACGTTAGGGACATACGGGACAGCTGGGACGTCTGGGACGTTAGGGACATATGGGACATTTAGGACGTCTGGGACGTTAGGGACATATGAAACATCTAGGACGCCTGGGATATTTGAGACATATGGGACATTAAGGACATCTGGGACGTCTGGGACGTTAGGGACATATGGGAGATCTGGGACGTCTGGGACGTTATGGACATATAGGACATCTAGGACGTCTGGGACGTCTGGGAAGTTAAGGACATATGGGACATTTAGAACGCCTGAGACATTAGGGACATATGGGACATATGGGACAGCTGGGACGCCTGAGACATTAGGGACATATTGGACATATGGGACATCTGGGACGTCTGGGACGTCTGGGACGTTAGGGACATATAGGACATCTAGGACGTCTGGGACGTTAGGGACATATAGGACATCTAGGACGTCTGGGACGTTAGGGACATATGAAACATCTAGGACGTCTGGGACGTCTAAGACGTTAGGGACATAGGGACAGCTGGGACGTCTGGGACGTTATTGACATATGAGACATTTAGGACGTCTGGGACGTTAGGGACATATGAAACATCTAGGACGCCTGGGACATTCGAGACATATGGGACATTAAGGACATCTGGGACGTCTGGGACGTTAAGGACATATAGGACATCTAGGACGTCTGGGACGTCTGGGACGTCTGGGACGTTAAGGACATATGGGACATTTAGAACGCCTGGGACATTAGGGACATATGGGACATATGGGACAGCTGGGACGCCTGGGACATTAGGGACATATGGGACATATGGGACATCTGGGACGTCTGGGACGTCTGGGACGTTAGGGACATATAGGACATCTAGGACGTCTGGGTCGTTAGGGACATATGGGACATCTAGGACGTCTGGGACGTCTAGGACGTTAGGGACATACGGGACAGCTGGGACGTCTGGGACGTTAGGGACATACAGGACATTTAGGATGTCTGGGACGTTAGGGACATATGGAACATCTAGGACGCCTGGGACATTAAGGACATATGGGACATCTGGGACGTCTGGGACGTTAGGGACATATGGGATATCTAGGACGTATGGGACGTCTGGGACGTTAAGGACATATGGGACATTTAGGACGCCGGGGACATTAGGGATATATGGGACATATGGAACATCTGGGACGCTTGGGACATTAGGGACATATGGGACATATGGGACATATGGGACATCTGAGACGTCTGGGACGTTAGGGACATATGGGACATCTGGGACGTCTGGGACGTTAGGGACATATGGGACATCTAGGACGCCTGGGACGTCTGGGACGTTAGGGACATACGGGACAGCAGGGACGTCTCGCACGTTAGGGACATATGGGACATTTAGGACGTCTGGGACGTTAGGGACATATGAAACATTTAGGACGCCTGGGACATTAGAGACATATGGGACATATGGGACATCTGGGACGTTAGAAACATATAATACATCTAGGACGTCTGAGACGTTAGAGACATATGAGACATCTAGGACGTCTGGAACGTCTGGGACGTTAGGGACATATGGGACATTTAGGACGTTAGGGACATATGGAACATTTAGAAAGCCTGGGACATTAGGGACATATGGGACGTATGGGACATCTGGGACGTCTGGGACGTTAGGGACATATGGGACATCTAGGCCGTCTGGGATGTCTGAGACGTTAGGGACATACGGGACAGCTAGGACGTCTGGGACGTTAGGGACATATGGGACATTTAGGACGTCTGGGACGTTAGGGACATATGGAACATTTAGAAAGCCTGGAACACTAGGGACATATGGGAGGTATGGGACATCTGGGACGCCTGGAACATTAGGGACATATGGGACATCTGGGACGTTTGGGACGTCTAAGACGTTAGGGACATACAGGACATCTAGGACGTCTGGGACGTTAGGAACGTATGGGACATTTAAGACGTCTGGGACGTCTGGGACGTTAGGGACATACGGGACAGCTGGGACGTCTAAGACGTTAGGAACATATGGGACATTTAGGACGTCTGGGACGTCTGGGACGTTAGGGACATACGGGACAGCTGGGACGTCTGGGACGTTAGGGGCATATGGAAAATTTAGGACGCTTGGAACATTAGGGACATATGAAACATATGGGACATCTGGGACGTCTGGGACGTTAGGGACATATGAGACATCTAAGACGTCTGGGACGTTAAGGACATATGGGACATCTAGGACGTCTGGGACGTCTGGGACGTTAAGGTCATATGAGACATTTAGGACGCCTGGGACATTAGGGACATATGGGACATATGGGACATCTGGGACGCCTGGGACATTAGGGACATATGGGACATATGGGACATCTGAGACGTCTGGGACGTTAGGGACATATGGGACATCTGGGACGTCTAGAACGTTAAGGGCATATGGGACATCTAGGACGTCTGGGACGTCTGGGACGTTGAGGACATATGGGACATTTAGAACGCCTGAGACATTAGGGACATATGGAACATTTAAGACGTCTGGGACGTTAGAGACATATGGATCATCTAGGACGCCTGGGACATTAGGGAGAAATGGGACATATGAGACATTTAGGACGTCTGGGACGTTAAGGACATATGGGACATCTAGGACGTCTGGGACGTTAGGGACATATGGGACATCTAAGACGTCTGGGACGTTAGGGACATATAGGACATCTATGACGTCTGGGTCGTTAGGGACATATGAAACATCTTAGACGTCTGGCATGTCTGGGACGTTAGGGACATACGGGACAGCTGGGACGTCTGGGACGTTAGGGACATATGGAACATTTAGGACGTCTGGGACGTCTGGGAAGTTAGGGACATATGGGACATCTGGGACGTCTGGGACGTTAAGGACATATAGGACATCTAGGACGTCTTGGACGTCTGGGAAGTTAAGGACATATGGGACATTTAGAACGCCTGGGACATTAGGGACTTATTTGACATATGGGACAGCTGGGACGCCTGAGACATTAGGGACATATTGGACATATGGGACATCTGGGACGTCTGGGACGTCTGGGACGTTAGGGACATATAGGACATCTAGGACGTCTGGGACGTCTGGGACGTTAGGGATATACGGGACAGCTGGGACGTCTGGGACGTTAGGGACATATGGAACATCTAGGATGCCTGGGACATTTGAGACATATGGGACATTAAGGACATCTTGGATGTCTGGGACGTTAGGGACATATGGGACATCTGGGACGTCTGGGACGTTAAGGACATATAGGACATCTAGGACGTCTGGGACGTCTGGGAAGTTAAGGACATATGGGACATTTAGAACGCCTGGAACATTAGGGACATATGGGACATATGGGACATATGGGACAGCTGGGACGCCTGAGACATTAGGGACATATTGGACATATGGGACATCTGGGACGTCTGGGACGTCTGGGACGTTAGGGACATATAAGACATCTAGGACGTCTGGGTCGTTAGGGACATATGGGACATCTAGGACGTCTGGGACGTCTGGGACGTTAGGGACACACGGGACAGCTGGGACGTCTGGGACGTTAGGGACATATAGGACATTTAGGATGTGTGGGACGTTAGGGACATATGGAACATCTAGGACGCCTGGGACATCAGGGACATATGGGACATATGGGACATCTGAGACGTTAGGGACAAATAGGACATCTAGGACGTCTGGGACGTCTGGGACGTTAGGGATATACGGGACAGCTGGGACGTCTGGGACGTTAGGGACATATGGAGCATCTAGGACGCCTGGGACATTAGAGACATATGGGACATATGAGACATCTGGGACGTTTAGGACGTTAGGGACATATGGGACATCTGGCACGTCTGGGACGTTAAGGACACGTGAGACATTTGGGACGCGTGGGACATTAGGGACGTATGGGACATCTAGGACGCCTGGGACATTAGGGACATATGGGACATATGGGACATCTGAGACGTCTGGGACGTTAGGGACATATGGGACATCTGAGACGTCTGGGACGTTAAGGACATATAAGACACCTGGGACGTCTGGGACGTTTGGGACGTTAAGGGCATATGGGGCATTTAGAACGTCTGGGACGTTAGGGACATATGAAACATCTAGGACGCCTGGGATATTTGAGACATATGGGACATTAAGGACATCTGGGACGTCTGGGACGTTAGGGACATATGGGAGATCTGGGACGTCTGGGACGTTATGGACATATAGGACATCTAGGACGTCTGGGACGTCTGGGAAGTTAAGGACATATGGGACATTTAGAACGCCTGAGACATTAGGGACATATGGGACTAATGGGACAGCTGGGACGCCTGAGACATTAGGGACATATTGGACATATGGGACATCTGGGACGTCTGGGACGTCTGGGACGTTAGGGACATATAGGACATCTAGGACGTCTGGGACGTTAGGGACATATAGGACATCTAGGACGTCTGGGACGTTAGGGACATATGAAACATCTAGGACGTCTGGGACGTCTAAGACGTTAGGGACATAGGGACAGCTGGGACGTCTGGGACGTTATTGACATATGAGACATTTAGGACGTCTGGGACGTTAGGGACATATGAAACATCTAGGACGCCTGGGACATTCGAGACATATGGGACATTAAGGACATCTGGGAAGTCTGGGACGTTAGGGACATATGGGACATCTGGGACGTCTGGGACGTTAAGGACATATAGGACATCTAGGACGTCTGGGACGTCTGGGACGTCTGGGACGTTAAGGACATATGGGACATTTAGAACGCCTGGGACATTAGGGACATATGGGACATATGGGACAGCTGGGACGCCTGGGACATTAGGGACATATGGGACATATGGGACATCTGGGACGTCTGGGACGTCTGGGACGTTAGGGACATATAGGACATCTAGGACGTCTGGGTCGTTAGGGACATATGGGACATCTAGGACGTCTGGGACGTCTAGGACGTTAGGGACATACGGGACAGCTGGGACGTCTGGGACGTTAGGGACATACAGGACATTTAGGATGTCTGGGACGTTAGGGACATATGGAACATCTAGGACGCCTGGGACATTAAGGACATATGGGACATCTGGGACGTCTGGGACGTTAGGGACATATGGGATATCTAGGACGTATGAGACGTCTGGGACGTTAAGGACATATGGGACATTTAGGACGCCGGGGACATTAGGGATATATGGGACATATGGAACATCTGGGACGCTTGGGACATTAGGGACATATGGGACATATGGGACATCTGAGACGTCTGGGACGTTAGGGACATATGGGACATCTGGGACGTCTGGGACGTTAGGGTCATATGGGACATCTAGGACGCCTGGGACGTCTGGAACGTTAGGGACATACGGGACAGCAGGGACGTCTCGCACGTTAGGGACATATGGGACATTTAGGACGTCTGGGACGTTAGGGACATATGAAACATTTAGGACGCCTGGGACATTAGAGACATATGGGACATATGGGACATCTGGGACGTTAGAAACATATAATACATCTAGGACGTCTGAGACGTTAGAGACATATGAGACATCTAGGACGTCTGGAACGTCTGGGACGTTAGGGACATATGGGACATTTAGGACGTTAGGGACATATGGAACATTTAGAAAGCCTGGGACATTAGGGACATATGGGACGTATGGGACATCTGGGACGTCTGGGACGTTAGGTACATATGGGACATCTAGGCCGTCTGGGATGTCTGAGACGTTAGGGACATACGGGACAGCTAGGACGTCTGGGACGTTAGGGACATATGGGACATTTAGGACGTCTGGGACGTTAGGGACATATGGAACATTTAGAAAGCCTGGAACACTAGGGACATATGGGAGGTATGGGACATCTGGGACGCCTGGAACATTAGGGACATATGGGACATCTGGGACGTTTGGGACGTCTAAGACGTTAGGGACATACAGGACATCTAGGACGTCTGGGACGTTAGGAACGTATGGGACATTTAAGACGTCTGGGACGTCTGGGACGTTAGGGACATACGGGACAGCTGGGACGTCTAAGACGTTAGGAACATATGGGACATTTAGGACGTCTGGGACGTCTGGGACGTTAGGGACATACGGGACAGCTGGGACGTCTGGGACGTTAGGGGCATATGGAAAATTTAGGACGCTTGGGACATTAGGGACATATGAAACATATGGGACATCTGGGACGTCTGGGACGTTAGGGACATATGAGACATCTAAGACGTCTGGGACGTGAAGGACATATGGGACATCTAGGACGTCTGGGACGTCTGGGACGTTTAGGTCATATGAGACATTTAGGACGCCTGGGACATTAGGGACATATGGGACATATGGGACATCTGGGACGCCTGGGACATTAGGGACATATGGGACATATGGGACATCTGAGACGTCTGGGACGTTAGGGACATATGGGACATCTGGGACGTCTAGAACGTTAAGGGCATATTAGACATCTAGGACATCTGGGACGTCTGGGACGTTGAGGACATATGGGACATTTAGAACGCCTGAGACATTAGGGACATATGGAACATTTAAGACGTCTGGGACGTTAGGGACATATGGATCATCTAGGACGCCTGGGACATTAGGGACAAATGGGACATATGAGACATTTAGGACGTCTGGGACGTTAAGGACATATGGGACATCTAGGACGTCTGGGACGTTAGGGACATATGGGACATCTAAGACGTCTGGGACGTTAGGGACATATAGGACATCTATGACGTCTGGGTCGTTAGGGACATATGAAACATCTTAGACGTCTGGCATGTCTGGGACGTTAGGGACATACGGGACAGCTGGGACGTCTGGGACGTTAGGGACATATGGGACATTTAGGACGTCTGGGACGTCTGGGAAGTTAGGGACATATGGGACATCTGGGACGTCTGGGACGTTAAGGACATATAGGACATCTAGGACGTCTGGGACGTCTGGGAATATAAGGACATATGGGACATTTAGAACGCCTGGGACATTAGGGACATATGGGACATATGGGACAGCTGGGACGCCTGAGACATTAGGGACATATTGGACATATGGGACATCTGGGACGTCTGGGACGTCTGGGACGTTAGGGACATATAGGACATCTAGGACGTCTGGGACGTCTGGGACGTTAGGGATATACGGGACAGCTGGGACGTCTGGGACGTTAGGGACATATGGAACATCTAGGATGCCTGGGACATTTGAGACATATGGGACATTAAGGACATCTGGGATGTCTGGGACGTTAGGGACATATGGGACATCTGGGACGTCTGGGACGTTAAGGACATATAGGACATCTAGGACGTCTGGGACGTCTGGGAAGTTAAGGACATATGGGACATTTAGAACGCCTGGAACATTAGCGACATATGGGACATATGGGACATATGGGACAGCTGGGACGCCTGAGACATTAGGGACATATTGGACATATGGGACATCTGGGACGTCTGGGACGTCTGGGACGTTAGGGACATATAGGACATCTAGGACGTCTGGGTCGTTAGGGACATATGGGACATCTAGGACGTCTGGGACGTCTGGGACGTTAGGGACACACGGGACAGCTGGGACGTCTGGGACGTTAAGGACATATAGGACATCTAGGACGTCTGGGACGTCTGGGAAGTTAAGGACATATGGGACATTTAGAACGCCTGGAACATTAGGGACATATGGGACATATGGGACATATGGGACAGCTGGGACGCCTGAGACATTAGGGACATATTGGACATATGGGACATCTGGGACGTCTGGGACGTCTGGGACGTTAGGGACATATAGGACATCTAGGACGTCTGGGTCGTTAGGGACATATGGGACAGCTGGGACGCCTGAGACATTAGGGACATATTGGACATATGGGACATCTGGGACGTCTGGGACGTCTGGGACGTTAGGGACATATAGGACATCTAGGACGTCTGGGTCGTTAGGGACATATGGGACAGCTGGGACGCCTGAGACATTAGGGACATATTGGACATATGGGACATCTGGGACGTCTGGGACGTCTGGGACGTTAGGGACATATAGGACATTTAGGATGTGTGGGACGTCTGGGACGTTAGGGATATACGGGACAGCTGGGACGTCTGGGACGTTAGGGACATATGGAGCATCTAGGACGCCTGGGACATCAGGGACATATGGGACATATGGGACATCTGAGACGTTAGGGACAAATAGGACATCTAGGACGTCTGGGACGTCTGGGACGTTAGGGATATACGGGACAGCTGGGACGTCTGGGACGTTAGGGACATATGGAGCATCTAGGACGCCTGGGACATTAGAGACATATGGGACATATGAGACATCTGGGACGTTTAGGACGTTAGGGACATATGGGACATCTGGCACGTCTGGGACGTTAAGGACACGTGAGACATTTGGGACGCGTGGGACATTAGGGACGTATGGGACATCTAGGACGCCTGGGACATTAGGGACATATGGGACATATGGGACATCTGGGAAGTCTGGGACGTTAGGGACATATGGGACATCTGGGACGTCTGGGACGTTAAGGACATATAGGACATCTAGGACGTCTGGGACGTCTGGGACGTCTGGGACGTTAAGGACATATGGGACATTTAGAACGCCTGGGACATTAGGGACATATGGGACATATGGGACAGCTGGGACGCCTGGGACATTAGGGACATATGGGACATATGGGACATCTGGGACGTCTGGGACGTCTGGGACGTTAGGGACATATAGGACATCTAGGACGTCTGGGTCGTTAGGGACATATGGGACATCTAGGACGTCTGGGACGTCTAGGACGTTAGGGACATACGGGACAGCTGGGACGTCTGGGACGTTAGGGACATACAGGACATTTAGGATGTCTGGGACGTTAGGGACATATGGAACATCTAGGACGCCTGGGACATTAAGGACATATGGGACATCTGGGACGTCTGGGACGTTAGGGACATATGGGATATCTAGGACGTATGAGACGTCTGGGACGTTAAGGACATATGGGACATTTAGGACGCCGGGGACATTAGGGATATATGGGACATATGGAACATCTGGGACGCTTGGGACATTAGGGACATATGGGACATATGGGACATCTGAGACGTCTGGGACGTTAGGGACATATGGGACATCTGGGACGTCTGGGACGTTAGGGTCATATGGGACATCTAGGACGCCTGGGACGTCTGGAACGTTAGGGACATACGGGACAGCAGGGACGTCTCGCACGTTAGGGACATATGGGACATTTAGGACGTCTGGGACGTTAGGGACATATGAAACATTTAGGACGCCTGGGACATTAGAGACATATGGGACATATGGGACATCTGGGACGTTAGAAACATATAATACATCTAGGACGTCTGAGACGTTAGAGACATATGAGACATCTAGGACGTCTGGAACGTCTGGGACGTTAGGGACATATGGGACATTTAGGACGTTAGGGACATATGGAACATTTAGAAAGCCTGGGACATTAGGGACATATGGGACGTATGGGACATCTGGGACGTCTGGGACGTTAGGTACATATGGGACATCTAGGCCGTCTGGGATGTCTGAGACGTTAGGGACATACGGGACAGCTAGGACGTCTGGGACGTTAGGGACATATGGGACATTTAGGACGTCTGGGACGTTAGGGACATATGGAACATTTAGAAAGCCTGGAACACTAGGGACATATGGGAGGTATGGGACATCTGGGACGCCTGGAACATTAGGGACATATGGGACATCTGGGACGTTTGGGACGTCTAAGACGTTAGGGACATACAGGACATCTAGGACGTCTGGGACGTTAGGAACGTATGGGACATTTAAGACGTCTGGGACGTCTGGGACGTTAGGGACATACGGGACAGCTGGGACGTCTAAGACGTTAGGAACATATGGGACATTTAGGACGTCTGGGACGTCTGGGACGTTAGGGACATACGGGACAGCTGGGACGTCTGGGACGTTAGGGGCATATGGAAAATTTAGGACGCTTGGGACATTAGGGACATATGAAACATATGGGACATCTGGGACGTCTGGGACGTTAGGGACATATGAGACATCTAAGACGTCTGGGACGTGAAGGACATATGGGACATCTAGGACGTCTGGGACGTCTGGGACGTTTAGGTCATATGAGACATTTAGGACGCCTGGGACATTAGGGACATATGGGACATATGGGACATCTGGGACGCCTGGGACATTAGGGACATATGGGACATATGGGACATCTGAGACGTCTGGGACGTTAGGGACATATGGGACATCTGGGACGTCTAGAACGTTAAGGGCATATTAGACATCTAGGACATCTGGGACGTCTGGGACGTTGAGGACATATGGGACATTTAGAACGCCTGAGACATTAGGGACATATGGAACATTTAAGACGTCTGGGACGTTAGGGACATATGGATCATCTAGGACGCCTGGGACATTAGGGACAAATGGGACATATGAGACATTTAGGACGTCTGGGACGTTAAGGACATATGGGACATCTAGGACGTCTGGGACGTTAGGGACATATGGGACATCTAAGACGTCTGGGACGTTAGGGACATATAGGACATCTATGACGTCTGGGTCGTTAGGGACATATGAAACATCTTAGACGTCTGGCATGTCTGGGACGTTAGGGACATACGGGACAGCTGGGACGTCTGGGACGTTAGGGACATATGGGACATTTAGGACGTCTGGGACGTCTGGGAAGTTAGGGACATATGGGACATCTGGGACGTCTGGGACGTTAAGGACATATAGGACATCTAGGACGTCTGGGACGTCTGGGAATATAAGGACATATGGGACATTTAGAACGCCTGGGACATTAGGGACATATGGGACATATGGGACAGCTGGGACGCCTGAGACATTAGGGACATATTGGACATATGGGACATCTGGGACGTCTGGGACGTCTGGGACGTTAGGGACATATAGGACATCTAGGACGTCTGGGACGTCTGGGACGTTAGGGATATACGGGACAGCTGGGACGTCTGGGACGTTAGGGACATATGGAACATCTAGGATGCCTGGGACATTTGAGACATATGGGACATTAAGGACATCTGGGATGTCTGGGACGTTAGGGACATATGGGACATCTGGGACGTCTGGGACGTTAAGGACATATAGGACATCTAGGACGTCTGGGACGTCTGGGAAGTTAAGGACATATGGGACATTTAGAACGCCTGGAACATTAGCGACATATGGGACATATGGGACATATGGGACAGCTGGGACGCCTGAGACATTAGGGACATATTGGACATATGGGACATCTGGGACGTCTGGGACGTCTGGGACGTTAGGGACATATAGGACATCTAGGACGTCTGGGTCGTTAGGGACATATGGGACATCTAGGACGTCTGGGACGTCTGGGACGTTAGGGACACACGGGACAGCTGGGACGTCTGGGACGTTAAGGACATATAGGACATCTAGGACGTCTGGGACGTCTGGGAAGTTAAGGACATATGGGACATTTAGAACGCCTGGAACATTAGGGACATATGGGACATATGGGACATATGGGACAGCTGGGACGCCTGAGACATTAGGGACATATTGGACATATGGGACATCTGGGACGTCTGGGACGTCTGGGACGTTAGGGACATATAGGACATCTAGGACGTCTGGGTCGTTAGGGACATATGGGACAGCTGGGACGCCTGAGACATTAGGGACATATTGGACATATGGGACATCTGGGACGTCTGGGACGTCTGGGACGTTAGGGACATATAGGACATCTAGGACGTCTGGGTCGTTAGGGACATATGGGACAGCTGGGACGCCTGAGACATTAGGGACATATTGGACATATGGGACATCTGGGACGTCTGGGACGTCTGGGACGTTAGGGACATATAGGACATTTAGGATGTGTGGGACGTCTGGGACGTTAGGGATATACGGGACAGCTGGGACGTCTGGGACGTTAGGGACATATGGAGCATCTAGGACGCCTGGGACATCAGGGACATATGGGACATATGGGACATCTGAGACGTTAGGGACAAATAGGACATCTAGGACGTCTGGGACGTCTGGGACGTTAGGGATATACGGGACAGCTGGGACGTCTGGGACGTTAGGGACATATGGAGCATCTAGGACGCCTGGGACATTAGAGACATATGGGACATATGAGACATCTGGGACGTTTAGGACGTTAGGGACATATGGGACATCTGGCACGTCTGGGACGTTAAGGACACGTGAGACATTTGGGACGCGTGGGACATTAGGGACGTATGGGACATCTAGGACGCCTGGGACATTAGGGACATATGGGACATATGGGACATCTGAGACGTCTGGGACGTTAGGGACATATGGGACATCTGAGACGTCTGGGACGTTAAGGACATGTAAGACACCTGGGACGTCTGGGACGTTTGGGACGTTAAGGGCATATGGGGCATTTAGAACGTCTAGGACGTTAGGGACATATGAAACATCTAGGACGCCTGGGATATTTGAGACATATGGGACATTAAGGACATCTGGGACGTCTGGGACGTTAGGGACATATGGGAGATCTGGGACGTCTGGGACGTTATGGACATATAGGACATCTAGGACGTCTGGGACGTCTGGGAAGTTAAGGACATATGGGACATTTAGAACGCCTGAGACATTAGGGACATATGGGACTAATGGGACAGCTGGGACGCCTGAGATATTAGGGACATATTGGACATATGGGACATCTGGGACGTCTGGGACGTCTGGGACGTTAGGGACATATAGGACATCTAGGACGTCTGGGACGTTAGGGACATATAGGACATCTAGGACGTCTGGGACGTTAGGGACATATGAAACATCTAGGACGTCTGGGACGTCTAAGACGTTAGGGACATAGGGACAGCTGGGACGTCTGGGACGTTATTGACATATGAGACATTTAGGACGTCTGGGACGTTAGGGACATATGAAACATCTAGGACGCCTGGGACATTCGAGACATATGGGACATTAAGGACATCTGGGAAGTCTGGGACGTTAGGGACATATGGGACATCTGGGACGTCTGGGACGTTAAGGACATATAGGACATCTAGGACGTCTGGGACGTCTGGGACGTCTGGGACGTTAAGGACATATGGGACATTTAGAACGCCTGGGACATTAGGGACATATGGGACATATGGGACAGCTGGGACGCCTGGGACATTAGGGACATATGGGACATATGGGACATCTGGGACGTCTGGGACGTCTGGGACGTTAGGGACATATAGGACATCTAGGACGTCTGGGTCGTTAGGGACATATGGGACATCTAGGACGTCTGGGACGTCTAGGACGTTAGGGACATACGGGACAGCTGGGACGTCTGGGACGTTAGGGACATACAGGACATTTAGGATGTCTGGGACGTTAGGGACATATGGAACATCTAGGACGCCTGGGACATTAAGGACATATGGGACATCTGGGACGTCTGGGACGTTAGGGACATATGGGATATCTAGGACGTATGAGACGTCTGGGACGTTAAGGACATATGGGACATTTAGGACGCCGGGGACATTAGGGATATATGGGACATATGGAACATCTGGGACGCTTGGGACATTAGGGACATATGGGACATATGGGACATCTGAGACGTCTGGGACGTTAGGGACATATGGGACATCTGGGACGTCTGGGACGTTAGGGTCATATGGGACATCTAGGACGCCTGGGACGTCTGGACCGTTAGGGACATACGGGACAGCAGGGACGTCTCGCACGTTAGGGACATATGGGACATTTAGGACGTCTGGGACGTTAGGGACATATGAAACATTTAGGACGCCTGGGACATTAGAGACATATGGGACATATGGGACATCTGGGACGTTAGAAACATATAATACATCTAGGACGTCTGAGACGTTAGAGACATATGAGACATCTAGGACGTCTGGAACGTCTGGGACGTTAGGGACATATGGGACATTTAGGACGTTAGGGACATATGGAACATTTAGAAAGCCTGGGACATTAGGGACATATGGGACGTATGGGACATCTGGGACGTCTGGGACGTTAGGGACATATGGGACATCTAGGCCGTCTGGGATGTCTGAGACGTTAGGGACATACGGGACAGCTAGGACGTCTGGGACGTTAGGGACATATGGGACATTTAGGACGTCTGGGACGTTAGGGACATATGGAACATTTAGAAAGCCTGGAACACTAGGGACATATGGGAGGTATGGGACATCTGGGACGCCTGGAACATTAGGGACATATGGGACATCTGGGACGTTTGGGACGTCTAAGACGTTAGGGACATACAGGACATCTAGGACGTCTGGGACGTTAGGAACGTATGGGACATTTAAGACGTCTGGGACGTCTGGGACGTTAGGGACATACGGGACAGCTGGGACGTCTAAGACGTTAGGAACATATGGGACATTTAGGACGTCTGGGACGTCTGGGACGTTAGGGACATACGGGACAGCTGGGACGTCTGGGACGTTAGGGGCATATGGAAAATTTAGGACGCTTGGGACATTAGGGACATATGAAACATATGGGACATCTGGGACGTCTGGGACGTTAGGGACATATGAGACATCTAAGACGTCTGGGACGTGAAGGACATATGGGACATCTAGGACGTCTGGGACGTCTGGGACGTTAAGGTCATATGAGACATTTAGGACGCCTGGGACATTAGGGACATATGGGACATATGGGACATCTGGGACGCCTGGGACATTAGGGACATATGGGACATATGGGACATCTGAGACGTCTGGGACGTTAGGGACATATGGGACATCTGGGACGTCTAGAACGTTAAGGGCATATTAGATATCTAGGACATCTGGGACGTCTGGGACGTTGAGGACATATGGGACATTTAGAACGCCTGAGACATTAGGGACATATGGAACATTTAAGACGTCTGGGACGTTAGGGACATATGGATCATCTAGGACGCCTGGGACATTAGGGACAAATGGGACATATGAGACATTTAGGACGTCTGGGACGTTAAGGACATATGGGACATCTAGGACGTCTGGGACGTTAGGGACATATGGGACATCTAAGACGTCTGGGACGTTAGGGACATATAGGACATCTATGACGTCTGGGTCGTTAGGGACATATGAAACATCTTAGACGTCTGGCATGTCTGGGACGTTAGGGACATACGGGACAGCTGGGACGTCTGGGACGTTAGGGACATATGGGACATTTAGGACGTCTGGGACGTCTGGGAAGTTAGGGACATATTGGACATCTGGGACGTCTGGGACGTTAAGGACATATAGGACATCTAGGACGTCTGGGACGTCTGGGAAGTTAAGGACATATGGGACATTTAGAACGCCTGGGACATTAGGGACATATGGGACATATGGGACAGCTGGGACGCCTGAGACATTAGGGACATATTGGACATATGGGACATCTGGGACGTCTGGGACGTCTGGGACGTTAGGGACATATAGGACATCTAGGACGTCTGGGACGTCTGGGACGTTAGGGATATACGGGACAGCTGGGACGTCTGGGACGTTAGGGACATATGGAACATCTAGGATGCCTGGGACATTTGAGACATATGGGACATTAAGGACATCTGGGATGTCTGGGACGTTAGGGACATATGGGACATCTTTGACGTCTGGGACGTTAAGGACATATAGGACATCTAGGACGTCTGGGACGTCTGGGAAGTTAAGGACATATGGGACATTTAGAACGCCTGGAACATTAGCGACATATGGGACATATGGGACATATGGGACAGCTGGGACGCCTGAGACATTAGGGACATATTGGACATATGGGACATCTGGGACGTCTGGGACGTCTGGGACGTTAGGGACATATAGGACATCTAGGACGTCTGGGTCGTTAGGGACATATGGGACATCTAGGACGTCTGGGACGTCTGGGACGTTAGGGACACACGGGACAGCTGGGACGTCTGGGACGTTAAGGACATATAGGACATCTAGGACGTCTGGGACGTCTGGGAAGTTAAGGACATATGGGACATTTAGAACGCCTGGAACATTAGGGACATATGGGACATATGGGACATATGGGACAGCTGGGACGCCTGAGACATTAGGGACATATTGGACATATGGGACATCTGGGACGTCTGGGACGTCTGGGACGTTAGGGACATATAGGACATTTAGGACGTCTGGGTCGTTAGGGACATATGGGACAGCTGGGACGCCTGAGACATTAGGGACATATTGGACATATGGGACATCTGGAACGTCTGGGACGTCTGGGACGTTAGGGACATATAGGACATTTAGGATGTGTGGGACGTTAGGGACATATGGAACATCTAGGACGCCTGGGACATCAGGGACATATGGGACATATGGGACATCTGAGACGTTAGGGACAAATAGGACATCTAGGACGTCTGGGACGTCTGGGACGTTAGGGATATACGGGACAGCTGGGACGTCTGAGACGTTAGGGACATATGGAGCATCTAGGACGCCTGGGACATTAGAGACATATGGGACATATGAGACATCTGGGACGTTTAGGACGTTAGGGACATATGGGACATCTGGCACGTCTGGGACGTTAAGGACACGTGAGACATTTGGGACGCGTGGGACATTAGGGACGTATGGGACATCTAGGACGCCTGGGACATTAGGGACATATGGGACATATGGGACATCTGAGACGTCTGGGACGTTAGGGACATATGGGACATCTGAGACGTCTGGGACGTTAAGGACATATAAGACACCTGAGACGTCTGGGACGTCTGGGACGTTAAGGGCATATGGGGCATTTAGAACGTCTGGGACGTTAGGGTCATATGGATAATCTATAACGCCTGGGACATTAGAGACATATGGGACATATGAGACATCTTGGACGTTTGGGACGTTAGGGACATATGGGACATCTGGCACGTCTGGGACGTTAAGGACATATGAGACATTTGGGACGCGTGGGACATATGGGACATATGGGACATCTGAGACGTCTGGGACATTAGGGACATATGGGACATATGGGACATCTGAGACGTCTGGGACGTTAGGGACATATGGGAAATTTGAGACGTCTGGGACGTTAAGGACATATAAGACACCTGGGACGTCTGGGACGTCTGGGACGTTAGGGACATATGGAGCATCTAGGACGCCTGGGACATTAGAGACATATGGGACATATGGGACATCTGGGACGTCTAGGACGTTAGGGACATACGGGACAGCTAGGACGTCTGGGATGTTAGGGACATATGGAACATCTAGGACGCCTGGGACATTAGAGACATGTGGGACAAATGGGACATCTGGGACGTCTGGGACGTTAGGGACATATGGGCATCTAGGACGTATGGGACGTCTGGGACGTTAAGGACATATGGGACATTTAGGACGCCTGGGACATTAGGGATATATGGGACATATGGGACATCTGGGACGCTTGGGACATTAGGGACATATGGGACATATGGGACATGTGGGACATCTGAGACGTCTGGGACGTTAGGGACATATGGGACATCTGGGACGTCTGGGACGTTAGGGACATATGGGACATCTAGGACGTCTGGGACGTCTGGGACGTTAGGGACATACGGGACAGCAGGGACGTCTGGGACGTTAGGGACATATGGGACATTTAGGACGTCTGGGACATTAGGGACATATGAAACATTTAGGACGCCTGGGACATTAGGGACATATAGGACATATGGGACATCTGGGACGTCTGGGACGTTAGGGACATATAATACATTTAAGACGTCTGAGACGTTAGGGACATATGGGACATCTAAGACGTCTGGGACGTCTGGGACGTTAGGGACATACGGGACATCTAGGACGCTTGGGACATTAGGGACATATGGAACATATGGGACATCTGGGACGTTTGGGACGTTAGGGACATATGGGACATTTGGGACGTCTGGGACGTTAAGGACATATGGGACATCTAGGACGTCTGGGACGTCTGGGACGTTAAGGACATATGGGACATTTAGGACGCCTGGGATATTAGGGACATATGGAACTTATGGAACATCTGGGACGCCTGAAACATTAGGGATATATGGGACATATGGGACATCTGGGACGTCTGGGACGTTAGGGACATATTTGACATCTGTGACGTCTGGGACGTTAAGGACATATGGGACATCTAGGACGTCTGGGACGTCTGGGACGTTGAGGACATATGGGACATTTAGGACGCCTGGGACATTAGGGAAATATGGGACATATGGGACATCTGGCACGTCTGGGACGTTAAGGACATATGGGACATCTGAGACGTTTGGGACGTCTGAGACGTTAAGGACAAATAGGACATTTAGGACGCCTGGGACATTAGGGACATATGGGACATATGGGACATCTGGGACGCCCGAGACATTAGGGACATATGGGACATCTGGGACGTCTGGGACGTTAGGGACATATAATACATCTAGGACGTCTGAGACGTTTGGGACATATGGGACATCTAGGACGTCTGGGATGTCTGGGACGTTAGGGACATACGGGACAGCTGGGACGTCTGGGACGTTAAGGATATATGGGAAATTTAGGACCTTTGGGACGTTAGAAACATATGGAACATCTAGGACGTCTTAGACATTAGGGACATATGGGACATATGGGACATCTGGGACGTCTGGGACGTTAGGGACATATGGGACATCTGGGACGTCTGGGACATTAGAGACATATGGGACATCTAGGACGTCTTGGACGTCTGGGACGTTAAGGACATATGGGACATTTAGGACGCCTGAACTTTAGGGACATATGGGACATATGGGACATCTGGGACGCCTGGGACGTATCAAACATATGGGACATCTGGGACGTCTGGGACGTTAGGGGCATATGGGATATCTGGGACGTCTGGGACGTTAGGAACATATGGGACATTTAGGACGGCTGGGACGTTAGGGACATATAATACATCTAGGACGTCTGAGACGTTTGGGACATATGGGATATCTAGGACGTCTGGGATGTCTGGGACGTTAGGGACATACGGGACAGCTGGGACGTCTGGGACGGTAAGGATATATGGGAAATTTAGGACCTTTGGGACGTTAGAAACATATGGAACATCTAGGACGTCTTAGACATTAGGGACTGTAACGAAGGATAAAGGTTTGGCCTTACCTGTTGGCGAAAGTTATATTAGATATTTTGCCGGCTGGTATCTATCGGCCTAATTAGGCTAACTCGCCGAGAGGGTCGGGGTTCCAGCAAAGCTGCAAAAAAAAACTAAAGGAGAGGGCGCCAGGTCCTCGACGTTGACTAATCCTTGCGTCGGACCTCCACAAGGTAAGAAATAAATCCAGCAAATCAAATTATCAAAGACCAAATAACTTATCACAGCGTTTATTACCTGTTCGGTGCTATAGTGCAAACCCGCAGATAAAAGATACACATAAACATATATACATTACTAAGTGAAATAAAATAAAACAAGGCAGGCTTTAAACTATCGCAACATCTATCATAATTCAGAATATATTCACGCAGGTACAATAATTATTACACACCCTGTGAGGCAGTGCGCGGCGAAACGAGGCTATGCAAGCGTAAGGCTAACTTACAATCCCGAGAGTTAGCTCCAATGGAGACTAAGACGTTACTTAAAAATTTCTAGAGTACAGACACACCGTGCGTTTGTATGGCCATACGAGAACGAAGGTTAATGCAAACTCATTATACTGTATGGGATGATTTAACAAAACAAAACAGCTTGAATATGCCCTTACAATATTGATTGACCGTGAAATTCCGTAAATAATTCACGGGAGATTGTACTCAAAGCGATACGTTGCCGACGTCGGGTCCTTAAACACAATCTAATTAAAGCTCCAACTTCACACGTAATGCGCGGTGGTTGTCACAAAATTTAACCTTGATTTTGAGCTTATGCAAATGGAGGGGGCCCAAACGGTCGCGAGACTTCGCTAAAACGTGCCACAAGTAAGTCTGAACATCCCACTACAATGTCTTACAAAATTCCAATGTACTGGTCGGCTATAATTTTATAGAAATCTGAATATATATTTAAACGGAGTCGCTGACACTACCGATATGTGGCCTAGAAGCTAAGAAGCTAGCCTGCTAGTGTAGCAGTTAGCACACACGATACCGACAACCCGAGGTTATAATTTAGCATAATTAAACTGAGCCGAGACAACTTCAAACAGTTAGTAGTACTTCAGTAAACGACGAGCACAAATGGTACAGCCAGCCCCTAATCTAATCTAAAACTACATCAAGTGGGTCGAGCTGTATGACATTCCCTGTCAATATCTATGCGAAAGGTTCGCCTAATCACAAAAATAATACACAAGAGAGGGGCGATTGGTATAGCATGCCCTATAACTATGCGAAAGGTACACACCCAAGTCTAATTATCCCGCAGGTTTCCTTGCAATGTCACAACTGAGACTTCCGAGATGGCTGGAGTCGAGTGCGCTCGCTTCCTGCAGTAGATCAAGCAGCGCAGGGGGCCTTACTTTGGAAGCCGAAGGAGATGCGAGAGGGTGGCGATGAGCGAGCTCCTATTTCCTCGCAGGAACCGTGACAGGCAGATTGCGAAATCCAAGTGCAACACATCAAATTACAGGAACACATGACTGGTTCTCGGCATAATTGAGTCCCGTCAAAATTGGCTAAAAACGTACAAAGAAATTCCCAAGTAAGCCATAGATTAAGAAGCCAGGGCTTACATCAGTTTACCTTTTGCTGGAGGAAAGCCATGTTGAACGCGCCAGAAAGAACTGACCCCAATAAATCCGCAGAGGCGAAATTGACGTAAGTACTAACACACCAATTACTAACGTCTTAAAGAGGGCTCCTATACTTGTAGATCCTCTATCAAATCAAAACGGAGAGCAGCTAAACCAATTAGCTCATAAATGAAGTACCGAGCCGGGGCACAGCTTGCACAAATTCCAGGACATCAAAATTCTTCCAAAATAAAATCTGACTGACTTCTAAAATAACAACGTTATACCCTAGCAACAAATCAGGCCAGGAATCTAGATTATAATTGATGTACGTACTGTTGTAGAATTGGAGCAAAATAAGTTTAAATAATGACATCCAGCTGATTACTAGGGGAGTTGCATACGTAACCACATATTAACTATACTAATGCATGCAAAATCACCAACTGAAACTACTGGCTAATACTTAGGAATAAAAGTTCAGCTATCAAAATTTTACTAGTACAGGGAAAGCTACAAAAGAACCGTAACAGGACATATGGGACATATGGGACATCTGGGACGTCTGGGACGTTAGGGACATATGGGACATCTGGGACGTCTGGGACATTAGAGACATATGGGACATCTAGGACGTCTTGGACGTCTTGGACGTTAAGGACATATGGGACATTTTGGACGCCTGGACATTAGAGACATATGGGACATATGGGACATCTGGGACGCCTGGGACGTATCAGACATATGGGACATATGGGACATCTGGGACGTCTGGGACGTTAGGGGCATATGGGATATCTGGGACGTCTGGGACGTTAGGAACATATGGGACATTTAGGACGGCTGGGACGTTAGGGACATACGGGACAGTTGGGACGTCTGGGACGTTAGGGACATATGGGACATTTAGGACGTCTGGGACGTTAGGGACATATGGAACATTTAGGAAGCCTGGGACGTTAGGGACATATGGGACATTTAGGACGCCTGGGACATTAGGGACATATGGGACATATGGGTCATCTGGGACGTCTGGGACGTTAGGGACATATGGGACATCTGGGACGTCTAAGACGTTAGGGACATATGGGACATCTGGGACGTCTGGGACGTTAAGGACATATGGGACATCTAGGAAGCCTGGGACATTAGGGACATATGGGACATATGGGACATCTGGGCCGTCTGGGACGTTAGGGACATATGGGACATATAGGACGTCTGGGACGTTTAGGATATATGAGACATCTAGGACGTCTGGGACGTCTGGGACGTTAAGGACATATGGGACATTTGGGACGTCTGGGACGTTAAGGACAGATGGGACATTTAGGACGCCTGGGAAATTAGGGACATATGGAACATATGGGACATCTGGGACGCCTGGGACCTTACGGATATATAGGACATATGGGACATCTGGGACGTCTGGGACGTTGAGGACATATGGGACATTTAGGACGCCTGGGACATTAGGGACATATGGGACATATGGGACATCTGGCACGTCTGTGACGTTAAGGACATATGGGACATTTGGGACGTCTGGGACGTTAAGGACAGATGGGACATTTAGGACGCCTGGGAAATTAGGGACATATGGAACATATGGGACATCTGGGACGCCTGGGACATTAGGGATATATGGGACATATGGGACATCTGGGACGTCTGGGACGGTAAGGACATATGGGACATTTAGCACGCCTGGGACATTAGGGACATATGGGACATCTGGGACGCCTGGGACATTAGGGACATATGGGACATTTGGGACGTCTAAGACGTTAGGGACATATGGGACATCTGGGACGTCTGGGACGTTAAGGACATATGGGACATCTAAGACGTCTGGGACGTCTGGGACGTTAACGACATATGTGACATTTAGGACGCCTGGGACATTAGGGACATATGGGACATATGGGACTCTTGGGACATTAGGGACATTTGGGACATATGGGACATCTGTGACGGCTGGGACGTTAGGGACATATAGGACATCTAAGGCATCTGGGACGTTAGGGACATATGGGACATCTAGGACGTCTGGGAAGTCTGAGACGTTAAGGACATACGGGACAGCTGGGACGTCTGGGACGTTAGGGACATATAGAACATCTACGACGCCTGGGACATTAGAGGCATATGGGACATATGAGACATCTGGGTGGGACGTTAGGGACATATGGGACATTTAGGGCGTCTGGGACGTTAGGGACATTTGGAACATCTAGGACGCTTGGGACATTAGGGACATATGGAACATATGGGACATCTGGGACGTTAGAGACATATTGGACATTTGGCACGTCTGGGACGTTAAGGACATATGGGACATCTAGAACGTCTGGGACGTCTGGGACGTTAAGGACATATGGGACATTTAGGACTCCTGGGACATTAGGGACATATGGGACATATGGGACGTCTGGGACGTTTAGGATATATGAGACATCTAGGACGTCTGGGACGTCTGGGACGTTAAGGACATATGGGACATTTGGGACGTCTGGGACGTTAAGGACAGATGGGACATTTAGGACGCCTGGGAAATTAGGGACATATGGAACATATGGGACATCTGGGACGCCTGGGACATTACGGACATATGGGACATTTGGGACGTCTGGGACGTTAAGGACAGATGGGACATTTAGGACGCCTGGGAAATTAGGGACATATGGAACATATGAGACATCTGGGACGCCTGGGACATTAGGGATATATGGGACATATGGGACATCTGGCACGTCTGGGACGGTAAGGACATATGGGACATCTAGAACGTCTGGGACGTCTGGGACGTTAAGGACATATGGGACATTTAGGACTCCTGGGACATTAGGGACATATGGGACGTCTGGGACGTTTAGGATATATGAGACATCTAGGACGTCTGGGACGTCTGGGACGTTAAGGACATATGGGACATTTGGGACGTCTGGGACGTTAAAGACAGATGGGACATTTAGGACGCCTGGGACATTAGGAACATATGGGACATATGGGACATCTGGCACGTCTGGGACGTTAAGGACATATGGGACATTTGGGACGTCTGGGACGTTAAGGACAGATGGGACATTTCGGACGCCTGGGAAATTAGGGACATATGGAACATATGAGACATCTGGGACGCCTGGGACATTAGGGATATATGGGACATATGGGACATCTGGGACGTCTGGGACGGTAAGGACATATGGGACATTTAGCACGCCTGGGACATTAGGGACATATGGGACATATGGGACATCTGTGACGGCTGGGACGTTAGGGACATATTGGACATCTAAGACATCTGGGACGGTAGGGACATATGGGACATCTAGGACGTCTGGGACGTCTGGGACGTTAGGAACATACGGGACAGCTGGGACGTCTGGGACGTTAGGGGCATATAGAACATCTACGACGCCTGGGACGTTAGAGGCATATGGGACATCTGGGTGGGACGTTAGGGACATATGGGACATTTAGGACGTCTGGGACGTTAGGGACATTTGGAACATCTAGGACGCTTGGGACATTAGGGACATATGGAACATATGGGACATCTGGGACGTTAGAGACATATTTGACATTTGGGACGTCTGGGACGTTAAGGACATATGGGACATCTAGGACGTCTGGGACGTCTGGAACGTTAAGGACATATGGGACATTTAGGACTCCTGGGACATTAGAGACATATGGAACATATGGGACATCTGGGACGCCTGGGACATTAGGGACATATGGGACATATGGGACATCTGGGACGTCTGGGACGTTAGGGACATATGGGACATCTGGGACGTCTTGGACGTTAAGGACATATGAGACATCTAGTACGGCTGGGACGTCTGGGACGTTGAGGACATATGGGACATTTAGGACGCCTGGGACATCAGGGACATATGGGACATATGGGACATCTGGGACGTCTGGGAAGTTAAGGACATATGGGACATCTAAGACGTTTGGGACGTCTGAGACGTTAAGGACAAATAGGACATTTAGGACGCCTGGGACATTAAGGACATATGGGACATGTGGGACATCTGGGACGCCCGGGACATTAGGGACATATGAAACATATGGGACATCTGGAACGTCTGTGACGTTAGGGACATATAGGACATCTAGGACGTCTGACACGTTCGGGACATATGGAACATCTAGGACGTCTGGGATGTCTGGGACGTTAGGAACATACGGGACAGCTGGGACGTCTGGGACGTTAAGGACATATGGGAAATTTAGGACGTTTGGGACGTTAGGAACATATGGAACATCTAGGACGTCTTAGACATTAGGGACATATGGAACATATAGGACATCTGGAACGTCTGGGACGTTAGGTACATATGGGACATTTGGGACGTCTGGGACGTTAAAGACATATGGGACATCTAGGACGTCTTGGACGTCTGGGACGTTAAGGACATATGGGACATTTAGGACGCCTGGGACATTAGGGACATATGGGACATATGGGACATCTGGGACGCCTGGGACATATGGGACATATGGGACATATGGGACATCTGGGACGTCTGGGACGTTAGGGGCATATGGGACATCTGGGACCGCTGAGACGTTAGAGACATATGGGACATCTGGGACGTCTGGGACGTTAGGGACATATAGGACATATGGAACATCTACGACATCTAGGACGTTAGGGACATATTTAACATCTGGGACGTCTGGGACATCTAGGACGTCTGAGACGTTCGGGACATATGGAACATCTAGAACGTCTGGGATGTCTGGGACGTTAGGGACATACGGGACAGCTGGGACGTCTGGGACGTTAAGGACATATGGGAAATTTAGGACGTTTGGGACGTTAGGAGCTAATGGAACATCTAGGACGTCTTAGACATTAGGGACATATGGGACATATGGAATATCTGGGACGTTTGGGACGTTAGGGACATATGGGACATTTGGGACGTCTGGGACGTTAAGGACATATGGGACATCTAGGACGTCTGGGACGTTAAGGACATATGGGACATTTAGGACGCCTGGGATATTAGGGACATATGGAACTTATGGATCATCTGGGACGCCTGAAACATTAGGGATATATGGGACATATGGGACATCTGGGACGTCTGGGACGTTAGGGACATATGGGACATCTGGGACGTCTGGGACGTTAAGGACATATGGGACATCTAGGACGTCTGGGACGTCTGGGACGTTGAGGACATATGGGACATTTAGAACGCCTAG
Source organism: Agriotes lineatus (assembly GCA_940337035.1). Taxonomy (NCBI): domain Eukaryota; kingdom Metazoa; phylum Arthropoda; class Insecta; order Coleoptera; family Elateridae; genus Agriotes; species Agriotes lineatus. Next base: position 178,218 of record CALNHX010001783.1, on the reverse strand, counting down.
GACATTAGGGAAATATGGGACATATTGGACATCTGGCACGTCTGGGACGTTAAGGACATATGGGACATCTGAGACGTTTGGGACGTCTGAGACGTTAAGGACAAATAGGACATTTAGGACGCCTGGGACATTAGGGACATATGGGTCATCTGGGACGTCTGGGACGTTAGGGACATATAATACATCTAGGACGTCTGAGACGTTTGGGACATATGGGACATCTAGGACGTCTGGGATGTCTGGGACGTTAGGGACATACGGGACAGCTGGGACGTCTGGGACGATAAGGATATATGGGAAATTTAGGACCTTTGGGACGTTAGAAACATATGGAACATCTAGGACGTCTTAGACAATAGGGACATATGGGACATATGGGACATCTGGGACGTCTGGGACGTTAGGGACATATGGAACATCTGGGACGTCTGGGACGTTAGGGGCATATGGGATATCTGGGACGTCTGGGACGTTAAGAACATATGGGACATTTAGGACGGCTGGGACGTTACGGACATACGGGACAGTTGGGACGACTGGGACGTTAGGGACATATGGGACATTTACGACGTCTGGGACGTTAGAGACATATGGAACATCTAGGACGCCTGGGACATTAGGGACATATGGGACATATGGGACATCTGGGACGTGTGGGACGTTAGGGACATATTCGACAGATGGGACGTCTGGGACGTTTAGGATATATGAGACATCTAGGACGTCTGGACGTCTGGCACGGTAAGGACATATGGGACATTTAGCACGCCTGGGACATTAGGGACATATGGGGCATATGGGGCATCTGGGACGCCTGGGACATTAGGGACATATGGGACATCTGGGACGTCTGAGACGGTAGGGACATATGGGACATCTGGGACGTCTGGGACGTTAAGGACATATGGGACATCTAGGACGTCTGGGTCGTCTGGGACGTTAACGACATATGGGACATTTAGGACGCCTGGGACATTAGGAACATATGGGACATATGGGACTCCTGGGACATTAGGGACATTTGGGACATATGGGACATCTGGGACGGCTGGGACGTTAGGGACATATAGGACATCTAAGACATCTGGGACGTTAGGGACATATGGGACATCTAGGACGTCTGGGACGTCTGGGACGTTAGGGACATACGGGACAGCTGGGACGTCTGGAACGTTAGGGACATATGGAACATCTAGGACGCCTGGGACATTAGAGACATATGGGACATATGAGACATCTGGGACGTTTGGGACGTTAGGGACATATGGGACATCTGGAACGTCTGGGACATTAATGACATATGGGACATCTAGGACGTTTGGGACGTCTGGGACGTTAAGGACATTTGGGACATTTAGGACGCCTGAGACATTAGGGACATATGGAACATCTAGGACGTTTTAGACAATAGGGACATATGGGACATATGGGACATCTGGGACGTCTGGGACGTTAGGGACATATGGGACATCTGGGACGTCTGGGACATTAGAGACATATGGGACATCTAGGACGTCTTGGACGTCTGGGACGTTAAGGACATATGGGACATTTAGGACGCCTGGACATTAGGGACATATGGGACATATGGGACATCTGGGACGCCTGGGACGTATCAGACATATGGGACATATGGGACATCTGGGACGTCTGGGACGTTAGGGGCATATGGGATATCTGGGACGTCTGGGACGTTAAGAACATATTTGACATTTAGGACGGCTGGGACGTTACGGACATACGGGACAGTTGGGACGACTGGGACGTTAGGGACATATGGGACATTTAGGACGTCTGGGACGTTAGAGACATATGGAACATCTAGGACGCCTGGGACATTAGGGACATATGGGACATATGGGACATCTGGGACGTGTGGGACGTTAGGGACATATGGGACAGATGGGACGTCTGGGACGTTTAGGATATATGAGACATCTAAGACGTCTGGACGTTTGGCACGGTAAGGACATATGGGACATTTAGCACACCTGGGACATTAGGGACATATGGGGCATATGGGGCATCTGGGACGCCTGGGACATTAGGGACATATGGGACATCTGGGACGTCTGAGACGTTAGGGACATATGGGACATCTGGGACGTCTGGGACGTTAAGGACATATGGGACATCTAGGACGTCTGGGTCGTCTGGGACGTTAACGACATATGGGCCATTTAGGACGCCTGGGACATTAGGATCATATGGGACATATGGGACTCCTGGGACATTAGGGACATTTGGGACATATGGGACATCTGGGACGGCTGGGACGTTAGGGACATATAGGACATCTAAGACATCTGGGACGTTAGGGACATATGGGACATCTAGGACGTCTGGGACGTCTGGGACGTTAGGGCCATACGGGACAGCTGGGACGTCTGGAACGTTAGGGACATATGGAACATCTAGGACGCCTGGGACATTAGAGACATATGGGACATATGAGACATCTGGGACGTTTGGGACGTTAGGGACATATGGGACATCTGGAACGTCTGGGACATTAATGACATATGGGACATCTAGGACGTTTGGGACGTCTGGGACGTTAAGGACATATGGGACATTTAGGACGCCTGAGACATTAGGGACATATGGGACATCTAGGACGCCTGGGACACTAGGGACATATGGGACATATGGGACATCTGGGACGTCTGGGACGTTGGGGACATATGGGACATCTGGGACGTCTGGGACGTTAAGGACATATAAGACATCTAGGACGTCTAGGACGTCTGGGACCATAAAGACATATGGGGAATTTAGGACGTCTGGGACGTTAAGGTCATATGGATGATTTATAACGCTTGGGACATTAGGGACATATGGGACATATGAGACATCTGGGACGTCTGGGACGTTAGGGACATACGGAACAGCTGGGACGTCTGGCATGTTAGGGACATATGGGCATTTAGGACGTCTGGGACGTTAGGGACATATGGGACATCTAGGACGCCTGGGACATTAGGGATCTTTGGGACATATGAGACATCTGGGACGTCTGGGACGTTAGGGACAGCTGGGACGTCTGGGATGTTAAGGACATATGGGACATTTAGGACGTCTGGGACGTTAGGGACATATGGAACATTTAGGACGTCTGGGACGTTAGGGACATTTGGAACATCTAGGACGCTTGGGACATTAGGGACATATGGAACATATGGGACATCTGGGACGTTAGAGACATATGGGACGTTTGAGACGTCTGGGACGTTAAGGACATATGGGACATCTAAGACGTCTGGGACATCTGGGACGTTAAGGACATATGGGACATTTAGGACTCCTGGGACATTAGGGACATATGGAACATATGGGACATCTGGGACGCCTGGGACATTAGGGACATATGGAACATATGGGACATCTTGGACGTCTGGGACATAAGGGACATGTGGGACATCTGGGACGTCTGCGACGTTAAGGACATATGGGACATCTAGTACGTCTGGGACGTCTGGGACGTTAAGGACATATGGGACATCTAGGACGTCTGGGACGTCTGGGACGTTAAGGACATATGGGACATTTAGGACTCCTAGGACATTAGGGACATATGGAACATATGGGACATCTGGGACACCTGGGACATTAGGGACATATGGAACATATGGGACAGCTGGGACATCTGGGATGTTAGGGACTTATGGGACATTTAGGACGTCTGGGACGTTAGGGACATATGGGACATTTAGGACGTCTGGGACCTTAGGGACATTTGGAACATCTAGGACGCTTGGGACATTAGGGACATATGGAACATATGGGACATCTGGGGCGTTAGAGACATATGGGACATTTGAGACGTCTGGGACGTTAAGGACATATGGGACATCTAGGACGTCTGGGACGTCTGGGACGTTAAGGACATATGGGACATTTAGGACTCCTGGGACATTAGGGATATATGCAACATATGGGACATTTAGGACACCTGGGACATTAGGGACATATGGGACATATGGGACATCTGGGACGTCTGGGAAGTTAAGGACATATGGGACATCTAAGACGTTTGGGACGTCTGAGACGTTAAGGACAAATAGGACATTTAGGACGCCTGGGACATTAAGGACATATGGGACATATGGGAAATTTGGGACGCCCGGGACATTAGGGACATATGAAACATATGGGACATCTGGAACGTCTGTGACGTTAGGGACATATAGGGCATCTAGGACGTCTGAGACGTTCGGGACATATGGAACATCTAGGACGTCTGGGATGTCTGGGACGTTAGGAACATACGGGACAGCTGGGACGTCTGGGACGTTAAGGACATATGGGAAATTTAGGACGTTTGGGACGTTAGGAACATATGGAACATCTAGGACGTCTTAGACATTAGGGACATATGGAACATATGGGACATCTGGGACGTCTGGGACGTTAGGTACATATGGGACATTTGGGACGTCTGGGACGTTAGAGACATATGGGACATCTAGGACGTCTTGGACGTCTGGGACGTTAAGGACTTATGGGACATTTAGGATGCCTGGGACATTAGAAACACATGGGACATATGGGACATCTGGGACGCCTGGGACATATGGGACATATGGGACATATGGGACATCTGCGACGTCTGGGACGTTAGGGGCATATGGGACATCTGGGACGGCTGGGACGTTAGGGACATATAGGACATCTAGGACGTCTTGGTCGTTAGGGACATATGGGACATCTAGGACGCCTGGAACGTCTGGGACGTTAGGGACATACGGGACGTCTGGGACGTCTGGGACGTTAGGGACATAAGGGACAGCTGGGACGTCTAGGACGTTAGGGACATATGGAACATCTAGGACGCCTGGGACATTAGAGACATATGGGACATATGAGACATCTGGGACGTTTGGGACGTTAGGAACATATGGGACATCTGGCACGTCTGGGACGTTAAGGACATATGGGACATTTGGGACGCGTGGGACATTAGGGACGTATGGGACATCTAGGACGCCTGGGAGATTAGGGACATATGGGACATATGGGACATCTGGGACGTCTGGGACGTTAGGGACATATGGGACATCTGAGACGTCTGGGACGTTAAGGACATATAAGACATCTGGGACGTCTGGGACGTCTGGGACGTTAAGGACATATGGGGCATTGAGAACGTCTGGGACGTTAGGGTCATATGGATGATCTATAACGCCTGGGACATTAGGGACATATGGGACATATGGGACATCTTGGACGTCTAGGACGTTAGAGACATACGGGACAGCTAGGACGTCTGGGATGTTAGGGACATATGGAACATCTAGGACGCCTGGGACATTAGGGACATGTAGGACAAATGGGACATCTGGGACGTCTGGGACGTTAGGGACGTATGGGACATATAGGACGTATGGGACGTCTGGGACGTTAAGGACATATGGGACATTTAGGACGCCTGGGACATTAGGGATATATGGGACATATGGGACATCTGGGACGTTAGGGACATATGGGACATCTAGGACGCCTGGGACGTCTGGGACGTTAGAGACATATGGGACATTTAGGACGCCTGGGACATTAGGGATATATGGGACATATGGGACATCTGGGACGTTAGGGACATATGGGACATTTAGGACGTCTGGGACGTTAGGGACATATGAAACATTTAGGACGCCTGGGACATTAGAGACATATGGGACATATGGGACATCTGGGACGTCTGGGACGTTAGGGACATATAATACATCTAGGACGTCTGAGACGTTAGGGACATATGGGACATCTAAGACGTCTGGGACGTCTGGGACGTTAGGGACATACGGGACATCTAGGACGCTTGGGACATTAGGGACATATGGAACATATGGGACATCTGGGACGTCTGGGACGTTAGGGACATATGGGACATTTGGGCCGTCTGGGACGTTAAGGACATATGGGACATCTAGGACGTCTGGGACGTTAAGGATATATGGGAAATTTAGGACGCCTGGGATATTAGGGACATATGGAACTTATGGGACATCTGGGACGCCTGGGACATTAGGGATATATGGGACATATGGGACATCTGGGACGTCTGGGACGTTAGGGACATATGGGACATCTGGGACGTCTGGGACGTTAAGGACATATGGGACATCTAGGACGTCTTGGACGTCTGGGACGTTGAGGACGCTTGGGACATTTAGGACGCCTGGGACATTAGGGAAATATATGACATATGGGACATCTGGCACGTCTGGGACGTTAAGGACATATGGGACATCTAAGACGTTTGGGACGTCTGAGACGTTAAGGACAAATAGGACATTTAAGACGCCTGGGACATTAGGGACATATGGGACATCTGGGACGCCCGGGACATTAGGGACATATGGGACATATGGGACATCTGGGACGTCTGTGACGTTAAAGACATGTAGGACATCTAGGACGTCTGAGACGTTTGGGACATATGGGACATCTAGGACGTCTGGGATGTCTGGGACGTTAGGGACATACGGGACAGCTGGGACGTCTGGGACGTTAAGGATATATGGGAAATTTAGGACGTTTGGGACGTTAGAAACATATGGAACATTTAGGACGCCTGGACATTAGGGACATATGGGACATATGGGTCATCTGGGACGTCTGGGACGTTAGGGGCATATGGGATATCTGGGACGTCTGGGACGTTAGGGACATATGGGACATTTAGGACGGCTGGGACGTTAGGGACATAGGGGACAGTTGGGACGTCTGGGACGTTAGGGACATATGGGGCATTTAGGACGTCTGGGACGTTAGGGACATATGGAACATTTAGGAAGCCTGGGACGTTAGGGACATATGGGACATTTAGGACGTCTGGGACGTTAGAGACATATGGAACATCTAGGACGCCTGGGACATTAGAGACATATGGGACATATGGGACATCTGGGACGTCTGGGACGTTAGGGACATATGGGACGTCTGGGACGTTAGGGACATATGGGACATCTGGGACGTCTGGGACGTTAAGGACATATGGGACATCTAGGACGTCTGGGGCGTCTGGGACGTTAACGGCATATGGAACATTTAGGACGCCTGGGACATTAGGGACATATGGGACATATGGGACTCCTAGGACATTAGGGACATTTGGGACATATGGGACATCTGGGACGGCTGGGACGTTAGGGACATATAGGACATCTAAGACATCTGCTACGTTAGGGACATATGGGACATCTAGGACTTCTAGGACGTCTGGGACGTTAGGGACATACGGGACTCCTGGGACATTAGGGACATTTGGGACATATGGGACATCTGGGACGGCTGGGACGTTAGGGACATATAGGACATCTAAGACATCTGGGACGTTAGGGACATATGGGACATCTAGGACGTCTGGGACGTCTGGAACGTTAGGGACATATGGGACATATGGGACTCCTGGGACATTAGGGACATTTGGGACATATGGGACATCTGGGACGGCTGGGACGTTAGGGACATATAGGACATCTAAGACATCTGGGATGTTAGGGACATATGGGACATCTAGGACGTCTGGGACGTCTGGAACGTTAGGGACATATGGAACATCTAGGACGCCTGGGACATTAGAGACATATGGGACATATGAGACATCTGGGACGTTTGGGATGTTAGGGACATATGGGACATCTGGAACGTCTGGGACATTAATGACATATGGGACATCTAGGACGTTTGGGACGTCTGGGACGTTAAGGACATATGGGACATTTAGGACGCCTGAGACATTAGGGACATATGGGACATCTAGGACGCCTAGGACACTAGGGACATATGGGACATATGGGACATCTGGGACGTCTGGGACGTTAGGGACATATGGGACATCTGGGACGTCTGGGACGTTAAGGACATATAAGACATCTAGGACGTCTAGGACGTCTGGGACCATAAAGACATATTTGGAATTTAGGACGTCTGGGACGTTAGGGTCATATGGATGATCTATAACGCTTGGGACATTAGGGACATATGGGACATATGGGACGTCTGGGACGTTAGGGACATACGGGACAGCTGGGACGTCTGGGATGTTAGGGACATATGGGACATTTAGGACGTCTGGGACGTTATTGACATATGGGACATCTAGGACGCCTGGGACATTAGGGATCTTTGGGACATATGAGACATCTGGGACGTCTGGGACGTTAGGGACAGCTGGGATATCTGGGATGTTAGGGACATATAGGACATTTAGGACGTCTGGGACGCTAGGGACATATGGGACATTTAGGACGTCTGGGACGTTAGGGACATTTGGAACATCTAGGACATATGGAACATATGGGACATCTGGGACGTTAGAGACATATGTGACATTTGAGACGTCTGGGACGTTAAGGACATACGGGACATCTAGGACGTCTGGGACGTCTGGGACGTTAAGGACATATGGGACATTCAGGACTCCTGGGACATTAGAGACATATGGAACATATGGGACATCTGGGACGCCTGGGGCATTAGGGACATATGGAACATATGGGACATCTGGGACGTCTGGGACGTAAGGGACATATAGGACATCTGGGACGTCTGCGACGTTAAGGACATATGGGACATCTAGAACGTCTGGGACGTCTGGGACGTTAAGGACATATGGGACATTTAGGACTCCTGGGACATTAGGGACATATAAGACATATGGGACATCTGGGACGTCTGGGACGTTAGGGACATATGGGACATCTGGGACGTCTAGGACATTAGAGACATATGGGACATCTAGGACGTCTTGGACGTCTGGGACGTTAAGGACATATGGGACATTTAGGACGCCTGGACATTAGGGACATATGGGACATATGGGACATCTGGGACGCCTGGGACGTATCAGACATATGAGACATATGGGACACCTGGGACGTCTGGGACTTTAGGGGCATATGGAATATCTGGGACGTCTGGGACGTTAAGAACATATGGGACATTTAGGACGGCTGGGACGTTACGGACATACGGGACAGTTGGGACGACTGGGACGTTAGGGACATATGGGACATTTAGCACGTCTGGGACGTTAGAGACATATGGAACATCTAGGACGCCTGGGACATTAGGGACATATGGGACATATGGGACATTTGGTACGTGTGGGACGTTAGGGACATATGGGACAGATGGGACGTCTGGGACGTTTAGGATATATGAGACATCTGGGACGTCTGGGACGTCTGGCACGGTAAGGACATATGGGACATTTAGCACGCCTGAGACATTAGGGACATATGGGGCATATGGGGCATCTGGGACGCCTGGGACATTAGGGACATATGGAACATCTGGGACGTCTGAGACGTTAGGGACATATGGGACATCTGGGACGTCTGGGACGTTAAGGACATATGGGACATTTAGGACGCCTGGGACGTCTGGGACGCTAGGGACATACGGAACAGCAGGGACGTCTGGGACGTTAGGGACATATGGGACATTTAGGACGTCTGGGACGTTAGGGACATATGAAACATTTAGGACGCCTGGGACATTAGGGACATATGGGACATATGGGACATCTGGGACGTCTGGGACGTTAGGGACATATAATACATCTAGGACGTCTGAGACGTTAAGGACATATGGGACATCTAAGACGTCTGGGACGTCTGGGACGTTAGGGACATACGGGACATCTAGGACGCTTGGGACATTAGGGACATATGGAACATATGGGACATCTGGGACGCCTGGGACGTTAGGGACATATGAGACATTTGGGACGTCTGGGACGTTAAGGACATATGGGACATCTAGGACGTCTGGGACGTCTGGGACGTTAAGGATATATGGGAAATTTAGGACGCCTGGGATATTAGGGACATATGGAACTTATGGGACATCTGGGACGCCTGGGACATTAATGATATATGGGACATATGGGACATCTGGGACGTCTGGGACGTTAGGGACATATGGGACATCTGGGACGTCTGGACGTTAAGGACATATGGGACATCTAAGACGTCTTGGACGTCTGGGACGTTGAGGACATTTGGGACATTTAGGACGCCTGGAACATTAGGAAAATATGGGACATATGGGACATCTGGCTCGTCTGGGACGTTAAGGACATATGGGACATCTAAGACGTTTGGGACGTCTGAGACGTTAAGGACAAATAGGACATTTAGGACGCCTGGGACATTAGGGGACATATGGGACATATGGGACATCTGGGACGCCCGGGACATTAGGGACATATGGGACATATGGGACATCTGGGACGTCTGTGACGTTAAAGACATGTAGGACATCTAGGACGTCTGAGACGTTTGGGACATATGGGACATCTAGGACGTCTGGGATGTCTGGGACGTTAGGGACATACGGGACAGCTGGGACGTCTGGGACGTTAAGGATATATGGGAAATATAGGACGTTTGGGACGTTAGAAACATATGGAACATTTAGGACGTCTGGACATTAGGGACATATGGGACATATGGGTCATCTGGGACGTCTGGGACGTTAGGGGCATATGGGATATCTGGGACGTCTGGGACGTTAGGGACATATGGGACATTTAGGACGGCTGGGACGTTAGGGACATACGGGACAGTTGGGACGTCTGGGACGTTAGGGACATATGGGGCATTTAGGACGTCTGGGACGTTAGGGACATATGGAACATTTAGGAAGCCTGGGACGTTAGGGACATATGGGACATTTAGGACGTCTGGAACGTTAGAGACATATGGAACATCTAGGACGCCTGGGACATTAGAGACATATGGGACATATGGGACATCTGGGACGTCTGGGACGTTAGGGACATATGGGACATATGGGACGTCTGGGACGTTAGGGACATATGGGACATCTGGGACGTCTGGGACGTTAAGGACATATGGGACATCTAGGACGTCTGGGGCGTCTGGGACGTTAACGACATATGGAACATTTAGGACGCCTGGGACATTAGGGACATATGGGACATATGGGACTCCTAGGACATTAGGGACATTTGGGACATATGGGACATCTGGGACGGCTGGGACGTTAGGGACATATAGGACATCTAAGACATCTGGGACGTTAGGGACATATGGGACATCTAGGACGTCTGGGACGTTGTAACGCCCCGTTTTACAAGAGCGTTTAATAATTATTAACTACTTTTGGACCACGATATATGCCAATTGAGGCAGGTATAAACTACCATTATCTCGTTGGAGCGTGTGGTTGGCGATAACAGCGCTTGTTTTCTGGCTCGAACGCGTCGATCCTAGCGAGGGCTTTCCTGTTTCGATTTTGCTAGCAGACAAAGCGGTCAGATTTTGCTTTAATTGACAGCGCCGCAAGGGATGATGCTAGTCAAAGAAGTCTGCACAGATATAACTAATGAAAGATCACTTTAGTGATAATCCGCGAACCGCCGTTCTCCAGCTTTAGGTGAGATTTCTTCTGGCTTATTTTTTTCCTTTACTAACTTCCGTATATTGGCGTTTAGGCGGAAAAGAAGGGCAAGCAAAGTGCCACCAAAGGATAGACTAGGGGCTATAAGCACTCGCAGAGCGTAAATCGCGGCACCTGCGGCGCAATTTCTTTTAACAAATTGGGGTCCCGATAATGTCTTCGAATTAACTGGCGTCGAGGTCCGACTTATGAGACGTGCAGAGGTCAATCATTATCTACAAGGATTCTTCCATCACGATATTGCGGCGCTCTACACCCTCAAGATGCGACCTGCTTGTGTATTATGTAAGTACAACCTAATTCAGCGTTTTTTTTATCGTACTGGCGGATTGCCGCATAAAGAAAATAACAGCTAACTTAAGGCCTTAGGTGTTTACAACTGTTACGTACGCGATCATATTTCTTTTTAAAATTGCAATTGACGCTTATTGCGTGAATCCTAATTAATCTCAATTGCTGAATTTGTATGTACTCCTTATTAGTGCAGACGCAAATGCCAGAGTAGCGTTCCGCACAATTGTGATTTTAGTGTAATTAATTCCTTTGCACTTATCATAAATTGGTTACTTTGCCTATGAAATTATTTAGTCAATAATCTAGTATAGTTGTTTGACAATTATCAGCCATTAGGCTACAGTGGTATTGCACTTGTTGCTAGTAATATTTTAATTGAGTAAATGTCCCCATGCTAACAATTTGTTTTATTGATATATTTTTCTACCACGTTCCCGTCTGCACGTTTGAAATGTCAACAGCATAAGCGCCAAAGGTAGGTGGTGGGTTTACTAGCTGCATTCGTATCGGTTGTGAAGACAACCAGGCGCCCTAATTTTTTTGAAGGTTGGAAGTAGTTTTTGTGAAAGCCGAAAGGATCTGAACCTAATCCTTGCTCACGCCACAAATCTATCGAGGATATCTGAGCTAGTCCCGGCCGTGTGCGCCCTAATTCAAAGGGGTGGCACACGAAGATGGCACCCAATCGTCAGGGCCTGATTAGGAACGTTTTTAGAAGTGTTGTTTGAATTTGGGCAATGAGGTTGGCGAATTAACTTCTTTGGTCATCATTAACTAGTAGGCTAGGGTAGATAGGTTAATTAGATACGATAAGGCTTAAGGATATAGCGAATAATCTGCTACCTATTTTTAGTGTTAATTATAGATGGGAAAAATTATTTATCAGTAGTAGCATAGGCATTTGCATTTTAAATTCGTTAACTGGCATCATGTTGCGTGTAAATTGTTTAATTTCGGACGAGTTAGATTGGGAATTATTATCGCGAAATGTTGACCCTGCAGGTCGCAAGGTTGAAGATAAACGAAAGTTACTTCGAGCTCAAATAAATTTGGAAAAATGTGAGCCTGCCCGCGTTTTACAATATTCAGACGTTGCATTTGATGTGCCTACCGAATTAGAAAGTTGCAAAATTAAGCTGTCGGAGTTGGCGAATTTGATTGGAAATTTTGAAAATAAACCGCAGACGTCGGAATTTAATCGTTTAGAAACTAGATTAGGGCATGTATTACGCCGCGTAAATTATTTATCTGGCAAAACCAATGAAACGACTAAGTTAGAATGGCAGACAGTACGTGATAGGTGTTTAGAGCTATTTGAATCGTTATCTGAAGTAGGAGAAAGCGACGTCATGCAACAGAACTATTTACTTTTACTGTTGGAGCAATCGCAATTAACAAACATTTCTGCTGGCGGTGAAATAGCGAGTAATGTTCCACTAGAGAGGGAAAATAAATGTAATTTAGAAACCACGATAGCTGCTTCGGTTCCCATTCATGAAGGTTTGCCTTCAGCAAGCAATTTTCCTGGACCTCATTCTCGGTACACGACTTCAAGCAGGGATGGTCTAGCTAATTATGGTCTTGCTTATACTACAGCCGTCAGTGCGTCGGCACAACCGCGGTTTAGCGTAAGTGAAATGATTCACAGCTCACCAGATCCTCCTTCGCGTCCGGTCGAATTTGAAGCGACAGTGGCAGCTGATCAATTCGCGTCAAGGCTGAAAGATTTAAACTTAGCGGACCCTGTATATCATGCGTTTCCGTCTAGTCGTTCAGTAAGTGTGTCCAAATGGAACCTTAAATTTAGCGGAAATACAGCGACACAAGGTGTTAGCTCATTTTTGGAAAGGGTTGAAGAACTTCGAGTAGCTCGCCATTTATCTTTTGATCAGTTGTTTAGAGAGGCGGTAGATTTATTTGACGATCAAGCGCTCATTTGGTTTCGATCGATTCGAAATAAGATTAATAATTGGCAGGATTTAGTAGGTCTTCTTCGCAGACATTATCAACCAAGCGATTATGATGATGTCTTATGGAATGAAATTAGAGCGCGTAATCAAGGAGCAGACGAACGCCCTCATATTTACATAGCGGTTATGCTAAATTTATTTAATCGGTTAAGTAAAACTCCTTCGGCGGAGACGCAGCTTAAATACATTCGTCAAAATTTACAACCTTACTATTCCAATCATTTAGTGTTAGCTCGGATTCCTAATGTTGACGTATTAATAGAATTTTGTCGCGAGTTAGAAGAAACCAAGGACAGAAATAAAAAATTTAGACAAAACTTTACAACGGGTAGTACTCCATTGGAGCCGGATCTGGCTTATAGACCCACTAATAACGTGAAGCGTCAGGTAAATGCTATAGCCAGAAATAAAAATAGTACATTCGACTCATCCCTCTCGCGTTCCTTAACATTTAGAGGTAAATCGTTTGCAAGGGCGAACCAAAATTTAATTTGCTGGAATTGTAGACAACCAGGGCATACGTATCATAGATGCGAGGCAGAGCGTACTTTTTTCTGTTATGTATGTGGAACCCCGGACACAAGCTTCTCAAATTGTTCAAAATGTAAACAACGGTTACCAAAAAACGAATGAAGACTGGTTTCGTTCCCAGCCAACGAACAATCAGTCGTAAACCATTAGTGGCTGATGATTGGGATAAATGGTTAGGCCATGTTAAAACTTTTCATCATACATCCCGGTTGAATTCTGTTTTTTATCACCGCAAATTAGATAATCGTCCTTTCGTATTAGTAAACATTCTGGGTACTAGTATCCTTGCTCTTTTAGACTCAGGCGCTAATCAGTCAGTAATAGGGAGTCAAGGATTATTTTTGTTAAATAAGCATAACCTCAAAATGCGCGGATCTCCTGCAGAGATGCAACTTCAAACAGCAGATGGCGCGTATCAAAATATTTCCGGAATAGTAGAACTTCCTGTAACAATAGACGGAACCACTAAAGCTATCAGTGTTCTGATATCTCCAGATATTTCAAATTCTTTAATTTTGGGAGCGGATTGCTGCTATATGTTTGGCCTTAAAACCAATTTCAAACATGATAGTTTTTCAGTGTCAAGTCTGAGTACTACTAGAAAATTTATACATAGTAAAAATGATCTCGATTTGGAACAGGTTAGGGAACTAGAAGTAGTTATCAATAAGTTTCAACAAATAAGTGGTCCAGGCTTAGGGCTTACTCCGTTGGTGAGTCATCACATCGATACAGGCGATGCGAAACCTATTAAGCAAAGGTATTATCAGATGTCCCCGGTTATGTTAGAAGCCGTTAATAAAGAGGTAGATAAAATGCTTGCGCTTAAGGTGATACGAGAATCTTCTTCACCATGGAACTCTCCTATCGTGATGGTAAAAAAAAAAGATGGTAGCTTACGGTTCTGTTTTGATGGGCGACAATTGAACGCTGTTACTAAACGCGACGCCTATCCACTACCATACGTTAATGGAATCCTTGACCGCCTCAGAGACTCGCGATACCTGAGTTCTATAGACTTAAAAAAAGCTTTTTGGCAAATTCCTCTTTCGGACAGTAGTTGTGAGAAGACAGCCTTTACCGTGCCGGGACGAGGTTTGTTCGAATTCACAGTTTTACCCTTCGGCCTTAGTAACAGTCCACAAACCCTTCAAAGGTTAATGGATAATCTCCTGGGACCTCAGTTTCCTAACGTATTTGTATATTTGGACGATATCATCATAACTTCTAGTACCTTTTCCGAACATATTTTAACATTAACTA
Source organism: Agriotes lineatus (assembly GCA_940337035.1). Taxonomy (NCBI): domain Eukaryota; kingdom Metazoa; phylum Arthropoda; class Insecta; order Coleoptera; family Elateridae; genus Agriotes; species Agriotes lineatus. Next base: position 162,730 of record CALNHX010001783.1, on the reverse strand, counting down.
GAGTTTACGAAAGATTGCGAGATGCGGGTTTGATAGTTAATATCGATAAGTGCGAGTTTTGTAAACCTTCTTTAGCGTACTTAGGGTTTCTAGTAGACAAGGATGGATTACGCACGGATCCTTCTAAGGTAGAGGCAATTGTGTCATTTCCTACGCCAAAAACGGTCACCGAGATTAAACGTTTCCTTGGCATGGCTAGTTGGTACCGTCGGTTTATTCAAAATTTCTCAACAGTTGTTTCTCCAATCTTAAGCCTTGTGAAAGGGAAAATTAAAAGCCAACGCGTTAAATGGAATAATGACGCCGAGCGATCCTTCCAACAGCTTAAAAGACTACTAGTTACCGCGCCTATATTGTCAAGTCCCGACTTCACGCGACCTTTCATTATTCAATGTGATGCGAGCGACGTAGGTTTGGGAGCAGTTTTACTCCAAGGCGAAGGCGAAGATGAACGCGTCATCGCTTATGCAAGCCGCACTTTAACAAACCCTGAAAGGAACTATTCGACAACTGAGAAAGAGTGTCTAGCTTGTCTTTTTGGGATTGAGAAATATCGACCTTATGTAGAGCTCACGCGATTTAAAATAATCACTGATCATTATGCACTCCTTTGGTTACACAAACTACAATCGCCCAGTGGTAGGTTAGCGAGATGGACAGCCCGTATGGCACAGTATAGCTTTGATATAGAACACCGTAAAGGGAAATTTAATGTAGTTCCCGATACTTTGTCGCGTGCCCCGACTTCAGTAACACAGATTAGTTCCATGTCCTTTACAGCTCCTGACCATTGCCCATGGTATAAGCGCATGATTGAACGCGTACAATCGTTTCCCGAACAGTACCCTTCCTGGAGAGTTGAGCAGGATGTGCTTCATAAGTTCATTCCCAACAAGCACGACATTATTTCAAATTTAATTGAATGGAAAATCGTGATCCCTAAATCTAAGCGTAAGGAGTTACTTCAGCAGTATCATGACGAACCAACTTCGGGTCATTTAGGGTCGTTTAAGACGTATCAAAAATTGGCCGAAGTTTATTACTGGCCTCAGATGAAATCGGACATAGCTAATTATGTACGGTCATGTAATATTTGTCAAGCTAGTAAAGCTTCTTCACAACTTCGTCCTGGTTTCATGGGTCGCCAGAAGCGTGTGAAGTACCCTTTTCAGCTTATTTCCATTGACCTCGTGGGACCTTTCCCTCGGTCTACAAAAGGTTATACCTCTTTGCTGGTAGTCACCGATTGGTTTACAAAATTTACGCAAATTCATCCCTTAAGGAAAGCAACGGCTTCCGCCATCGTCAAATTTTTAGAAAACGATGTATTTTTGATGTTTGGCGTGCCCCAAATTATCATGTGTGACAATGGCCCTCAATTTGTAGGAGGACTTTTTCAAAAACTTATTGACCGCTATCGTGTTCAGAAAGTATGGTATAACGCCGCTTACCACCCTCAAGTGAATCCCGTAGAGCGTACTAATAGGGTTATTACTACCGCGATACGTTGCTACGTCAAAGAAAATCATAGACATTGGGATACGGAGATTTATAAAATAGCGCATGCGATTCGCAACGCAGTACACGAAGTTACTGGTTATACTCCGTCATTTTTGAATTTTGGTCGTACCATTCCGGTTCAAGGCGATTATTATGGTAAACTACAAGAGTTAGGAGTAGATGATATATCGTTGGATACCCGCGAACGGCTCGCGAATGACGTTAATCAGCTCTCGCCCCTTTACAAGGATGTAGTTTTTCGCCTCAACCAGGCTTATGAACGGAATAAACGCCAGTACAATTTAAGGAAACGGTCGTTATGATTCAAAAAAGGCGATATGGTATGGAAACGCAACCCAGTGCTCTCCGACGCGGCCAAGGGTTTTGCAAAAAAGTTAGCTCCAAAATACATTCAAGCCAAAGTAGCTGAAGTGACAGGTTCGGTCACTTATCGTTTAGTAGATCTGAACGGTCGAAATTTGGGTGTTTGGCACATCAAAGATCTTAAGCAAAGTCATCGCGAAGTCAATGAGGAGTAATCCGTCGTGACGCATGTAATTATATGTCTACCATCGTGATTTAGGCATAAACTGATTTGACAACACTTAAAGTTGCGGAAGAGTCGCTTCCCCAACTTACAATTATCTTACTTGACCATTAGCATTAGTTTAGTTAGGTTAGTTAGGAATCTATAGTTTATAGGCAGTTTTCTTGAGTTCTTCTTCTAGTTGGTTCCTCATGTGGTATTGGAATGGTTTTGACCCTAGAGGTAATCACTCGATTGGTTACTTACTTACCTTGAGTCGTTGCATAGAACCTCTCAGTAACTGTGTCCTATGTGAGGCAGTTCTTATTAGTAGTTTATTATTGCGTATTTTTGTTCTGTGTCCGATGTGGTGCAGACGTGTTATATTAATCAAGTATATATTTTTTCTTGGCCTGAGCCCCATTTAGATGACGAGCTCTGCCTAGAACCCCTTGGCGCTTGCGCTAAAAGCCGTGCGAAGACTATGCATCTTAGGTTAGTTCCTTCCGTAGGGATTTAGTAAGCGTTTTGCTTATGTGTAGGAACATATATGATAGAGTCCCATTTATGGAGTCTCTTTTGAGTAAGTAGCTCAATCTGTGGCAATCAATACCCATCTAGGATCCTACAGAAACATTATGTTTTAATTTAGGTTATAGGGTTAGATAGAATTAGGTGTAGATAGTTTAGTTAAGGGTAAGGTAGTAATGGGTTTCACCTTTTGGAGTCCTTGACTGGGTTTTGTTTTTTTGCTTGGGTGGTTGGTTGGGCAAGCAGGGTGGCCACTTTGGGAATTTACCTCGTCGTTCCAGGCGGTGGATCTTCATATTTTTTTTTCCCCCCTGTCAGTATCTCCAGGATACTCTTTGATGGTGAGACCGTGAACCCGGCTTGTAAATAGGTCCCGTTTTGGGAATGTTAAATGTCTACTGGGTTATTGTGATGTCACGATGGGGACATTTGGGGTGGGTGTTTCGGATTTGGGTGATGTTTGGATGCTGGGGAGAGCTGCTGTGGATTCGTGGATGTGGGTGAGGGAGTTACATTGGGCTAGTCACCGGCGCGCCTTTGTCATCTAGCGCGAAGACTGGTCTGGTGCCCGAGCTTGTGTCTGCGATCTCGTGGTTGCCTCCTCCGGTTTCCAGCACCATTCTCTAAATTTGGGGCGGAGGTTTTAGGGGTTTAGTCCCGGGAATTTTCCCGAATCTTAGAATATTTATTAGGGTATTCCCTTGGTTTTTTTTTTCATTTAAATCATTCCTGTGTGTAGCACACCGTACGGCCTTTCAAGGTACTTTCAATGCCTGTCCCAAGGAGAGGGGGAGTGTAACGCCTCGTTTTACAAGAGCGTTTAATAATTATTAACTACTTTTGGACCACGATATATGCTAATTGAGGCAGGTATAAACTACCATTATCTCGTTGGAGCGTGTGGTTGGCGATAACAGCCGCTTGTTTTCTGGCTCGAACGCGTCGATCCTAGCGAGGGCTTTCCTGTTTCGATTTTGCTAGCAGACAAAGTAGTCAGCTTTTGCTTTAATTGACAGCGCCGCAAGGGATGATGCTAGTCAAAGAAGTCTGCACAGATTTAACTAATGAAAGTTCACTTTAGTGATAATCCGCGAACCGCCGTTCTCCAGCTTTAGGCGGAAAAGAAGGGCAAGCAAAGTTCCACCAAAGGATAGACTAGGGGCTATAAGCACTCGCAGAGCGTAAATCGCGACACCTGCGGCGCAATTTCTTTTAACAAATTGGGGTCCCGATAATGTCTTCGAATTAACCGGCGTCGAGGTCCGACTTATGAGACGTGCAGAGGTCAATCATTATCTACAAGGATTCTCCCATCACGATATTGCGGCGCACTACACCCTCAAGAGGCGACCTGCTTGTGTATTATGTAAGTACAACCTAATTCAGCGTTTTTTATCGTACTGGCGGATTGCCGCATAAAGAAAATAACAGCTAACTTAAGGCCTTAGGTGTTTACAACTGTTACGTACGCGATCATATTTTTTTAAAATTGCAATTGACGCTTATTGCGTGAATCCTAATTAATCTCAATTGCTGAATTTGTATGTACTCCTTATTAGTGCAGACGCAAATGCCAGAGTAGCGTTCCGCACAATTGTGATTTTAGTGTAATTAATTCCTTTGCACTTATCATAAATTGGTTACTTTGCCTATGAAATTATTTAGTCAATAATCTAGTATAGTTGTTTGACAATTATCAGCCATTAGGCTACAGTGGTATTGCACTTGTTGCTAGTAATATTTTAATTGAGTAAATGTCCCCATGCTAACAAATTGTTTTATTGATATATTTTTCTACCACGTTCCCGTCTGCACGTTTGAAATGTCAACAGCATAAGCGTCAAAGGTAGGTGGTGGGTTTACCAGGTAGTGGTAACTGAAATAGACCGAGTGGGCCCCTGCTAGTAGTATATTTCAGTAAGTACAGGTGGCAGTAGGTATGCGCGCGGAAAAAGGACAGCCTATTCTTTTGTTACGCACGTGATATTAGTTCAACTATTGCGCATGTTCGTTTTATGGGTCTTTCTCACACGAAGCGTAATTCTGCGGTAATTCCCCGATTCTGAAAATTCAGCACATATTTGGCTTTGTTCGGCTCCATCTTTGAGTTTATTTGTTTGACTGGTTCCTGGACAAAATTCGTAGGTAGTTCAAAGAAGAAACCGTGTTGTGTGCCGGGCTGCGATAATGGTGAAGTTCCGCGGCATGAAATATTCGAAATATTTGGTGGAGACGCATTTTCCTTTGTTCTGCAAAGATACAATGGGCAAATTTAGCAGGTATGTAATTCATTTTTAATATAATTTTCATAACTGGCGATCCAAAATATTCGAATTTGCAATAGATGTTGTTTTATGATTAACGTTATGTGTATTGTAAATGCGATTTTCTCATTCCGATAATCAACCATATGTTTCAGAATTTCACGAAGATGCAACTTCAGAAAATTGTTTTTGTTACTTCATTCAAGAAAAGCTTGGGACTCCAGAAAAAGTGAGAGGTATGCTTTTAAAAATATACATGTTAATTGCTGCAATAATTAACATATAGTGGTATTTGCAGAAATAATTGCAACGTTTAATGCATCTTTGCGATCAACTTCAAGCGCCACCGGTGAAGAGTTGAGTGTATTGCGGCATGATTTGCCAAAGAGATACAAGACAACAGCAAAGCAGAAAGTGCCGTACGTTGACATACACTGTAAGAGAACATATTAGATAAACATATATCGAGAGATCCAAAAAAAACTGTTCCTCAGCGGGCTGTGGAAATTCAACGTATGAATAATATTTTGGTGACACTGTACGTCAATGTCAAATTCGAGGTTAGCAGGTTAGGATTTGCGTCAGTCTATATCATAACTGACGGAAAACCTAACCTGATAACCTCGAATTTGACATTGACATCCAGTGTCACCAACATATTATTCATACGTTGAATTTCCACAGCCCGCTGAGGAACAGTTTTTTTTGGATCTCTCGATATAACCTCTATATTGCTAATTTTTAAATTTAGTTGCAGGTGAGGTCACATCGGTGGGATGTGCTGCAACGTTGACGAGAACAATGTCGACATTACCTGGTGCACCTCTGGAGATCACTGAAGAACCAAGATCAGGTACAATTTTACTTGGCTATTTTTCAAATTTCAATCCTGAATTTGGCAAGAGGAAATAATTGGCATAGAATATGAATACTTGTTGCCAGCAGGTGTTGAATTTGAGGTCAAAGTTTTTTGCTAGGGTCATATTACGACCTATTTAAGCACAGTTCTAGAATTTACTACTTTTTGTTTTAAGAAAAAGCTTAAAATCCACTTTAAAAAGGGTAGATTTCCAAGTTTACTTTTTTGTGGTGTTTTCTCTTTCCCATTTTTACCAAATAACTCTTAGTGTAACTGTATCTATCTCACTTTGAAGCATTACGGATTACGAGGAAAAACAAGACAGACATATTTGGCAATAGTAAACAGGGAAAATATTGAAGGAGCAGTTTTAATTTTCAAAAATTATATTTGAACATTTCTACAAACTTTGTAGCATTTTGCTGGAATAGCTACACTTACAACAAAATTATAGGTTGTTTTTATGTTTTTAATGGTCGTCAATATTGTTTTAGGTTCACTAGTAGCCAGGAGAAGACTACCAGTAATTGTCAAAACACTACCAGCTAGTCGGACTTCATTAACGTCTAATGAGAGTATGCTACGCAAAGAAGTGCTGAAGCTGAAAAAGGCAGCTGCTAAAATGAAGTCCAAGATTATTAATGCCGAAGCAAATGCAGTTACTTCGTAAGAGCAAAACTACCCTTTCTTGTCGCAACAACGTACACAGAAGCATAGAAGTATAGATATAGTTTTATTTAGATAATATAAATAGAATTAATAGCATATTACATAGCAAAGATTTTGCAAGGAGCAAAGGAAAACCAAGATCCTCTTAAAGTTTTAGTTATTGTTAAATATTTTAAACGGCTTAAACGTAGAGAGCAGACTTTTGATTAATTTAGTATTTGTATATAATATTAGTTAGATTTCAATAATTCTTTTAAGCAAAACTAGTTAACAGATTTATCATGTTCTGTTTTGGTAAAATAAATAATTCCATGGCTTTCTTCTTCATGCTGATGTAAAAAAATTGAAAAATTAATTTTTATTGAAAAATAGCAAATATTTTCAAAGTTAATTAATCTTATAAATTGGAGACAAGTTATAACAGAATTCGTACACTGAAAAGAAAACCACGTTACTTTTGCATTTTAATAAATGTAAAATTTAACGTATTGACGGTTCTCTATAATTTATTAAGTTAATTCTTCAATCAAAGATCATTCGTGCAAAACTCTTGTCTAGCCAGATTTTATTCTTTTTATTTAAAAAACCCTCACGTTAAGCGCTTGTCTTTTTGTCAATTTCTTCTTGTTTAATTTAAGTAACAAATTGTTTATAAAATTATAATCTTTAAAACAAGAGTTGAGCTCTCATGATTCTACGGTTGAAAAATACATATTAATATTATATATAACATTGACGTATTTCTACATTTGATCATTGAATGAAAAATCCTGACACATACGTATCGAGAGATCCAAAAAAAACTGTTCCTCAGCGGGCTGTGGAAATTCAACGTATGAATAATATGTTGGTGACATTGACGTACAGTGTCACCAACATATTATTCATACGTTGAATTTCCACAACCCGCTGAGGAACAGTTTTTTTTGGATCTCTCGATATTAGGTATTGAGAAAAAGTAACTTACTGGAGTTTTAGTAGATAGCGAATGATCAATTTAAAAATTCAGTGAGTTACTACATTAAAGTAAAATGCTATAACATTTACTGTACAATCTTGCATTAAAATATTTATTGTGATTCTATCAAAAAAGTTTGTATAAGATTTAAATGAGTTACTTGTAGTACTAACTTCATTTTATTTAAATGCAATGCAAATGTCTAGACATTAAGTATTAAGTGTATGCCAATTGCAACTTTAAAATGTTTAGATATTAATAAAAGTACTAACCAGGGCCAGTTAATTTTATTTATTAAATAAGTAGCCACATTAGATCAACAAGGTTATAAGCAAGGGTGTTAACGCCAACCATTCTTGAAAAAACTTGATTGTAAGTATGTTTGCCCTACAGTTTCCCAGAGACAAATACAAAATTCAAATGAAAATATTCCTATAAGTAGTTTCACTAGTTATTATAAGGAAATACAGTTGCGACCAAGAAAAACTGGACACTTTTTGACCTAACTCTCAAAATGCGAAAACTGGCTGACACAAGACAATTCTAATTAATAAATGTCATCAAAAGTCATTATTCAGATCTAAACAATGACTTCTGATGATAATTATTATTTAGAATTGTCAGTTTTCGCATTTTGAAAATTGGGTCAAAAAAAGTGTTCCGGTTTCTTTGGCCGCCACTGTCACACAAATTTGAATTTAAATTGCCCGCCAATTTCCGCGTAGTGTAGCGACAAAATTACAGTGATCTATAAAGTTTGGTATTTTGTTTTGTCATAAGTCTTGTCAGTAACGCCAGGTGTCGCGCAAGTTCCTGGCCCTACTTCTGAGTAAGGGAGTGAGGTATCTATTTCCTTTCTTGTCTGTGGGGTTTACTAGCTGCATTCGTATCGGTTGTGAAGACAACCAGGCGCCCTAATTTTTTTTGAATGTTGGAAGTAGTTTTTGTGAAAGCCGAAAGGATCTGAACCTAATCCTTGCTCACGCCACAAATCTATCGAGGATATCTGAGCTAGTCCCGGCCGTGTGCGCCCTTATTCAAAGGGGTGGCACACT
>CALNHX010001783.1:0-154345 GCA_940337035.1 Agriotes lineatus | reverse complement strand
CAGTTCAACGTATTACAAATCTGTGTTCAGCTATATAGGCCAGTCGACAAGTACATTTTAGCGGGAATAATTCCGGACAAGCTGGAATAAATTTTAATCTGTTCTGTTGGGACTCAGAAAATATATATTAATTTTGCACCCCTTGACAGGCCCGGATTTAACTGCTATGCTTAAAAAAGGTCTAAATTTTTATATTTTTCCTAATATTAGTGAATATCTCGATTAGTATCAACTTTTGAGCAAAATATGTAGTTATCAAAATTAAGGAAGAGTAAATTCTCTACAAAAAATGTTCTATACATTTTTGTCATATATTCGCTTGTTTCGAATTCATAGGCGTCGAAATATATTTTCTTTTAGCATTTGCTTGTTACTTACGTTTACGATAAAAGAAGTATTGGATTCACCCTAAAAATTCGAAATTGAGTTTTCAACAGATCTTCACGTTTTAAAGTGCCCTGAAACCAAAAAACATGTTTTTGTTCATTGCTCTGTCTGTGTGTCTGTTTGTTTGTGTGTCTGTTTGTGAACAGAATATCTCAAAACGAAAAGAGGTATGACGTTTAAACTTCATATATAAGTTTTGTGTACTATCTAGATGCGACAGCAAGCTTTTGCAGAAAATCGCATAACCGGAAGTAGGTGTTTACTCTTGTGATTTTTCAATTTTTTTGGATTTTTTCAAAAACGGCTCTAACGATTTTTTTCAAACTTTACAATTTTATTAAATTTTTAATGTGTATTGATGTGAGCAAGGCAATTTTCCAGTGGAATACCTATAAAATGGGTTTCTTTTGTTTTCCTTTCCAATTGTTTTTATTAACTCCTATTTTAAATAGAACACCCAGTATATTATTACATTTTTGAATTCAGCTTAAAATTTTAGAGAAAATTTGTCTCTTGAACTAACGCTCTATTTTGTATGGTTTCTGTACAAATTGCAATTTTTGAAAATTTTTGACAAATGCTTGAATGTATGTATAATCGATAACCTCGTTTTACCTTGCGGTATAGAGGCTGGTGCTTTATGTGCTTGCATCTGGCGGTACAATGCTCAACTTGCCCCGGATTCAGAATACAAAGTTAAAGATTAAAAATCAAATTTTGGCTAATTATAAAATCACTATGAAAAGAAGTTGTGTGCGTGTATCACACCAGATTTTTTTTTATTATTGTTGACGTTCGATGCTACAAAAAATTCTTGTTCGTCCTATATACGATTTCTATTACCCATGTAAAGAAATTATGTCGTTTACTTTGTACTCGCTTCCACACCCACCTAGAGGTAGAGTAATCGGCGCATTTTTTTAAGTGGTATCCCCAATAGGCCTAATCCACTATTCCAACTTTGCCTAACTTCAAGTTTCTTTGAAGTTGACTGCTCATCAATTTTTTTTGCCTTTTTTATGTTGGTGGTTGTTCAATATCACTTTGACTTTCAACAATATCTGTCTCGTGTTCCGAATTTGCTTCATAATCTTGGGAATGTTCTATTGATTGTTCTAGATCGATATGCAAGTCCTCGTCGTCGTCTTCGTCGTCTACTTCGATCACGTCCACAGTATTCAAACAAGATTTGCCCTGACAGAAAACCACATATTACTGAGCAATGAAAACCTGCTTTGCGACAGCTACAAGATACATTACAACCGTTGGCGCATTTACAAGAAATTAGTTACAGTAATTCTTGGGGAGCTGCGTCTTGTACAGTGGGAATGGGCATTAATCCATTCTTTAAATTTCTCTATCCTCACTCTAAAGGTGATTTTCGTTTCCATACCATAGCTGAATTTGGTTGTATGTACGGAACGAGTGCAAGCGAGCTGCGTCTTTGGTTGCTGGTAATGATGCTAGATTTGGTAAACTTCTGTTAATAGATTGTACGAAACACTGGTATCTATACCTGTTCAATGATACACAGTGTTTTGATCTATACAGAAGAAGAAGAAATTGTTCTCCCACTTTATCTCTTTCCTCTGGGGACGCGTTTGGGTATTTGAAAATTTGAACAGCCTTCTGTAAGTTTTTCTCTTTCTGTAGTAGTTTAACGAACTTCATTTTCTCCTGCCTGTATAGTGCGGAAACAGTATCGCAGCCACTAAATGCATGCAGAAATAAAATGTTGTCCCTAATTGAATCATCCGGAATTACTCCCGCTAACAGCCATTTCAAAAGACTTATCGACTGGCCTATTAGCCAAAATTTGATTTTGAATCTTTAACTTTGTATCCCGGATCCGGGACAAGTTAAGCATTGTACCGCCAGATGCAAGCACATAAAGCACCAGCTTCTACACCGCAAGTATTATACATACATACATATATACAAGCATTTGTCAAAAATTTTCAAAAATTGCAATTTGTACAGAAACCGTACACAATAGAGCGTTAGTTCAAGAAAACATATTTCTCTAAAATTTTAAGCTGAATTCAAGAATGTAATAATATACTGGGTGTTCCATTTAAATAGGAGTCAATAAAAAAAAATTGGAAAAGAAAACAAAAGAAACCCATTTTAGAGGTATTCTACTGAAAAATTGCCTAGCTCACATTAATACACATTAAAAATTTAATAAAATTGTAAAGTTTGAAAAGAATCGTTACAGCCGTTTTTGAAAAAATCCAAAAAAACTGAAGAATCACAAGAGTAAACACCTACTTCCGGTTATGCGATTTTCTTCAAAAGCTTGCTGTCGTATCTAGATAGTACACAAAACTTATATATGAAGTTTAAAACGTCATACCTCTTTTTGTTTGAGATATTCTGCTCTCAAACAGACACACAGACAGACAGACACACAGACAGAGCAATGAACAAAAAAATGTTTTTTGGGTTCAAGGGACTTTAAAACGTGAAGATCTGTTGAAAACTCAATTTCGAATTTTTGGGGTGAATCCAATACTTCTTTTATCGTAAAAGAAAGTAACAAGCAAATGCTCGAAAAAAATATATTTCGACGCCTATGAATTCGAAACAAGCGTATGTAGCACAAAAATGTATAGAACACATTTTGTAGAGAATTTACTCTTCTTTAATTTTGACAACTACGTATTTTGCTCAAAAGTTGATACTAATCGAGATATTCACTAATATTAGGAAAAATATATAAAAATTTAGACCTTTTTTTAAGGATATCGGTTAAATCCGGGCCTGTCAAGGGGTGCAAAAATAATATATATTTTCTGAGTCGCAACAGAACAGATTAAAATTTATTCCAGCTTGTCCGGAATTACTCCCGCTAACAGCCATTTTAAAAGACTTATCGACTGGCCTAATATTGGAAGGAAAGGTTTTAAAAGCCGATTTAAATGTGCGTATATATTTGAAATGTGTAGTAAGACGGCACATATTTTTCTAAAACAGCATTTTTATGTAATAATCTTGATTTGCTGATCTACATAGAACTGTATAAGTTCTTTCTCTTTGTTTCTTTCGGGTGCCTAAGCTATATTTTTTTATGACCTTAACAAGCCTACGTCTATGCTCAGCGGTAGGGTTACTGCAATGGCGTCGGCGTAAGAAGGGGTGGTTGGGCGTTACCCTCAGCTAGACACTGGATTTGATTGGAACAAAGTTTATTATATTTACACATACAAATAAGCTTATAACTAGGTAACATTTATATACAGAAAAAGAAAAAGAAAATGGCGGATTGGCATCCGCGATTGGAAGCGGGTGTGGTCCTTCGGAGGCGGGGCCGGCGGCTTCCTCAGTGGTTGCAGCGGCGGCGGTGGCGACTGGCGACGGGGCGGCGGGCTGTGAGCAGCGGCGGCGGCAACGTCGGCGGCAGTGCTGATCTCCTTTGGCGGAGGCGGCGGCTGGCGGCTTCCTTTTGCGGTGGCAGCGGCGGCGGTGGCGACTGGCGACGGGGCGGCGAGCTGAGAGCAGCGGCGGCGGCAGTGCGGATCTCCTGGGCGGAGGCAGCGGCTGGCGAAAGTGGCTTTCCAAAGACGGCAGGCAGCATAGTCCAATGCGTAGGATTGGCTCTAAGTCCACGAGGGTGATAGGCTCTGGAGAGGCTGGAGCTGCTAGCTGGTCCTGGAAGCTGAAGTGGCGGCTGGTGGACTCTCCTTGGCTGAGTGATGATGGGGTCGACTCTCCTGGATTGAGTGAATTTTTCCAAGTCCCAGGAAGGCGCAGACAGCTAAGTCCAGTGAAACGGCTGTTGGTCCTGGAGCTGAAGTGGCGGCTGGTGGACTCTCCTTGGCTGAGTTGCTGCTGGTTCGACTCTCCTGGATTGAGTGAATTTTTCCAAGTCCCAGGAAGGCGGCAGACAGCTAAGTCCAGTGAAACGGCTGTTGGTCCTGGAGCTGAAGTGGCTGCTGGTAGTCCTGGAAGCTGGAGTGGCTGCTGGTAGTCCTGGAAGCTGAAGTGGCTCGAACTCCAAGTCCCACGAAGACGGCAGACAGCTAAGGGGTCCAGTGAAATGGATCGGCTCTAAGTCCACGAAGATGCGGCAGACAGCTAAGTCCAGTGAAATGGATCGGCTCTAAGTCCACGAAGATGATAGGCTCTGGAGAGGCGGGAGCTGCTAGCTGGTCCTGGAAGCTGAAGTGGCTCGAACTCCAAGTCCCACGAAGGCGGCAGACAGCTAAGTCCAGTGAAACGGCTGTTGGTCCTGGAGCTGAAGTGGCTGCTGGTAGTCCTGGGAGCTGAAGTGGCTGCTGGTAGTCCTGGAAGCTGAAGTGGCGGCTGGTGGACTCTCCTTGGCTGAGTTGCTGCTGGTTCGACTCTCCTGGATTGAGTGAATTCTTACTGCCAGCGTCTGACTATTTAAAGGAGCCAGTCCTTTGTCCAACGCGATCTCGACGCTCATTGGTCGAAGTAGAAGGGATGTTTTGCCCGATTTCGATATATTTTGTAATTATAGCATTTAATTGAGCGGCGTGATCAATTAGCGACTTGGTTTTAGTCGCAATCAATAGTCGATGAAATGCCGAGTCTAACGACACCCAATTTGCTATGTTTTGAGTAAAAAATTAGCTCAACTTGGAATTTTTAATGCAATGTTCCGCGTAAAGCTTAATTACGTATTTTTTCTTATGGCGTGTGTTAAAAAGTTTATTATGCTTTGATCGGTTGCGCGCTATTTTTATAAGATTATTGAGACCAATTACGCTTTTCTGGGATGCTTCCTTCGTTAATTAAAATTTAATTTGTAATCTGCATTTTTGCTCGCTGTACTCGGTCGTGGCCCCGGATTTCTTCGTTACAATATGCCTTTCCTCGGGCCGCTGAACTCTCGGCCGCTCTCCCGGGCGCGAGTTTGGCTGCCTGATGGAAAAATTGCTTTTTCTCCACCTGTATATGTGCTATCGCTCTGTGGTTTGTTTTAATAGGTAGCGGTTAATTTTTCCTATCTTCTGGTATCCTTTATGTGTGATTAAAACAGAGCGCACTCTGTTTAAAGGGCGTTTTAGTGAAAAATTCTTAATTTAATCTGCAAACATTCGTGAGGCGTATTTCGCTGGCTGTCACCTTTCTTGGCCGGCCGGCTCCAATAAAGTTTTATGGTTGCAATCTTGCTGCACTTTAGAAATTCGTTGTAAGGACACTTATTTTTATGATTTTAGGGTTTTGAAAGATACTTCTGCGTAGGATCGCGGCGGTTTGTTGAACAGATGTAATAATCTTTGTTCTTCGGGCGCCTTTCGGGCGGCGTACGTTTCCTTTGTCTTTATTCGATCTGTTTAACGGTTCATATCAATTCCCCCCTCCTTTGGCGTCCGCGATCCGGGCAAAAAAAAAAATTAGGGAGAGAAAGGGCGGAGTTGGTCTGCGTGAATTTTGAGGGCCTGTTGTCCTCTTTGGACCCTATAGATGCTTGGGCCAAGTTGGTCCAAGATTTGGTGGGGTCCACTCCATTTTGGTTGGAACCCTGCATGGATCCCGGCGATGGCGTCTGAGAGAGGGTGATTTTTCACCATGACCCACTGCTGGGGTTGAAACGTGGGGTTGTCGGCGTCCGGTGCTTCTTGGCGCTGGGCGATGGCTCGGTTTCGGATGCCTGTGTCCCGTGCTCCGCGGTTGTGGGTCCGTGGTTCGTGGGGCGTTTCGGGCAGCAGCGTGGGGTGTCGGAACCTCCATTCCCCGGGGCGGTCTAATTCCTTTCCGAACATGGCGTATGCTGGGGAACACCCTAGGGCGGTGTTATGGCGATTCCGTAAGTTAAATAGGGTCGCGGGAAGATGCTTGTCCCACTCGCGATGGTTTCCTCCTTGTAGATGCAGGCGGAGCCCCTTTTTTATTTCTTGATTCCTTCGCTCCGTTGGGTTGGCTCGGGGGTGATAGATGGCGGTCGTCCATGGCTGGATATCCCACTCCTGGCAGGCTCTCATCCATTGTTCACTGATGAACTGACGCCCGTTATCGGTCAGCATGGCGCTCGGGTACCCAAAGCGGGGAAAGACTTCATTTCGCAAGGTGCGGATGATGATGGGGGCGGTGGCTTTGGCTAAAGCGAAGGCTTCAGTCCACCGGGTGAAGAGGTCGGTTATTACCAGGATGAACTTCTTCCCGGTGGCTGACGAGGGGTAGGGCCCCATGAGGTCGAGCGCAATCGTGTCCCACGCTCGGTTGGGTTGGTGAGGCCTCAGGGTGGCTTTGGCTTGGTGGCGGCCCTTCTTGCATCTCAAGCAGAGCAGGCATTGGCGGACGTAGTTCCGGACATCTTCTCGTAAACGCGTCCAATGAAAATGTGAGCGGATGGCTCGTGTTGTTTCGGCGATGCCGGGATGTCCAGCTAAGTCTTGATCATGGTATTGGTAAATGACCCTGGGTCGGCTTCTCTCCGGGACAAACAGCCTTGGGCCTTGATCCGTCTGGTGGTAAAGCAACCCATCCTCTATTCGATAATTCTCCTGGACGGCTACGAGATCCGGGGTTGGGTCCTCGACGAAGTAGCTTTGGTGCCATGAGTTGACTAAATCTTGACAGTAATTATCCTGCCTTTGGTCCTGTGCAATGGTCTCCCATAACGTTTCTTCGACTGCGTCCAGCAGGCTTAGGGATGGCTTGCCTGGTGGCTCCGTGACGGTAGCACGGCTGCTTGCCCGTTGATACCTCGGTGAGTCCTCACCGTGTGGTGTTTGGCTGCTGGCCGCCTGATTTCTTGTAGCGGGTTCCTGGAACCTGGGAAATCCTTTCTTAGCGGGTTGGCTGGCCGTTACACGTTTTTGGGCGAAGCGCTTGTTGTGAATGGGAGGTAGCAGTACTGTCGGGTCATCCCACACTGCTTCGGCCGGCTGTCCAGTCGGCTGTCGAGATAGCGCGTCCGGCAACTCGTTGTGCTTTCCGGGGCAATGCTCGATTGTGAAGTGGAACTCCTGTAGCAGGAGAGCCCAACGCGTGAGTTTAGCTCGCTGGTCCTTCAAGGTGTTGAGCCAGGTGAGGGCGCGGTTATCGGTCCGGAGGGTGAACTGCCTGCCTTCTAAGTAGGGCCGATATTTTTTTATCGCCCATACGGCGGCTAGGCACTCTTGTTCGTTGGAGTGATAACGTTGTTCGGCTGGCAGGAACCGGGTGCTGGCGTAGGAGATGACGTCTCGACCTCCATCGGGACGTTCCTGGTAGAGCACGGCGGCGATGCCAAATTTGCTGGCGTCTGTTTGTAAAATGAAGGGGCGAGAAGCATCGGGTCGGGCTAATTTCAGCGGTGTCTGAAACAATTGTTTCACTTGGTGAAATGCTTGCTGAACGTCTGGGGTCCAAGTCCAGCGCTTTTTAGTGCTTAGTAGGTCGGTGAGAGGGGCCGCAACGTCGGCGAATCGGGGAATGTACTCGCGTAGCCAATTGCATATGCCTAGGAACTGTCGTAACCCCTTTCGGTTAGTAGGGGGCGGGGCGTTGATGACCTGCTGCACGTGACCTGGTTGAGGTTCGTTTCCCTCTGGGCCAACGATATGCCCTAGGTAGTGCAGTGTGGATTTCCCGAAGTGGCATTTTTCTGGCGAGCATATGAGCCCATGTTCCTGTAGTCGTTCGAATACCTTTCGGAGGTGTTGAAGGTGCTGCTCCCATGATTCCGAGTAAATGATGATGTCATCTAAATACACGAGGCAGAATTTGTGGAGGTACCCTACCAGTACTTCCCGGGCCATCAGCCTCTGAAAGGTCATTGGTGCCGTCTTGAGCCCGAATGGCATGACTCGAAACTGATAGGCTGCGCCATCCGGAGTCGTGAACGCGGTGTAGGGTTTGGCTTGGGGGTGTAAACTTATCTGCCAGTACCCCGACTTTAAGTCAAGTGAGGAGAAGATGCTCGCTGAACCTAGATCTTTGATGGTTTCGTGGATCAAGGGTAGTACCGCCGGCTCATTGATGGTGGCTTCGTTTAGCCTACGAAAGTCCAAGCAGAACCGGGGTGTAGAATCCTTTTTCTCCACGATGACGATTGGCGAGTTATGTGGTGACTGGCTAGGCTCGATGAAACCGCGTGCCAGCATCTCTTCTACTTGCTCGGCGATGATCTTCTTTTTTGTTTCGGAATATCGGTAATTTGGGCTGCGTATAGGGGCATCGGTTTTCACATGAATCTCGTGCTGCAGGGTGCGCGTAGGTGGCGCCGAGGGCCTCCAAATTTCGGGGAAGTCTTCTAGTAGCTGATAGAGGTTGTGTTCCTGCTCGCGAGGGAAGTCATGCTTCAACTGGGGAAGTTCCATCGGGTCATTCGCTGGACGCGGGTCGTGTTGCTCGACCAGGCAATGAGTGGTTTCTCGGGTCCTCATGCCGTGGTGTATGCAACGCCGTGCGAAATCAAAGGTAGCCTCGTGTTCCGTAAGCCACGGTAGTCCGAGAATGATGTCCTCCCTTAGTTCCTCTGCTATGATGCACTGTATGACGTAGTTATTTCTACCGATCTGTATTTCCAAGCTTGTTTCTCCTCGTAGGGTCAGGGTTGCCTGTTCTTTGGCCATTTTGGCCGTTCTTTGTGCGTAGCTACCCGTCTCAGGATGCTGCACTAGCTTGGCGCTAATGAAATTATGCGTGGCTGCTGAATCTATCAGGGCACGCATCTCCCGCTGTGGTGATCCGAGGTTCACCATGATATACGGGAGGTTGTGGCAGTTGGCCGTACTTATCGTGGAGCATTGGGTTGGGCCCTGGGCGGTGCTTCGGCCTCGATGTGCCCGGGCCTCCGCCAGTTTTCCGGCGGTGGTAGTTGTCTTGCTTCGGGGGCGTTCACGGGAGCTTCTCCTGTTGCCTGTGGTGCTGGCCGGTGGCGTCGTGGGCAATCCTTATTGAAGTGGCGTCCTGGGCAAAAATAGCAGCGGGGTAGATTTGGCTCGGCTGGCTCTCGTGGGCGTGTCTCGCGGTTTGGCGTTGGTGCGCGGTCGTCCATGTCTTTCTCAATTGCAGCCACCTTGTCCAATAGTTCCTCAATTGTTTCCGGCACTGCGACACGTAGGTAAGGCCGAAGGGCCGGTTTTAACAGTTCTATCATTACGGGAATGCTGGCTCCCACTGACTGTTCGGTGTCCAATCGGCGTATCAGTTGTATCTTCCGAAGAAGAAAGAGTTCGCCATTTTCTTTCAGTCCCTGTTTTTGCCCGTAGAGCTGTGTTTTCAAGGAGGCTCGTACATCTGCGCTATCGAATTTCTTTAACAGCCTTTCTTCAAATTCATTCCAGGAGAGCGGGAGTGAAGCGTATGGTTTCCACCATTGGTTAGCTTTCCCCTGGAGACAGTTTGTGGCTACTTTCATTAGTTCTGTTGTAGTACATCCGCTTTGCGCATGGTAGCGGGCGCACTCTGCGATGAACTCTTGGGGGTGGTCTAACTCCTCGCCCTTAAATGTTGGTGGGAGATCGACTTTTTTGGGCACAGCCATTCGTCCCAAAAGTGCCTGGAATTGTTCGTCCGTTAATGTGATCGTTGGTGCTGCTGGAGCTTGTTCTGGGCGCCACTGGGTGTTTTCTACCACTCCCAGAAGTGGTGCTGGTTGATTGGTGCCTGCTGCTGTAGCTGCTAGGTTCGCAAGGTGGTGTGCCATTTGCTGTTGGTTGTCTTCGTTGACTTCCTGTCGCACTGGGCTGGGACTTGGAGGCGGTGTCCTTTGTCCACACGGAAATGAGGGTGCGCTGTCTTCTATTATTTCCGAACTGTTCAGACTTCCTCCTTGTCGCGGTGTCCGCTGAGGTTCTTCGTTGATCCTTGGCGGAGTTGTCTCCATGTTTCCCTTCCTTCTTGACTTCACCATTGTAGTGGGCGTGGCTTCCCTCTGGTGTCCACCACAGGTTTGCCCCACGTTCCGGGCGACAATTAACAAGCCTACGTCTATGCTCAGCGGTAGGGTTACTGCAATGGCGTCGGCGTAAGAAGGGGTGGTTGGGCGTTACCCTCAGCTAGACACTGGATTTGATTGGAACAAAGTTTATTATATTTACACATACAAATAAGCTTATAACTAGGTAACATTTATATACAGAAAAAGAAAAGATAATGGCGGATTGGCATCCGCGATTGGAAGCGGGTGTGGTCCTTCGGAGGCGGGGCCGGCGGCTTCCTCCAGTGGTTGCAGCGGCGGCGGTGGCGACTGGCGACGGGGCGGCGAGCTGAGAGCAGCGGCGGCGGCAACGTCGGCGGCAGTGCGGATCTCCTTGGCGGAGGCGGCGGCTGGCGGCTTCCTTCGGCGGTTGCAGCGGCGGCGGTGGCGACTGGCGACGGGGCGGCGGGCTGTGAGCAGCGGCGGCGGCAACGTCGGCGGCAGTGCTGATCTCCTGGGCGGAGGCGGCGGCTGGCGGCTTCCTTCTGCGGTTGCAGCAGCGGCGACGGCAACGTCGGCGGCAGTGCGGATCTCCTGGGCGGAGGCGGCGGCTGGCGAAAGTGGCTTTCCAAAGACGGCAGGCAGCAGAGTCCAATGCGTAGGATTGGCTCTAAGTCCACGAGGGTGATAGGCTCTGGAGAGGCTGGAGCTGCTAGCTGGTCCTGGAAGCTGAAGTGGCTCGAATCCCAAGTCCCACGAAGACGGCAGACAGCTAAGTCCAGTGAAATGGATCGGCTCTAAGTCCACGAAGATGCGGCAGACAGCTAAGTCCAGTGAAATGGATCGGCTCTAAGTCCACGAAGATGCGGCAGACAGCTAAGTCCAGTAGATGAAACGGCTGGTGGTCCTGGAGCTGAAGTGGCTGCTGGTGGTCCTGGAAGCTGAAGTGGCGGCTGGTGGACTCTCCTTGGCTGAGTGCGCTGGTTCGACTCTCCTGGATTGAGTGAATTTTTCCAAGTCCCAGGAAGGCGGCAGACAGCTAAGTCCAGTGAAACGGCTGTTGGTCCTGGAGCTGAAGTGGCTGCTGGTAGTCCTGGAAGCTGGAGTGGCGGCTGGTGGACTCTCCTTGGCTGAGTGCGCTGGTTCGACTCTCCTGGATTGAGTGAATTTTTCCAAGTCCCAGGAAGGCGGCAGACAGCTAAGTCCAGTGAAACGGCTGTTGGTCCTGGAGCTGAAGTGGCTGCTGGTAGTCCTGGAAGCTGGAGTGGCGGCTGGTGGACTCTCCTTGGCTGAGTGAATTTTTCCAAGTCCCAGGAAGGCGGCAGACAGCTAAGTCCAGTGAAACGGCTGTTGGTCCTGGAGCTGAAGTGGCTGCTGGTAGTCCTGGAAGCTGGAGTGGCTGCTGGTAGTCCTGGAAGCTGAAGTGGCGGCTGGTGGACTCTCCTTGGCTGAGTGCGCTGGTTCGACTCTCCTGGATTGAGTGAATTTTTACTGCCAGCGTCTGACTATTTAAAGGAGCCAGTCCTTTGTCCAACGCGATCTCGACGCTCATTGGTCGAAGTAGAAGGGATGTTTTGCCCGATTTCGATATATTTTGTAATTATAGCATTTAATTGAGCGGCGTGATCAATTAGCGACTTGGTTTTAGTCGCAATCAATAGTTGATGAAATGCCGAGTCTAACGACACCCAATTTGCTATGATTTGAGTAAAAAATTAGCTCAACTTGGAATTTTTAATGCAATGTTCCGCGTAAAGCTTAATTAAGTATTTTTCTTATGGCGTGTGTTAAAAAGTTTATTATGCTTTGATCGGTTGCGCGCTATTTTTATAAGATTATTGAGACCAATTACGCTTTTCTGGGATGCTTCCTTCGTTAATTAAAATTTAATTTGTAATCTGCATCTTTGCTCGCTGTACTCGGTCGTGGCCCCTGATTTCTTCGTTACAATATGCCTTTCCTCGGGCCGCTGAACTCTCGGCCGCTCTCCCGGGCGCGAGTTTGGCTGCCTGATGGAAAAATTGCTTTTTCTCCACCTGTATATGTGCTATCGCTCTGTGGTTTGTTTTAATAGGTAGCGGTTAATTTTTCCTATCTTCTGGTATCCTTTATGTGTGATTAAAACAGAGCGCACTCTGTTTAAAGGGCGTTTTAGTGAAAAATTCTTAATTTAATCTGCAAACATTCGTGAGGCGTATTTCGCTGGCTGTCACCTTTCTTGGCCGGCCGGCTCCAATAAAGTTTTATGGTTGCAATCTTGCTGCACTTTAGAAATTCGTTGTAAGGACACTTATTTTTATGATTTTAGGGTTTTGAAAGATACTTCTGCGTAGGATCGCGGCGGTTTGTTGAACAGATGTAATAATCTTTGTTCTTCGGGCGCCTTTCGGGCGGCGTACGTTTCCTTTGTCTTTATTCGATCTGTTTAACGGTTCATATCAAACGTTTATCTTTATCGATCGGGCGGGTTAAAGGCGCCGCCTCTTGTTTTGAACCTTTGGAGATATAAGCAAATAAAAAATTGTTTGATGCGTTTGCAGTTCTTAGGGGTTCAGGTTTCAGGTCCCAAGAATTTGATATTTTTTATGATAGGAGGTAGGTACGCGATAACCAAATGGTGTTTTTAGTACAACCTGCTTTGTTTATGAGTTATGACGTATTTATAGTTACAGAATTTTGAGCACTGCTTAGGTCGCTGAGATTTTTCATTCGAATACTTGGAACGAAAACCGAGTTACATAGGTTATTTCAATAACCGGATAACCGGTTATTTTTCATTCGAATAAGCCCATCACTAATTAATACATACTTACGTAAATTAATACGAAGGGTTTCCGAGATCAAATACACTGACATATCATTTGCATTTTTGAGTTACTACATAAACAACATTTCATGTCGAAATGGCAATTTGGTTTGTTTTCATTTTTCCGACCAGAAATACGTGTTTTGCAGTTTAAATCTTAATTTTTTAACGATTTAATTAGAAGCGTTATACATAACTATCGACATTTTGCGAAATATTTTGATCTGTGATGGACATGTGTGGTCTGATATTGAGCTTAAATGGCAACTTCAATGAAAACAAACATCTATCTTGATTTTCCGGCAGCACTTATATACAGCAAGCTAACTGAGAGAGCACACAGCTTTAAGTAGTTAACGAGACTCTGAGCTACGAGGTATGTCTGTAAAGTAATGATACATCGCATCCAGGCTGGTGAGTGACATATTTGCTATGATATGAAGTTCTTGTGTTTCACTGTATAAGTATAACATTTTCTGTGCATAATATTGCACTATTTACCTTGAAACTCTTTATTTTTAAAAACTGAAATGTTTAATTACATTATGGTGCCTTCGCTAGTTATTTATCATTATAGTAGAATAAACGGAAAAAACAAACTTTTTTATTCCCTTCGGAATTAAAAAAAAAACACTATCCTGACTGCAAACACTTTCAACTCCGTTTCAGCTGCTATTCTAATTCTCTGACGTCTGTTTACTGCACTCATTTTCTTATACGTTTCAGTTATTTTGTTTTTAACCTGATTAATTCTAACAAAACAAACATTTCTTTGTTATTTGCGACGGAAACTTGGTTTTCGATGGAATTAAGCAAACCAAGAATATTTGCTTTATTATAGATGCTTATGCTGGCTGGCAAGCAGATTAAGTTAGAAATTATTTTTATTTTAATTATCAGTCAATATTTAAAATTTATGGAGCATGAAAACATATCCATGAATTACGATTTACTAAGGCGTTTGATCGATTCTTTGTTGATTTTACCTTAGCAGCGCTTGTTGCCAAGTATTTTAATGTGAACAACGCAGTCTTACTGGTTATCGATAAACAATTATTGACGTTTGAATGAACCAACCAGAATTTCTGAAGTTTTTACAAAATTTCAGTAAATTATTAAATTTATTTTATATGATTGATTAATTGAGCTGTAAAAATTAATAGTATTAAATAATACTTTCAATTTCATACATTTTGATACCATACATGGCGTGCTTTTAACAATGAACTTGTAATTCTTGAAATTAACAGTTACTCTTTTTATACCCTTTCATGTTTAACGAGATGTTAAGATACTTTAAATATGGTTGAATTGCAATGTTAGGATGCATTATATTTGAAAATTTCAAAAATTTTACATTTACCTACAATAAGTTAGAAATGAATACATTTTTCTGTGTCAGTGATTTAAATTACCTCACTATGATGATTTGTCTTAATTGTGCTCATTGAATTACTTTTTTCAGGTTACGAGGGTTTTTATTCGAATATTTCATTTCATTTAAAGAACTTAAGCTCAGACAACACTAATTGCAGCTATAGAACTACACATAAATTAATTTAAAGCTTTTTTGGTGTCTGTACATTTCAGATGGACATTTCGTAAGATGTCAACATGATTGTAACTGATTTACAACTTTTATACTAAATATACTATTAATTACTGACTCACATAGCACCCTTAACCTTGAAATTAACCATTTATGCACACATATTTTTAGTAATAGATAATTATTCAACCAACCTAACCTCACTTTTGCATGTTTGTAGTAATTCACTGAATAGTATTTTAATTTCCTTGATTATAAATTGGAGATATGATGAGTTGTCATTAACAAATGATCACTGATGGATTACGCTACTATAAATAGGAAGACCACTCTAATTAATGAGTTTCCGAAAATAAAATTGTGTTCCAAAACATTTATTTTATAACTGGCAAGTGTATTCTCTAAAACTAAGTTTTTAAGTTCTTTCCCATCATAACTGTATTAAAAAGTTTGTACATTTAGCCTTTGATAGTAGCTAGAGTGATTCTTTTCACCAAATAATCGTATAATGTTATGTTCAAAACAGATAAAATCTTCTATTAAATTTTTTAGCACTTCTTACTTTTGCCAAATCTTGTATCTTAGTTACTTATATTGGTAATTATCCCTAGCACTATATCTTTGTAATTCTTTGTTTAAAGGTTTGAAAATAAATAGGTACGTTCCTTTAAATTCTTAATGGCGTTTGTTTGTTTACTTTGCGGATATGCCTCGTATTTATGAACTAGCCAACGTTAATGTCAACATTATTTTTCAGATAAAAACTGCAATACAGTTATTCATGTGAGGAATAAATTAAAGTAAAGTTCGGCAATCTTAATATTTTGCTAACAAATCTCTCTCAATTGCTTTAAAAATTGGGACTGTGCAAAGTTACTGTGTTGACACACATCACTTGCTCAATCAGGGAGTGCGATATGAATAATTCATCATTATAACGATTGTCAAAACAGTTTCTTCTATTGTGTTGTACTAAAAATGTTGTGAATAATTCTGTAGCGTGTTTTATCTGGCTTGCTTGAGTGTGTTTCTTGCAATATATACCCTATTTGCCCATATATGGTTAATCCATTCATAATTAGATTTGCATGTGCGTATGTCGACAGCAGTCTGAGACTTTAAAAATACATGCCGACCTGTTTTCAGTAAGTGAGATGCTTTTGTTCTGTTTGCAGCGTCAGTAGAAGGCCAAAATTCTTGCGTTTCTTTGACAAATAGGGGCTGTTTAGCCGTTCAGAGAGAGAATTGCATACGTTGCTGTTTGCTGATTTCAGAGTACAACCAGAAAACAAAAAAAAGCAGCCTCGTCATCGAGTGACACAATATTGGAAGCATCGTCGGGACGAGCTGTGGGGTTCTGTATTACGCAATTGAAATTCGAGAGCAGCTGTCGAAGAAACCGAGAGAGTTAGAGCACACTTATGTTTGTTGAACATATGCGCAGTAGGCTGTCAGCACAAAGGCGACGTTTGAAGCAGCTGCCGCAATGATTCAATATTATTTAGTATGCCGGTGCTATAATGTTTGCGCAGTGACTAGTAGTATAATCGAGTCATACAAACAGCTATTGGAGTATGAATTTATCATTGTTAAAATAAATGCCTTATAGAAACAGCTTTTTATGCGTAGATTGACATTACTTCTCATAAAAAGGCAAAGTAGAAGCAGCTATTCACTTAGTGCCTTAGTATTAACATTTTTTAGGTATGGTTGTTGATTTGTTTGTACATAAATTGGCAATTTATTTGCAAGTCAACCTCTTATTGATTTTCTCCCGTTAATAAGTATCTAGGTGTTTGGTTTTTACCTTGTACGTATTTGAGCCATCTAACCTTTTACGTTTCGACTATTTCTGTGGGGTTTATTTTCTTTCTTATTTTTTTGTGTTGTTCGTATCTGCCGTCGATCTTCTTCCGTAAATTTTTTTTGACATTTTCCAGGCCTTTCTACTAGTAGTTTATAGTAGTATTCCAGTTTCCTTATTTCTTCCTTGATGACCCTGTTGTCTTTCTATAAAGGTTTTGTCAATTGCCGTTGCTCCTGGTAGTTTCTTGTTTCGTTTCAACCGCCTGTCTGTTGCATTCTTTCTTTAATTCAATTCCTTTTTCGATTTATATTTTCCTGTTTTGATCAAACCAGCCTCTTCTGTTGATATAACTTCCTTCACTCGTTGTTTTAAGCCTCCCATGCTGTTTTGAAAATTCCTCAGATTGTTTCTCATTGTTGTTATTTTGCCGAAGCAGGGCTTTCTCCTTATCATCTCATGCGAACATCTTTCCATCGATAGTGAGCTTCTGAAAAACGATTCATGGTTGTTTTCCTTTTGCCTTTATCACCTTTTGGCTTTTTTTTTAATGTATTCCTGTATCTCTTCTTTTATACGTGTAATCGTTATTTCCAAGTTTTTTATTAGTTTTCATGACCATGATTCCTCCTTCGAATATTGTGATGTCCGCGGTAACTAATTTTACCTTATCACAGTTTTTATTATGTTCACTTCTTTTGGTGCTTTATGTTTTCTATTTAGCCATTTCTTGATTTGAATGTTCTTCTTCTTTGCATTTTCCAACTTCTCCAATTGCTCAATTCTGCCTCGCAGTTTTGCTATTTCTTTTGATTCTCTGTTCTTTACTGATTACTTCGATGTTTGGATTATTTTCGCCCGTCTAGTATCTTTTGCATCTCCAACATTTTTCCTTCTTCCTGTTTTTTCTCTTTTTTCTGGATACCGGTACGTGCTTTTACGAGCGATCTGATAGTTTTCTTGTTTTTTGAAATATTTCCAGTTTTTTCCTTTCTTGCGATTATTTAATTTTCGTTTTAAAGTAGTTTTCTAATGTTGTTAAACTACTTTTCCTTTCTGAATGTTTGCTACAAGCCACAAGCTATTGGCGACGTTGCTTAGCCTACATTTAGCAACTATTAGAACGCTGTTATCTTCAGACCTTGACTCTACAGGGGGCGCGGGAATTTTTTGAACATCAGAGGGCGCGTCGGTCTGATAGACCTACAGTGGCTATATAAAGACAGTGTCGTCAATTTTGGTCATCTTTCTGATTGGGTGTGCCATCTTGAGTCGTGCACGGAATTACACACAGTCACGCCAAATAGCTTCTAAGTCCTTTATTATTGAAAGTAGGTCTAATATCAAGTGGAATTAAATAATACTCATACAATTCTACAGTCTTCTTATCGTAGAATAACGTCCAAACAACAGAATTAGGCAGCTACTGAGTGGGGGAAAGCCATGCAGCCAAGTATTAGCGAAATAAATAGAAATAAATATAGCGTCGGTCTGTGACACCGGGCGCGCCCTCTGTAGGGTTAACCTCATACTATATTTTTCTTATATTTATACACTTGAACCACTTTATTGAAAAAGTTAACCCTCCAAACTTTTTCCACACTTCTAAGAACTTAGGTACTAATGGCTAAATGTTAAGGGTTTTATGTGTGAAGTACTTTTATTTTTAGATTAATTTTCGGGGACGAATGTTGAAGACAACGTTTTACAGTACTGACATAAAATGTAACAAGTTTTAATACCCGTAACTTACAAAAGAAAATTTGATCTGAGTTTCACGAGAGGAAAAACGAAAAGCTGTGAATTTAACCTGTCGTTTAGCTCTAGGAAGTTATATCTAAAGATATCAAAACTTTATCGTTCGCGAGAGTTCAACCCTTAATTTTTTATTGGCGGGGAGCTCCTCGAGCCGAATTCAACAGGAATCAAGCGACTTGCCAGTATCGCTCCGAAGCTAAGCTGCCGATTATTTCGTTACAAAGAGAGCTTTCGTGCTCGCAAACAGAAAAAAATGCTGGAGCTTCAAAACCGTCATCTTAGTCTCTGGGGTAGCAAGACTGCAGCAATTGTAGTAAGAAGATTTAAGCCTCGTTGCCAAGAGACAGTGTTGAGGACACTTCTTATTTGTCTCTGCACGGTACGTGATTTTAGCTACTTATTTTCAGCAAAATTCAGCTGACAGAGTTGTGAGCTAATTTCTGCGTTGCGTTGAGGGTACGGCTATAAAATTGTTTTAGGAAAGTCTTTTCTTATCGGTTTGAATAAGTTGATTAAAAAAATCCTAACCATGATCAGTTCCATAGGCTTTAATTTGTAGTCGAGTAAAATGCAATACTGTTTATTTTGGGTTTAGAAATAGGGATTGTTTTATAGATTCCAGTTACAACTACTACTTGAACATTTTCTGCTTAAATCCTATTTCGTATTATTAGGAACTGCGATACCAGTAGTTTAGTTTTATGATATTATTCTTTGCTGTTTTATCGGTCTGGTTTCAACAGTGGCGGTTATGATACACACACAAATGCAGAATCACACCATTACGTTTACAACCGTACACTTAGTTCAGTGGGTAAATACACAGTGTATTTTTGAATAAACTAATACAGTTATAACCATAGCTGTGTTTACTTATTTGTGAGTTGACGTAGGTTACAATGGAGGGGATATAAAATAGTTCATTTTTGCTTTTGTTCTGTGGATAAATAACAATTGTAGTTAGTGCCATTGGTAACCTTTAGCTAAGTTATAACGTAAGTTAGAAAATTTGCTCTGGTCACAAATATGTTCATGCTTGTTTTAGATCAGCTTGGAGTAACAACACAAATAACTATCATTAGTTAAGTTGTTTTCAGACTAAACTTTTCAAAAATCTGCAATAACTGCAAAATACTGTATAGGTCAAGGAAAATGCGTAACTGCTCGCTGAAAATTTTGAAAAGAAGAATTGATTTATGGATTGCAATTTTAAAACAATAGGTACTAAAAATAAAAAAACTTGAATACTGTGCGCAGTCGGTAGAGGAGCTTAGTTGCACATGTTATGCCTATATATAAACTTTTTTAGATGGAATGTTTGAGCTTACATCGAATTCGATCGATGGCAGGTCTGATCCATTAGCTTAATGTCGGCTCTCATCTGTTATCACACGTGTAGCGCTGCGATGGGAGAGAAAAAGGTTTTAATTAAGCATCGCGGCTTCAAAATATGTTTCCAGTATAAACAACTCTTTGTTTGAACATAGAAACTACCCCACCGTTCCGAACTTCGACTTCAGTAATAACCGGGAATTAATCCGCTCAAATTAATGCTCTTGTACGGTATTTACTTAATTCGCGAGCGAGCCGAACTGATAGGAACAAAAAATTGGTTTAATTAACTGTTTTCACCTACTCTTCTCAACTAAGCGCACTGCAGGGACGTCAGCTACAGCGACCTCTGTTTGCGTTTGCAACGGAAATATTTTAGATTGTGCTTCCTTAAGCAAACAGCGTTAGTGGTTGAGAAATCTTAGTTTCGTCGTTTGTCAAAATTGTTTCACTATATTGCTTACATGTGCCTCTATACTGATATGGATATAAATATGAAGTAAATTTAGCTGTATTTATTAGAATTCTTTATTATCAAAATTGCTTTCCTCTTCCCAAAACTTATATTCTTGTGAGTAAACATCAAATTGACTTTATTTACAAATAGTAATGGTTACATACTATTTAAAAATGACTAGATCCATTAATGGAATTAGCGACATGAAAACTAGTATTTAGGTGGAATCATGTATTCAATTATGAGTTAATAATTTAACTTATTGACATTTTTTATCCGTATTTTATCTGCCGATAAAGTAAATTTCGTGAGTGACAGCTGTGAAATATTATAGTGAAACTAATCTCACTAGTTGTCTAAGCAAGCAGCGGTAATATCCCAACTTCTTAAGTAAAAATTTTTGTTTACTTTAATATATGACTTGCTAGATTATTAATATTGCTTTTTAGGAAGATTTGGATCTGGTTTTATTACTTATATAAATATTGACCTTTGACGATCAACTTTGTTGCTCGCTGGAGACCGCAAAACAGCTACGGCATCTTCAATATATCCACTCCAATATTTGAATTACCGATATAAAGATTCACTGATGTTGCTCTCCCACATTCATAACTTGAACTAATTTGCTTATTTGTAAATTCATAAATAATTTTTTTAATGAACTAATTTGGAGAGCGTTTATAAAACTTGTGTATCTCTTACAAATCTTAAAAATACACTGCATTTACTACTTACAAACAAGTTTTCTAGGCGATGGTCCTAGTTGAAGTAATTTAATGTATCAAAAATTTTGCTGTTCCTAAATGGTAACTTTTGTGCAGATCTGACACTATTAATAACCAATTGCCGATCCATCAAAATTTCTCCACTGCAGCATATTTATTAGGTACTTAAAAAATAAACAGATTCAAATGACGTTTGGTGCAAGTCCGGCCCTGTGTGTATTATTCTGCGAGCACGACAGGCGCAATATTTGTAACTAGCTGAAACCCGCGGCATATGCCGCATTTAAGATGTACAACGAATTTAATAACTAAAGAAAGTTTTAAAAGCACGCTAGAGATTGGCAGTAAGGAAAAGTTAAAAAAAAAATTCAAATGGAAAGTCTCTGGAAAGGAAACGCTCGCCTCTGGAAGGCGTCCTAATTAATACGACGTTGTTGGAACGCAGTAACAAAAATGGCGGAAAGAATTAATGCTCTTATGAGATTATATGTGAAAATTATTTGCGCCACCGAAATAATTTTCAGCTGCCTGCAATCTGTGTTTCTTTTCAGGTTTAAGCCGTTGAGGCGTTGAGCGTCATAAAAATATAAATGTGGTAACTCAAGTCTCCAGTTACGCCGTTACTGTTATTGTTAAATAACTCGATTAATTATTATTTCTTTGTCATTTTAAACTGCCATTATTATTATTATCTCCATAATAGTTTCCATAAGTAACTGTTTATAATGTTTATATGCTAGCGAGTTAATTTTCTTCTTAAATCGCTAGTGAATTAATAGTAGATTGTTCTACAAGTTAAAAAAGTGAGAATTTTCCAGCGAATGTAAAAGTTTTACGTGAGCATGGAAGAATGACGCTGTAGCCCGCGCGCATTTAAAGTTTTGCGTGTTAGATAGATATACTTTATTTGTGACATTACAAAAAAAATTCTTTTACACACGTCTACTATATGGCAAATGCTACACCAAATACATACAATATATACAGTTCACATTTAATTATATACCGGGTGCTGACTTGCGCGACGCACCATAGGAATTTGCATAGTAAATTCTTTATGTTCAATTATTTGCTCCCCTAATTATTTTAGAGCTAAAGTATAAAGACATTTTTTGTAGAGAAAAAAATACTGCATCTATTCATACTATTGCTAACAATTTATCATTTTCCATAACCGAATAAATGCAAAAAATCAAACTAGCATTTTCACAAAAATCAGTTATGCCATGGAATTATTGAAACAAGCCAGTGCCAAAACGCAAGTGCGTGCGGGGCGATCATCCAGTCACTGCCGTCAAAAGATTGAATTTATTGTCGTTTTTCTTGTTTTGGTGTAAGTTCTGAACCTCATTATTACACCTACAATTATTTAATAACGTGCCTGTAGTTTTAAACTTAAAATAAATCAGTCTTTTAATGGTTGTACTGTTTGGAATTTGCCGATACGGATATTTTACAATAAACAAAGAGCTTAGTTAACGAACGTCCACCATACTCGTAAAACCATTTTTGTTATGGACAAGGTCTAGGTACCTTAGAGACATTAAACTGAATATAATAATTAATAATGAAACATCAATGACAAACAAACAAACAACACATATTGTCGCTCCGCAAGCATTTGCGTTGGCATTGGTTTGTTTCAATAATTCCATGGCATCACTGATTTTTGTGAAAATGCTAGTTTGTTTTTTGCATTCCTTCAGTTCCGGAAAATGAAAAATTGTTAGCAACAGTATGAATGGGTGCAGAATTTTTGTCTCTACAAAAAATGTATTTACACTTTAGCTCTAAAATAATTAAGGGAGCAAATAATTGAACATAAAGAATTTACTATGCAAATTCCTATGGTGCGTCGCGCAAGTCAGCACCCGGTATATTTATTCCTAATTCAGTACGTAAAACATGCTTAGAGGCACGTTTTTGATAACGGTGATAAAACTTAGATTAAATTTAGATTTTAGTTTATTGGCATACATGTTTAACGTCAGCGTACAAACAATTTCCAGAATATTTTATACCACATTGAATATTATGTATCATCGGATGAAAATTTTTATTATTTGGCCTGAATGAGATCAGGTGATTAAATCAATGCCAGAATGCTTCAAGGTAGCATTTGGCAACAAGATTTCAGTAATAATCGATTGTTTTGAGATGAGAGTGGAAAAATCAAGTAGCCTTGAAGTACAATGTACTACATGGTCTACGTACAAACAACATAATACGGTAAAGGTACTAATAGGCATCACTCCTCCTGGAGCAATATCATTTATATCACATGGATATGGTGGCAGAATAAGCGATAAAGGTCTAACAGAGGATTGTGGGATTTTAAACAATCTCTTGCCAGGAGATTTTGTATTGACAGATCGTGGCTTTTTAATAAAAGACTCCCTAGGACAGGGGTGGCGAACCAATGGCACGCGTGCCATTGATGGCACGCGTGCCATTGATGGCACGCGACAAAATAATTTGGGCACGGCATTAATTAAGGAATTTAGGTACCTAATCGAAACAATTTATATTTAACAATGAATTGAACATGAAGCTTCAAGGCGCAAATAAAACAATTATCGTTATTATAGATCTCATTCGTGCTTTTGAGGCTAAATTGCAAGTTTTCAGTAACGATATTGTTACCAAAAACTACAAGTATTTCCCAAACTTG
The DNA here is from genome assembly GCA_940337035.1 of Agriotes lineatus. Classification (NCBI taxonomy): domain Eukaryota; kingdom Metazoa; phylum Arthropoda; class Insecta; order Coleoptera; family Elateridae; genus Agriotes; species Agriotes lineatus. The sequence goes on along the minus strand of CALNHX010001783.1, from coordinate 131,036 downwards.
AAAAAAATCACCAGAGATTTGGATTTACACGACAAAACAGATCAAGTAAAAGTCAGTGAAGAGTAATTAATTGTTTAATCAAAAAATTTTCATCGAGATTTTCTCAGTTAGAAGAATAGCCATGCTGATCGCCAATGTCCGGAACGGATAAGGCACCATGAGGAAAAGAAGAATTATTGAAAACACTGAAGTTTATTATGTATCCTGATGTGACTTCACCTGATAAACTGAACTTGACCATATTTGATTGGTTGGAAATTGAAGAAATTGAAATGCAGCTGATTGATTTCCATTCTAGTTCAATATGGATTCAAAAATTTATCGAAACAAGGAAAGAGTTGGAATTAAATGAAATAGAAAGACTATCTGTATCAGATAATATGAGTACAAATGCCAATATCAAAATCATGGAAACGTAAAATTCAATTCCAGACACATTTAGCTGTCTAAAGAAGCTGACTTTTGCTATCTTAACAATGTTTTTTATCTACCTATGCCTGCAAGTAATTATTTTCAGAAATTAATAAAATTAGACCCGCTTAGAAGCCCTTTGTCAGATGACTCCAGTTCAGCTTGCATTCTGCTAAAAGTAACAAAGTATGAAGCTAATACAAGTTATTTAGCATCTAATTTGCAACAGCAGAAGTTGCACTAATTTTTTCTTTCATGTAAATCAACATAACGTTACTATTGCTGTACAAAATGTATATTTTTGTTTGCAAATAAAGAGTTTTAAGTTGATAGTATTTAGTGTTATTTTTTCCCCATTAATCAAGTCAAGATTGTTTGATGGCACGTCATGGTCTCATTAAATATTTCTTTAAAAAAATGGCACCTAGATGAATAAAGGTTCGCCATCCCTGCCCTAGGACTACATATGGCCACAGTGATTACGCCTGCTTTTCTAAAAGGGATACGGCAGCTCGATCCAAGGGATATAGAATCAACCAGGAATATAGCAAGCGTGAGGTAGTGCAAGTATATTATTACAATAATTATCTTAACTACCTATATCTTTTTTTCAGAATACACGTCAAACGCAATATTGGAGTCCTTCGTCAAAAAAATACAGTTCTTCACGACACAATGCCCATGTTCCTGGCGAAAAAGAAAACTGACGATGTTGCTGTGGTAGATCAGATATTAACAGTTTCTTGTGCCCTCGTAAATTTATGCCCTCCTATAATTGTATAATTATGAAATAAATCTTATTAACAAAGTTAATCTAATTATTTTTACTTTAATAATAATATTAATAATATCTACAAAAGTATTAATAGTTATTTAGACCACAAGTGTTACAAGTGCAACTTTTTTTCACAAGTGTGAAAAATAAGACCGCTAACACGAGTCTATAAGATTTTTTAAAATTTCATTAAACATTCAAATCCAAGCCTATTTTGTATAGAATTGTATTTGCCTTCATTTTAGTCAAGTGCGTTGGTCAGTTCTGGTAACTAAGGAAACGTCCAATTAGAATCGTTCATTCCTAAATTAAAAGCAAAGTGTCACTTTTTTTCACTGATTGAAAAAAAGTGGCACTTAACACACCGAAATTAATTAAAAAAAGCCTACTTTTTTAAATAAAATTTAAAAAAATTAGTTAATTATCAGTTCTGAGTGTCTTTTCCAAAGTGTGCGAAAAAGTTGTGGCAAATCGAATGGTATCGTTCCTGAATAAATATAGTCAAATTTATACCCATTCGGAGTCACGTGATAATCTAGTAATTTTACGTATATCGATTCTTAAAAATGCAATTTTAGGGAAATAAATGACATTCCGTTTTGTAGGTTATCCTGACATATGCCAATTTCTAAAACAAGATTGCTACGGCTTTATTCTCTTATATGAAATTAAACTGAATTTACAGGTTAAAGAAAACATAACATGTCGTAAAAAAACCTGCTGCGTATAGCAAATTTTAAGTTAATTTCTGTGCATGCATATTCTGTTATAGAACATTGCCATTTGAAGCCTATTTCCTTGCACAATCTAACGGGTGTTCATAAACAGTCGTCATCCCAGTTGCTTTGAAAAACAAAATGTTATGTCTTTGATTAATTCGTGCAACACATGAAACGTCATTGAGTACTGTCATAGCGCATTTTTTTTTTCAATTTTAATAGACATACGTTTCTGAAGTCAAAACCTACTGGGATGACGACTGTTTATGAACACCCGTTATTTAGGGAAGAAACTGAATGTGAAAAATCTCCTCCAGATTCTTCAACCAAGCATTTTTTAGATTTTTTATGGTTACAAACTCTTTAGCTACATACATTTTATATATAGTGTCTTGACTGCTTCGTCGACTTCCGTTTTTGCATTCCTCACTTTCTGGCTCATATTTTCGGTAAATTGTGCTTTCCGAGATATTTAACGCAAGAGAAGCACGGCGAACAGCGTTGGAGGGTGAAACTGTTGATTTACTTTTATTAATATTGTACTCTTCATAAAAAACAACGCATAATATTCAAATTAATTGTTGTGACTGCATGTCCGATGGTTTCTTTTAATTTCCAGTTTTCGGCTCGACAATTTTAGGTTTTATTACCCTTATCTCAATAACTTACACGAAAAATATAATCTGACAGATTAGAAACGTCAAATCTTTAAAATTAATTTTATGAATCGACATGCCTTTTTTTCAAATTTCTTCCATTTCATCTATTTTACTAAAGATGAACAGTGACAGACAAAGGTCACGTGACTCCGAATGAGTATAATTTTGACTATACAATCTGTTCTCCGATACACAACACGGCTTCAGACAGCTCAGATCTACAGAAACTGCTAGTTTTAGCGTGCTCCGCTATGTCTATCAGCAACTGGATAACGGTAAATTTGTTGCATCAAAATTTTTCGACATATCGCGTGCATTCGACACTGTGAATGTGGAATGCATTAGAAAAAAGTTATGTTCCTTAGGCATTCGGGGCCCACTTCTTATGTGGCTGATATCTTTTCTTACTAACAGAAAACTGTTTGTTAAAATTAATGATGTAACGTCCACCACTGTCCGTATAAACTTAGATGTTGTTCAGGGCTCGGTATTAGGCCCCTTGCTGTATCTATTGTATGTTACCGATGTGCCCTTACATGTTATTATTATTATTATTTTTATTATTATTAATATACAGTCATATAATGCTGTATACTATCTACTTGATGAAATATAATGATTCCAATAATGCAATGAAATTTGTTGTCATCTACGTAATAGTACGATACATGAAATAAAAATTATGCGCCAACTTGACAACTTTGGCCCGCTCTACAAGTCGTAATTTTAGTCGCAGGTCAAATTGAAGCTATTTTCAACCTCTACAAGTTTGATAATGGCTACCTTTTCGCTAAATACAAAGAGAAATGAGACACAAGCTCAGAAGCTCGAAAAAAAATCTCGACCCTTTCACGCTTTCCTTTCGCGTTCGATATCTCGACAAATATTGCTCCTACACGAAAAAGTAATAGAACATAAATTGTAGAACATTCAAAATTCTTACAAAGATGTCTACATTATTTTCATGTAGTGTTAACGGGAACCGATTTATCACAAAAAAATCAAACGCACTTATTTATCAAGATAGCGGAAATAGCACATAGGAAATTTTGGTCGACAACTTGAAGTTAAGCTTTGCTGGACCTCACCAATACCCCAAAAAAGAAATTTCAAATTTCCCTTCACTTTCAAGCAAAAATGACATAGTGACTGGACTATAAGGATATTTTGAAACTATGTAAGCTACATTAACAATCAATAAAATTACACATGCTGTCTACACAACATAAAAGAATAATTAATGTCTAAATTAAGTAAGAAAAATAATTTTAATGCATAAAGTATCAAGGATATTTAGAAGCTATTTAATGTACATAAACAATCAAAATATTTACACAAAATAATTCTATTTATATTTACAGAGTTCACATAACCACTTTCCTTTAGGAATTTTTTTTAATTGTAGGCATGCTGAATGGTACAATTTTATTCTACATTTTCTGTCAGAACATTTTACCATTTGTTCGCCGTCGTCTGGTTTCCTACAGTGACACCATAGCTGCAATCCATAATCAAAATAGGTACATAACATTGTAACATATAATTCACAAAAATACAAACCTCTTCATCATCGGTGCCTATTACAATGTCACTGGAAATTGAACCAACACCTATAGCTCGCATGTCCATAGGGATGTCATCTGAACTTGGACCAGCACTCGTAGATGGCATATCCATCCGGAGATGCCCCAATCTGTGGGTACTGTCGGTTTAGACATAGACCTATTGTTTGCTACTAAAATGTATGTGGGTTTTCTCCGTCTTATTAGTGTAAGCTTGTAGGGCTTTCTTTTCATGTTCACAACCATAAACTGTAGCCGTCGTCTTAAAGCGAGTTGCTAAGGGATAACATACTGAACGTATCAAGGACAGGGAAGGTTTTTCCAGTTTTGTTCTGTGAACGCCTTTAAATTTTGAAGCCGTAATTCGACCAGCTCTGTATTGGTACCACACAGCAGAATTTGCTTGCTTATTAGTATCAGTTTCGAGTTTGCGGCATTCTACGATGGACATGCTCATATCTAACTCGGAACCTAAAATACAACATTTTTAGCTGCTGTCGTTGATCACATCGGTCATAAGTTGCCATAACAGCACGATTTACCTGCTCCTTATTTGGGTTTAAGGGATTCGCAGGAGCGCACCGTGATTCGATTATCTTCTAGGAATTTCTTAACATCTTCATTACTAACTGTAGGTTAAACTTGAGTCAGAAATATAAAAGAACAATGCTCAATGCACACTATACTTGCGAGTACGAGTTAATTCTTTCGCCCACTTGCATTCATGGATGGCTTTTTCTGCATGAAGTTTTTTGATTTGCTGCTTGCCGCTATGATTTACCAGCTTGTTTAATTTTACTGGGCGAAGAAGCCAAGCATAAGAATTTGCAGAAATATAGGTTATGTAGCGTTAACGTTAAACGTTGGCGTCGCTTTTACACTATGCTAGAAACGTACGGCTTGGATTTCGTTGCTTGGTTGCTTGGCAGCGTTCAGTAAGCAGATATGAAAATTAACCAAAGTGGACTTGCCTTCGAAGCTGAGTCAATAGTTTTAAAAAACACAAGAAATAGGCACAATAAATAATTGTTTTCTCTGATAATATCGCTATTAAAAGTTAAGGGAAGTTTGTTTACAAAAACCCGAAAATAGAAATAAACGAATGCAACCGTGGTACTTTTAGTTGTGTAAACACAGCTTTTAGTCTTCTGCATTATTATAAGTGATAAGGGTTTGGTTGCTGCCGAAAGCGGGCCGGTAGCGTTTCGGCGGCCTCAAATATGTTTAATAAGCAGTTGCATAATAGAAAAAGAGTGATAAATGTGGATACAGCAGAGCCGGAGGGAAGATCTGCTTTCGCGCGGCAAAAAATCCATTTGCGGAGCCCCGGGCGCTCCGCGTCATTCAATAAACGCTAAGGTGCAGGTAAAACTACAGAATGAAGTGTAGGTAACAAAGCGTAATTAGATTTCGGCGCCCTCTGATTTTATTAAGTGCTTCCCTTCTTCTGAATACACATTCTAGATGTCACAGTGTTGTTTAATTAGTCTATTCACGGGATTTTGCTGGGGTTAAATGCCAATTATCATATATTTGTTTTGAGGGAGCTATCAATTTTAGTAAGTTGTGTACTGCGCTGCGCTCTGGTTTTAGGTTTACAACCGCCGTAAAGTAATATTTTAGAGAATTGTGTACACAAGGGTAGGTACATTCATTGAGGCCTACTTTAAAATTCCAATTAACTCTTCGTTTAACTGGATAGGCCTAATCTATAATAGTCTTTATTTAGTTGGCATATTGTACAGTTCAGATTTAAATATTTCGGAGAATTGGTGCTAAACCGTACACTAGAGTGTTATAAGATCTGTGACGGATTTCAAACGGTAAATATGCCATCGACCAACTCAGGAGATTGGGTCTGGTTTTTACATACTTTAATAGATAAAGAAATTACCTTAAGGGCGCTAAATGGTTCTATCTAGCGTATTTACCCCTAGATTCTTGAGGCGACAAACCACTAAGTGACTCAAGCGAGTCCAAAAATCAAATGAAATCCAAATAGTATTAAAAATCATGTTATAATAGTTAGTAGAATTTTGGGTAATATAAAACTATATCCAATTACTAATATTCCACAAAACCATAAAATAATTAAGTGTATAAAGACTAAAACTAACACACAAACACATAAATATCACAGAACCATACTTAATAAATAAATGAGGATATCTGTAGCGCATTGAGAGTCTCAGTTGTACTAATAGTTAGTGTAATAATGCACTTTTCTTAAGGGAGCAATTTAGAATCTCATACTTCTTCGAAATGAAGTGTAAGTTCCTTTGTACGGAATGTATTGCACTCAGGTTCCACACTAAATCAGAAATGATACCCACAGTGAGGCAGCAATCAAATATGACATTATTTAGTTTACCTCCAAAAGCAGATGCAAATTAGTACTACAATCAAATGGTATGCAGTACATATTGCTTTACTGAAACATGTCGGAAGGAAATACACCGGCTGCTGGTTTAATCACAGCCTAAAATGCCTGCACACCATAGCCGAAAAGATGAGTCAGTGAATAACTTAAACACCAGTCACATTAAGTCAGTTACTCCAAGCTGCTCTAGTGAAAATGCGCTAACTGATTACCTCCTCCAAAATAATCACCAATTTCACCTGATATAAGTCAGATCGCTTTTCAGAACCGTCACAGCAGTCACCACGTCTTACAGCGAACTCCAAAAAGTGTATAAGCAAAGGAACTACGAATGGTGAATAACGTGAGGAGTTATAAGAAGCTGGCGCTGACTAAGACCATTTCCTTGTCTTCTGTTTCTTCTTCCTTTTAATGTAGACTGAGAACTTGTTATTAAAACATAAAATGTGGTTTTATAAGCCATATTTGACCGCGACCGGGGTAGGCTAGCCTAACCCCTTGAATTAAAGAACAATGCACTTCCAGAGAGGTACTACCACCAACGGCGTTGATAAGCTGGCCCTAGGGCGGACGTTGTAATCGATGTCCAGGTGTGGAATGTTAATTTTCTGGTCAGATCCAGAATAAGTCCATTACTTTCGAGAATAGTCAAACAGAAAAAAGGAGAAAAAGGGGATACGACATCCAAAAATACAGGCAACCTTGGGAGGATACCTATTTGAAGACAAGAAAAGGGGTGAGGATAAACAGGGAAGATGGTTTTAAGGTTAATAAAACATCGATTTCTGTGATACACGATCTAGAGCATTACAACCACTACCATGATACGGTCACGCTCCACGGATTACGCTGCACTTGAACGACCAATCGGTGTTACGTCGCTCCGAACGACCAGAGAATAGTGAGTTGCAAGTTAGAACTACCGAAGTGACGGAGTACGTGCTACTAAAAGTGTCTCACAAATGAAGAAGGCGATAGTATCAAAATGAATGCTCACAAAGAAAAAATCGTGCAGGAACTTTTTTGCGATTGACTAGAGCAAACGAAATGTTCAGAAATGTTGAACGTTGAGTACCTATATAGAACTGTAATACGCACAGTGGTGACTTATAGGAACGAGCTGTACTCAATCAAGCTGATAAGCAGGAATAGAAATTATGAGAAGGCCAGGTTACCAAATTTGACTAAGGATATCAGAGTTCAAACAGCGAGCAGTGGCTCGACGATGAAAAGGCTACAAAAATTGCCTTGACGCATGTAGTGGAAGGAAAAAAGGAGAACGAGACTACACCAAATATTTGAAAAGCCTTGAGCCTTTCATGGCGTGGTTTGTGCTAGTAAGTGTATATTGTATATAATCTACGGTTTAGTAGACTGATATATCCTTCGACGCTTCGCACTTGTGGATGCAATCTTGGCTTTTGTGGTATAATAATGGTCTTTTCTATTTTGGTTTATAATATACTATTATTTAATCGTCATATTTAGTTGCAATAGTTGATTTTTTCAGCCTCGGTGTAAAACGTAAAAATAATCAACAGTAATTACATAAGTGGTGATAATTTTTTGATACTTTTAACTAAAGACCACAAGTGGAATTTTTTAATAGCAACAACGATGAGTGCTAATCTAGCTAAAATTATTTAAAAAAATATTACCACGAATGTAATTCGGCGTGATTAGTTTTTAAACAGTCCTGTTGTAGATTGAGGTTCGAGATGAGTGTCCCCTTATTTTTAACAACTGCTGCTTAGCTACTCTACTTTTAGCTAGTTGTGTTACAGCAGAAGAGCGATTTGAATGGTTTCTGAAAACATAGTCGCTGTAATCAGCTACTAGCAAATAGTCAGTGTAATTTTGATGCTACTAGCAAAGATTCAGTGTAATTTTAATGCTATTGGTCGATTTGAAATTTTTCTCATTACTATTGGCTGATAGGACTGTTTAAAAAATAATCGCAGTAAAACAACAACCTTCAAGTCATCTTAACGGCACGAGTTTGATTGCCAAAAACGAGGCGGTGAACCGAGTTTAGCGGCAATCAAACGAGTCTCGTTAAATGCCATAGGCAAACGTGTATTGTTCAATATTTTATCTCCATCAATAAATTCTGGTTCAATGTATTTCTCTATACGAAAAGAGTGCGGTAATATATATCCATTACCGCACTGAGTGCGCCAACGGGTATATGCGCACTGCGCTTGAGCATATGCGCAGCAGACTGTTACCACAGAGACGTTATAGAAACAGTTGTAGGAGTGGTTTAACGTTATTATTCACAGTGCGCTGTGAAGTGTGCGCCGGACTAATAGCAGAAATGACTCCGTGGCTTTTGTCTGAGTGATTTAATCATTGTTAGTCATTGTTGCTGCTTTTATCAATTCTCTGCAATTTTCGATCTAGAAATCGAGAATTTCGATTCTCGAATTTTTGTTACAGACCAAAAAATATTAACAACACAAAACAAGGCTACACGTTTGGGAGCTAGTTTGCTACAGCCTAAACCACGACAAAAGAAAACACATGGCACCAATCGGGTTTCCAGCTTGTTACAGATTACCCTACTCTTCAAAACAAAACCGCCACCTAGAAACTACTCTACGACATAATCTGGAAAATTACACAGATCCGTTGCCCCAACCCCGTTACGATGGGCTGTAACAAAGGTTGCCCCGGCTAAAACGCTAAGTGAGAAGGGCGGTTTTTTTACGATGTTAGATTAGAGCGACGATCCGGTAAACAAAAAACAGGTGTTAATGTTTAGCGCCACCGCCGCCTACGTAAAAGTGGAAACTATAGACGGAGCTTAAGGAGTGTTTGTAGTGTTCGATTTCTACCAGCGACAGCCTCGATGAACTTACCTTTAGTTAATTTTCTCCAAGACTCCCCTGTATTCCTTACACAAAGAAATCACAACACAACGCATGCAACAGTTGGTATACGAAATAATAGTGCATCAAGTACTTAATGAAATCTATTGAGTTAAAGACATGTGAAATAATTGCACAAACATGAATTTGAATAAATGAGTTACTGGCTTTAAATTACTTGATAAAACAGAGTTCAACTACAATAATAGCATCAACAATCATGAATTTAACAAAAACAAAATTTACTACTGCGATCTTCCTTGAAAGTTGATTAAAAGTGAACCGTAAAATCTCAAACTAGGTGCGCATCATACGGTAGCTTAAATTACGCACGCACATCTTCCAAAGAACGTCGCACAAGGGGGTTTGAAATGCACTGTAAATAACTTGGAACGGATACCTGGTTTGCAGAGTCCAGACAAGTCAATATTGATGTCCACCGAAGTTTCCAGCAACTGGTAAAATCAGCTACCGCTTAAAAGGGTGTTTACGACGAGAACAGGGTTTCGAGATGATTGTTACCACAGCCAGGAGTTGAAACGGTAATAATCCCTAGGGTGAATCGACGACGGAACGAAATTCCCAGTAAAGAGACGACGAAACAAAACTTCAACTTGCCAGATACAACACGTCGATGTGTTAAGATAGAGTTGGTTCTTTTGAGAATTCGGTAAATAAATCCGCTAATGCAAAAATGAAGGTTTCGCAACCTCCCGGTAAAGATTTTTCAATCACAACTACCTTTTTTGCGCCACTTCAACCCCGACAGCTATTGCACACATCAACTAAAGCACGCAGTTAATTGAACGAATACTTCACAGCGCTCACCAGTAGCCGACGCTACTGGAAGGCGCGGATTTGACACAGTTCTCGACTCTCTCAAGACTAGCGGAGATCAGAATGAATTGCTCCGGGAGGTAATTCTAAAACCAAATTAAAAGGCGCACGCGCTACTTAGCTTCGCGCTCTATTCAACTTATGGACCCCGCGAAAAAGTCCTATGATGATGAAATCTTAACTCAGCAATATGTTTGGAAGCTTCGGGGAAGTTCTAGTATTCGATCGAAAAATGTCAATCTCGACCTCGAATTTCGCGACCAGACGAGATGAGATCGAGAGTTGTCTCGTTTCGGCGGCATCACTATTATTAATACGAGTGCATATATGAAACAGCCTTTTCTGCTCGGTTTGTCATTCTTGCTAAAACAAATGCGGAGTAGCAACAGGTATTATTCACTTTGCGATTTCGTATTTAGGTTTGCAATATCAGTATTTTCATTAGTGGAACTGTGTGCTGCAAGACAGGGCCCATTTTCTCCATAATCCGCATCTCTCTTTCTTATCTCTTCTATCCGCTCATCGTTACTTCGTTCATTCAGCACCTGCTTACAGTAAATCAAATTTGTTTCTTCATTGGCTATGTCACTGTATTAATTATTTTTACATCAATAAAGTGTTTTGAAGTTAATTTTCACGGTGTTATTTCAAAATTTTGCTCATTAATATAGACTATAGTTCATTCAGATTCAAGATAGAGCAAAATATGCAACCCAAGTTACAAATATCAGCAGTAAGTTGATTACTAATATAATTTTATTAAAATTTAGAACAGAGAGTCATGACCTTATTGCTGTCTTTATAAATGTCAAAATCAATGTGTCATGGTTTTAATTCCAATCTTTGCTTAAGGAGGCCATTTGCAACATTTTTTAGTGGGTAGATTTATTCAGATCACATTCAGCAGATTTCATTTAGGTAGACATCACACAATTTTCCAATTTCAAGCTTTGCGAATTTGATAAAAACTATAACCTCTATATTGTACCACGTACATCCCATGATCTACATTTTAATAAAATCAAATTCGTAATCAACTGACAGTTGATATTTGTAACTTGGGTTGCAGATTTTGCTCTATCTTGAATTTGAATGAACTATAGTACTGTTTTGTGTATTGCATTATTGACATATTTTAATAAAATTTGATCGTTTATTTGTAAACGTGTTAATGTGAAACGTTCACACGAGGTGATTATAATACAATAAAGAAGTTCACTTGAGCACATCCTGAGCCTTCTTTCAATCTTGAACGAACCACTCAGGGACTTAAGATATGCGCTCTACCAGAAGACACACAATAATTGCTTTTATGTTATTTTCAAACGAAAATTGATTATTTTACCATATTTTCTTCAAAGCTCTACAGGAAACCCCCATAATTATATTTAATTTAACATTATACTTTCATCGGCAAGATACACTTTAGTCCTCACGTTTAAATTTCAGATTTAAATAATTAATGGAGCTTCTCCAACTGAAGTTAACGTGAAAACAATTTATAGAACCTGTCTCATTACATTTTGACCTTTAAAGTTTTGCTTTAATATATAATTGGAATGTCTGCCAGCGCTGCTACTGGTTATACCTCTGGTATTCAGTTACAAAGGAAAGAGTTCTATTTGCAAGTTTTGCAGACATCGCTTTACGAGCGGGCGGATTTTGGTTCTTCCAAAAATTCAGAATTTCGACTAGGGGCATAAGGTATTAACGTGAGAACAATTTATAGAACCTGTCTTGTTACATTTTGAACTTTAAATTTAAGAATGTTGCTTTCATATATAATTTCAACATCTGCCAACCTTGTACAAAGACAAAAGCTCTAATATTTTCAAGTTTTACAGATTTCGTTGTGTGAGCAGACGAGAATTTGAAGTAAGGGCATCAGATTCTGTTATCTAAATAAAAACGAAGATATACAAAGCTTGGTCGAATACTTGGTAAATTAGTTGGCTAGGAAATTTTAAATAACATATAATATTTTCTGCCTGTGGAGGATAGTAGGTGGAATGAGTAGCCTATTATCTGACACAGCCGGTCCCAAGCCCGGAAAAAAAAGGAGGGTTGGGTGCGACGGGCCGTTACCCGTAAAAAATTGACACTGCTAAAAAGCCCACCAAGCAGCCTCGGATGCTGGATGGTCCAAACAGAAGAGGACTTAGCAAACGGAAAAAGTGTGTGAATATTAGTACGTGGAACATTCAAGGTCTTAATACCAAAAAGCAGGAAGTATTCCAAGTAATAGAGGAATACAATATGGATATAATAGCGTTATCCGAGACGAAGAAAAAAGGAAGTGGATGTGAGGTTATTGGAAAATACATTCACATATACAGTGGAGTCAGCCGAGATAAAATAGGAAAGAGAGGAGTGTCTATAGCTGTAAAAAAGAGTCTCAGAAGAAATATAAAATCATGGGAGGCAGTTAACGAAAATATAATCCGACTAGACATCAAAATAAAGGGATATGATACTACAATTATTGGTGTTTACGCACCAACAGAAAATGCAAACTCAAATGAAAAAGAGGAGTTTAGGGATGCATTAATAACAGTCCTGGAAAAAATTCGAACTAGAAGGGAATGTATAGTAATAGGAGATTTAAACGCAAGGACGGGGTGTCAGCAAGGATACAAAATTGTAGGACCGTTTGGAGAAAACTTTGTAAATGGAAACGGAGAGGTACTACTGGAGCTGTGCGAGGAACAGAGCTTAAAAATATTAAATGGTTTTTACCAGCATAAAAATATACATAAATTTACGTGGATGCAACCCACTAAAGGACAAAAGTCTATAATAGACTACGTTATTATAAGACAAAACAGTAGACTCACCGTGGACGATGTTAGAGTGCAAAGAGGAGCAGAAAGCTCCTCAGACCATTTTCTATTAAAAGCAAGGTTTCACTTCCCGCACCTGGCTACAGCGTTATCACACTGCTCAATATCTAAATCAGAAGTAAATGAAAAAACTTACCCGATTTACAATCTACACAGTTTTAGCAACGATTCAACCAAGTTTTTATATAAAGTGAGACTGGCAACCAAAGTGTCGGGAAATCTAGAAATTGAGGACTCACAGGAGTTATATAATCAATTAAAAAGAAGTATACATGAAGTTGCATTCGAGAGCTTAGGTATAAAAGAGACGATAAATGTAAAAGGAAAACCATGGTGGTGGGACGAAGAAGCAGAAAGGTTAATAAAGGAAAAGAAGCAAGCCTATCAGAAATGGTTAAGCACTAAAGACACAGAAGACAGGAAAATGTACCTAAGAAATAGTCGAGACACAAAAAAGTACATAAGAGATAAGAACAATGAAACATGGCAAACGAAGTGTGAAGAGATTGGCAGATATATGGGAGGCACCAAAAATACAGAATCGTGGAAATTCATAAAAATGAAAGAAGCAAAGTTAATATTCATTCCATAGCAGAGGAAAGGTGGATTGAATATTATAGGAAACTATTTAAAGAAGACCGCGAAAAACTGCCCGAAAATGAAGATGAGATAACTTATACCACAGTAAATGAAGAACAGATAGATATCATCAGTAAAGAAGACCGTCAAGGCGTTTAAAAATGGTAAAGCGCCGGGACCAGGTGGAATCTGTATGAAATTGTTAAAAAATGCTCCAGAACAACTGTACGAAAAGTTATCCAAACTGTTCAATATGTGCCTAAATGGTTGTCCACTTCCTGATGATTGGAAAAAGGGATATGTTACAAACCTTCATAAAAAGGGAAGTAAAGAAGAATGTTCAAACTACAGAGCTATCACAGTATTAAGTTCAATTGGAAGAGTATACGCAAAAATCTTAAAACCACGTATAGAAGAAGAGTTAAAGGAAGATGAAGATCAAAATGGATTTAGAGCGGGTAGATCTTGTGTAGATAATACCTTTACGTTGCGTCAACTCGTAGACAAGAGACTTGCATGTGGCCTGCAGACCCATTTGGTGTTCATCGATATAAGTAAGGCATATGATAGTGTACCCCAAAAGAAAATGTGGAAAGCAATGCAAACTGAAAACATACCGACAACATACATAAATGCTGTAAGAGCTTTATATACCGACATGCGATGCCAAATAAAGACAGGGGCAAAGATATCAAAACAGTCTTGCGTCGTCACCAAAGGTTTGAGACAAGGGTGCTGTTTAGCGCCGACATTATTTAAGATATATATAAAACAGGCGTTGGCAAATTGGAAAAGGCATTGTAGAAATATGGGGATAGAAGTGGATGACGACTTTATTCACACATTGCATTACGCAGATGATCAGGTTATCTGTGCAGAGGATGACATTGACATAAGCTATATGTTTAAAAAGTTAAAGCAAGAATATGGCAAATGGGGGCTTCAGATCAACATCGACAAGACACAATATATGGTAGTAGGTGGTAAAGGTGAAGATTTGGTTTTGGAGGATAGCACACTAAAATGCGTGGAAAAGTATACGTACCTAGGCGCAAATTTTACAAATCTAGGAGGAAGCGAAGATGAAATAAAGAGGAGAATGAACTTAACGAGGACGGCTGTTAGGCAGCTGCACCCCATAATATGGGGAAACAAATTATCAGTAAAAACAAAAAAAACAAATATACAACACAATTGTCCAAAGTATTGCTACATATAATTCAGAGGTATGGGAAGTAACAAAAAGACAAGCTAAAACTATTAGCGCTACTGAAATGGAATACTGGAGACGCAGCTGTAGTTTAACAAAGATGGACCGGATTCCAAATGTCGAGATTAGAAGAAGGATGGAAGTGGAGGAAACCTTGGTAGAGACAATAGAACGAAAAAGACTGAAATGGTATGGTCACTTAAAGAGAATGCCGGATGAAAGGTGGCCCAAGAAGATGCTGGAATGGATTCCAAACCGAAGAAGAAAACGTGGGCGACCAAAAACAACATGGATGCAAGGCGTGACAGAAGCTATGGAAAGTAGAGGATTACATGAAGAAGACTGGCAAGACCGAGCTATATGGAAAAGGGCATGCGAGAAACGTCAACAATGATGTATTGAATAATTTTATGTAGAATTATTTACTCGCAAATATATATATATATATATATAATATTTAACTACGAGAATAAACATTAGTCATTCTAATGGCACGTCTTCAATTATAGGGTATGCTTATTATCTTGAATTGCTTGTTTCTGTGGCATTTGTTCTAACCTGAGCTGCAACTGTGTTAACTCACTGTATATGTAAAAAAATACTTTTCCCTAAAGAGGAATTAACTATAGAATAAAGGGGATACGGAAAGTTCGTTCCCCACATTTCGTTCATCACATTTCGTCTCCCCACATCTCGTACCCGGAAACTTCGTTCCCGAGCGAGCTCAATTTGTCTCTTAGATTACAGGGTGTTGAAAAACGAGTGCAGAGATCGGAATACAGTTAGATAATGAGAGATATTTTAATTAATTTATTTATTATAATAATCTTATAAGAACAAAATAAATTGCATTTATTAAAAATGACGGTTTAATCTAAGTATCTTCTTTATATCTTGTATACGGCCATAATTTCTCATCCTGAACAACTTTTTTTAGTAACATTTTGCCGTATTATAAACAATAAGGGTAGTTTACCTGAAAAGAAAATAGTTTTTGCTTAACTGTCAAGGCCGACTTGTTTTTGAAAAACCTGAAAATTTTCTTAAAATTCTCTACAAACCAAGCAGGAATATTAATTCATATAACATTTTTATCTAAAACTAAAAGTAAAATTTAATTCTCTCTTGTAAACCCAATCCAGGGACATACTGCACTTATAAGTTTATTATAATAAATAAGTTAATTAAAATATATTTCATTTTTCTAACTGCATTCCGATCGCTGCACTCGTTTTTCAACACCCTGTAATCTAGGAGACAAATTGAGCTCGCTAGGGAACGAAGTTTCCGGGTACGAGATGTGGGGAGACGAAATATCCAGGGAACGAAATGTGGGGAACGAACTTTCCGCAAAACCAGAATAAAGAGCTTGTCAAAACAAAAGAGCACTTTTTTTGGAAGCTAATTTAAGGCTTTTCAAGCCTAATGTAATTAAACTTACTGCCGGTCTTATAAAGGCCACTAATCTGACGTTAACTTTAATTCGCTGTTAAAATAAACAAAAGTGCATCACAATTTGTTTACTAATGAATAAAATGTCATAAGCACTGACGTTTTGATGCGCTTTTGTTTATTTTAACAGCGAATTAAAGTTAACGTCAGATTAGTGGCTTTTATAAGACCGGCAGTTAATGTTGTTAAGTTAGCTTAAGAATTGCTTCCTGCGCTGATTTTCATGCACAAACAAGAAGGCCTCGACAATTCGTCTCGTCGCACTTCTCTCGCCAAGATTTCAGGGAGGGAGTAGATATGTCGTTGGCCAGGAATTGTCGAGTAAAGAGTTTGTGAGTGATAAGAGCGTTATCGTTTCATGAATATAACTGTTTCGGGTAACCTACTATAATAGTACCTTTAGTACTAGCGTTGGACATCTTAAACGGTACTACGGCGTTTTCCTTTGCTCTATATTCTACTTTACTATGAATTTAGATTGCCATTTGTTTACTAGTTAACCGAGTCGTAGAAACACAAGACCCGCTCTTACCTCAGTGCTGACAGATGGTTCCGGCCTGCCGTTATCATCTATAATTCTATAATCACACATGCAAATTTTGCCAGATATAAAACCAAACAGTTTACATCAAAATACATATACTCTGAAAAAGATCATACATACATACATGAAATACATAAAAAGCATACACAAAGGTAATATAAAAATGTTATATACGCTATTCACAGTAGCTAATAAATTTCAACGGGCTTAATGCTGAATATACATGCTTAGATACACCTTAAATAGAAGTGTGATTGTCAATGCGCAACGCTAAGTCAAAAAACAAATCGTGCGAACAAGGCGTACTCTCGCACACAAATTTAATTAGTGTGGCTCTGCCTTCGGTAGCTTAAAATCAGGTTGACGAGCTCTGTCAGCAGGATGATGTCAGTGCTTCGTACTAACGCGCACCAGGGATGATGTAACTTGGCGTGGTTTACTAATTACACTTCTGGCTTTCGCATTTTCCTAGACCGGGTATTCAATCGTGGAAATTATTACCTCGTTGCAAGATAACGAAAAAATCAGCTCCGTGGTTTCGGCAGCTACTCATAAAGACTTCGTGCGTTGACAAAATCGACTGGCGTCCTCGAAGCTCGAATGGTAGCTGGAATAGCAGCTTCTTGCTATGAATCGCACTTTATAATACTTATCCTGACATCTCTTTTGTATGCACAAACACAACGGTCGCTTATTGGCGCCTCCGTTCGCTGACTACTTGCTTTGTTCTATTAATAGACTCACTCAACAACTGCATCAGCTGTAAATGCATATACGTTTTAACCTAATTATTACAATGTAATGAATACAGTTTGGTTTAAGTTTAGCAAGGTGATTATTAAATACAAAGGTGACACGAACTAGCTCGTTGCACTACCCGTGCCAATTTGAACAAATTAAGACGTTTGTAGGGTATTCCTAGCTCCCAACTGAGGATTATCTAAAATATCGATTGTCAGCTGGTTTGACTGTCGCCTAGTTTTTTCCAGATCTCCAGACTGAACGCACTTAAAGAGCTCGTAACATCCTGCCAACGCCCTGTACCCTGACACAGTTATTTAGAAATATTTCATTGCCTGTTGCTTAGTCCTCCGGAGGTAGTCTTAAGAAAAACCTCATTTTAAATTTGCGTGTAGATTGGCGCCAATTTTGCCCTTCGACATTCCTGAAGCTGACCATTCTATCGAGAATTTGCCTTTGGCGATAGATCTTCGCTGGACCATAGTGATGGATTATCTTGGATACCCGCTATTCCTACTATCGTTGCGGTATTGACCTTTCGACGGTGCCCGCATGAATGTAGTTCTATGAATGTTATTTTAACACAGCTTAAATTTTCTGTATGATTTTCATTGTGAAATGAAATGTAGTTCTTCGTGTGCTAATACAAGCTTTTCAGAGGACACGAAACGAGGTAGGTACAAAACTTAGAAATTAGCACGCACATACTTTTTAGCACCAAAAAGGCTTTTTCAGGTTGAAATTTCCCATTACCTCACCGACAGACATACACCAGGTAACGCCCTTAAAATAACACGAACTCATCCCCGTAGCTTTCAAAGTACAATTACTTTGACTATCGCGAGGCTCCTTTTGATTTAGTTTAACACCCAGCCCTCACGCTGAGCTAGTGGACTTCTTTAGACTGGTTGTGTTACGAAGGGGGTTTTTCCTATAAGAATATTGATCTTTCAATAATAAAACTTTAAAGATACAATCACCACTATCCTGTGGTGCTTGTGGGGAAATGCAGAAGTGAAACATTCCAAAATAAGATTATAAAGTCAAGTACTTATTATGGGGTTTTGAAGTAAATATCCATAGCTTTCAAGACGTTATAAATATTGTATATAAAATTATCAAAGCAGCCATATGACAAATTTTATTTCGAAATCTAATAATTGAAAACCACCCCTGAGAATCTACAATTATAAATTTCGTTCTTCTGCATGGTTCTGGTCCATAAAAAGCTCTATTAATTTAATTAATTAACCGACAAGGAGACAACGAATTCGTTAATAATGTGACTTCCGTTTTATCGCTACATAATGTCTGCTATTGGAAATATGCCTACATTTTAGAGAGAATTAGTTTACCCAAATTAATTATAATGATACATATGCATTTACATTATTGATATCAATTTTTTATGATACATTTATTTATTTCGCACTCAGCCAACAGCCGTTAGACCAATTATAGGCGTCGCTGTGCATTTACACATGTACACAAGTGAAAATGGTACAAGTTCAGGATACAGTTTCGAAGAAATAAAAGTACAGCCAGACTTCGCCGTTCGCGGCTTTGCGGCTCGTTAATTTGATTTTACGAGAGGAACCTTTGTGCCCCCTTTTCTTTGCCGTACGCGGTTTGCTTGCCGTTCGCGGATGGAATTGCCAAATGTCTCAACTTTCACACACTAACGGCCGGTCTTATAAAGGCCACTAATCTGACGTTAGCTTTAATTCGGTGTTAAAATAAACAAAAGCGCATAAAATGTGTTTACTAATGAATAGTATGTCATAAGCTCCAACGTTTTGATGAGCTTTTGTTTATTTTAACAGCGATTTAAAGTTAACGTCAGATTAGTGATCTTTATAAGACCGGCCGTAAGTAAATAAAGCAGACGTATGCGGTTTATGTCATGAACACCTAAATAACATTATTTATCACGAAGCTGTAAACACACTTATCGAGCCTATTCCTTTGAATCTCTTATTACCAAATTGAACCTGAAATAAATTGTAAAATTATAACTTGAATAAACAAATGGACATTCGAGCTCTGGATTCAAGTGGCAGACTTATGTTACGTGGAATTTTAGTTCAAGCTTTACTGTCTTCTCGAGCGTTTCTGCCGAAAATTCAATTGAGTTTAATTTTTAAACACAGAAAACTCTATCGTCTAAGCGTAAAGTTTCTGCTTCAGATTTGCCAGACAAAAAACGCCGAAAAGTTTTGGTTTTTTGAGACATAGTATAAATAAATTTAGTTTATGGAACCTAGCCCCGTTTTTATCATTTATGTGTTTACTTGCGCTTCGCGGCATTCTTCTGGAACGTAACTCCCGCGAAAGACGAGGTCTGCCTGTACTTAAATAGTTTTCTTGGATACCGAGTATAGTTTTACAATTTGAAGCAACTGCTATTTTTGACGTGTTTGCGGTTCTATCAGAAAAATGCCGGTTCTGTATTCCAAAGATGAATAATTTTTATTTTTTATATGTTCAACCTTTAATGGCATATGGATAGGGTAATTTTACAAGTTTGAAGTAAACTTTGGTGGCGAATTATAGTGGCCCTAATAGTACAAAGGATTTACATAGGTACAGATTCGAGTATTTTCTCTTTCAGTAATATACATTTCTGTATTTCTTGTTAGATACGCCCAGTTTCGTAGGTGGCTTTGATATATACTGCGCCTATCAACGGCATTTGCTTTGTCATATCATTAACAAGTAAACTGCCTGATTTGATTAGTCGACCATTAATAGTTTACAGGTTGCACAACCCTAAAGTATCGGTTGCACCAACATTTTGAGAACTAAAAAAAGTGAACTTTAATTACTCTTTAAATACATCTAAAAAACGTTTAGCGCCAGAAGAAATGTTTGATGTACTTGGAAATTCTGATCCTTCTTAAGCAGCAGTGAAAAATTGGTGTCGGGAGTTCAAATATGTCAGAACAACCTGGAAGGGTGCAGAAATTGTTAGTTGGCCGCATTATGCGCATACTCAAGAAAATACCGATTGTGTAAATGACATGATCAGGGAAGATAGTAGGTTATTAAGATTAGTCACAAAACTTCGTGATTGAACAAAGAGGAAGATTATAACACGAAATTCTGGTTCATCAGAATAATGTTCCGGTTCCTAAGAGTTTTATTTCTATAAATGCAATTCATAATTATGGTTTGAAATTTTGGAGCATCGAATCTACCCTACTGATCTAGCTTTCATTGAATTTTATATACATATTTCCAAAGTTAAAAAAGTTTTCGGAGAATAAAATTTGAGAGCGATGACTCTATTATGACAGCAGTTCAGAAATTCTGCTGTGCTCAAGACTCCGGTGTTTTCAAGAATGGCGTTGTTATCTTATATATATTTCTAAAAGTCCTGACTGACTCACTCACTCACTCATCAACGCCCAGCCCAAACCCTTGGACCTAGCAAGCTGACATTTTGCACAGAGGTTCCCTTTATGATGTATACAAGGAATAAGGAAGGATATTTCGAAATTCAACCCCTAAAGAGGTAAAAGGGGGGTTCCAATTTTGTATGGAAAAATAATATTAAATAGACATTTCGACTTGAAACTTCGTAGCAGTACTCCTAAAAACAAAAAATCAAACACGTATTTCGTGATTTTCCGAAAATCAACCCCTTAGGGGGTGAAATGGGGTAAGTAAGCCTAAAAATCGATATGGGTGTCGTTATTGCGGTTTTTTGGGACGTTGATTGCGAAAATTACATTTATTTTTAAGTCCAAGACGGTGAACATGACATAAGGGAAGAAACGGGACGGGACGGGACTAGACTGGACGGAACGGGACGGACTGGACTAGACGGGACTTTGCGGGACGGGACTGGACGGGAAGGGAACGGACGGAACGGGACGGGACGGGACGGGACGGGGCAAAGCGGGACGGGGCGGGGCGGGACGGGTCGGGGCGGGGCGGGACGGACGGGACGGAAAGGGAAGGAAAAGGATGGGATGGAAGGGGCGGGGATGGGATGGAAGGGGCGGGGATGGGATGGAAGGGGAGGGGCGGGACGGGACGGGACTGGACGTGAGGGAAAGGGGAGGGACGGGACGGGACGGGAAGGGTCGAGACGGGGCGGGGCGGGGCGGAACGGGATGATACGGAAAGGAAAGGGAAGGAATGGGATGGAAGGGAAAGGGACGGGACGGGACGGGAAGGTACGGGACTGGACGGGAAGGGACTGAACAGGAAGGGACTGGACGGAAAAGGAAGGGGCGGGACGAAAAGGAACGAGACGGGACGGGACGGAAAGGGAAGGGGAGGGAAGGAATGGGATGGAAGGGTTAGAGGCGGGACGGGACGAGACGGGACGGAACGGGACGGGACGGGACGGGACGGGACGGGACGGGACGGGACGGGACGGAATGGGACGGTACGGAGACGGGGACGGAGAAAGGAACGGGGACGGGGATAGGATGGGATGGGATGGGATGGGATGACAGAAAATAATTAGTCATTATTTAATACACAAATAACGAACCTCGCGCGAACGAAGTCGCGGGTAAAAGCTAGTGTTTAAATATAGGTGGAATAAGTGTCTTCATGTTCAAGGGAATTTTGGACCTAATTTAAATTTTTTTGACACAAAAAATATTTCATATGAACAATTCATCATAAACATTGAAAATAGCTTAAGTAAACTACACGAGGAAAAACAAAACACCACGCCTGCAAATATTTCTAACATATTCACAAGTTACAAAAATAATTCAAACGAAATGAAAATAACTAATAGTAAACAACAAAAAAGAAATCAAGAAATTTTAACCAAAATCAAGGAAATTTAAATCATCTTTAAAAAAAAACATTGATTTAATTATAACTAAAGCAGATAAAACACAAAAAACTGTAATTTTAACAACTAACATGTATAAAACTAAAACGGAAGGACTACTAAATGATGAAAACACTCACTCATTGGAAAAAACACCCTACTCAAAGTATACAAACAGAAAATAAATTAATATTAGAAAAATTCTTAACAAACGAATATATTGATAACCATGAATGTAAACAACTCACATCACATAACGAAACACCACCATTAATGTAACAAAACTCCACAAACTTATCATCCCACTTAGACCAATAGTAACTTCTTACTTGATCCCTATATCTAAATTAGTAAAATATTTAGGAAACATTTTATCAAACATGTATATGTATAATCTGTAACATCATTTACTTTGCGGTGTAGAGGCTGGTGCTTAATGCGCTGGCATCTGGCGGTACATTGCTCAACTTGCCCCGGATTCGGGTTACAGAGTTGGAGCGCGCCTTTGGTGCTTGCGCAGCAACCATTGTGTGAGGTGTGTGTCCTGGTGATGTGTTGACCTTGTTACTCTATCTCTTAGGTCTGTGGTTCTGAGTAGAGCACAGTTAATTTGGTGCCCAACTGTGAATGGTCTCACCGAACCCGATTCCAATCGCCAAGGTTAC
The DNA here is from genome assembly GCA_940337035.1 of Agriotes lineatus. Classification (NCBI taxonomy): domain Eukaryota; kingdom Metazoa; phylum Arthropoda; class Insecta; order Coleoptera; family Elateridae; genus Agriotes; species Agriotes lineatus. The sequence goes on along the minus strand of CALNHX010001783.1, from coordinate 107,994 downwards.
GGAAAAATTCCGACCCCCGCTGGTTCGAACCGAGGACTTGCTTAATGCAAGTCTGGCGCTTACCCAACTGTGCCACGCGGCTTCCTATCAAACATAACAAATAAAAATGCTTTGAGTGTTAAAGGCTCCTGGTCTATCAAAAAAACTATCGACAACCAAAAGCTATTCAACAACTAGGAATTATTATCATTAGATGTTGTATCTTTATACACCAACATCTTGCTTTACAAACGGTCGAATAGAATTGGAAAAAATAAATGAATTCACAAAAATAAAAAAAGACTTTTTAAACGAATTAAAATGTGTTCTAATACATATTATAACAATATAATTTATAACCAAAAATTTAGACTATCTATAGCTTCACCAATATCAAGCGTCATTGCCGGATTAGTCCTGAAAAAAACTTGATAAAAACAACAAACATATTACTTTTTAGCAACGTTATGTAGATGATATAATTATGGGGGAAAACAAATAAAAATTATCAAATTTCCAAATATTTAACAATATTTATCCAAATTTAAAAGTTACCATTGAAAAAAAACCAAGAATAAAATCAATACATTTTCTGGATCTTACACTAACTAGAGAAAAAATTAAAAATAAGTACTGGTACTGGTACAGAAAACAAACAAAAGAAAATAGATACTTAAGTTACTAATATTAGGACTTGTATATTGTGCTATTTCATTATCAGACCAAAACCACCACAATAACAATTTAAATACTATAAAAAACATACTCTTACAAAATAATTACCCTATAAAACGTATTAATAAAAATATAAAAAAAGTAATAAAAATTATACAAATACAAAATAATAGCAATAATTCAATAAATCTACAACCAAACTTTTAAATGAAGAATTTAACAATCAACAACAAATAATAACCAAAAATTACACAACAATTCCATATATTCCTGGTTTATCTGAAAAAATACAAAAAGAATAAAAAAAATAGCATTTATACAACATTTCAAAACCATAATACTTCAAAAAAATGAATTATAAAAATGTAAAAGACAAAACAGATAACAATCTAGAATCCCACATCATATATCAAAGTACAATGATGCAACATATGTCGAACAAACTAAACAATATCTAAAAAAAGAATGACCTAACAGAAACAATCAATAAAAACAAAATTGTTAAATCCAAACAAACCAAATAGTGCTCCTTCTGATTACGTAGTTCAGGGCTGTCCAACTTCAAGGGGCCCAAGGGTCACTGTAAAAAATTTGAAGGTTATGAGGGCCGCATCATAAAATGTGTCGTATGTGACTTTGTGAGTGATTTGTAATAAACATAAAACGTGTATATTTCAATACTAATTTTTATTTATTTAAGAAGCTTAGGTTACATTGCAAAAAGCATTGAAACATAAAAGAGATATACAGGGTGTTCCCTGAGGTAACCGACAAACTTACACCATATGTTCTATAAGTGATTCTAAACAAAAAAACATATTCACTTTAGGTTAATTCTTTTCCGTTCTTGAGATCCCGACAAAACAAAAGAATTATATCAATTAATGTAAATTTACGTATAGAGATGTGACGTTTCACCCCCTTACTAAGGGCGTCCAAGATTTTCCCCTCGGGTTAAGCTCAAATCGGAGAAATACGTTCACTCTAATATATATTCGATTCCCTATTGGTAGTCCGCCGGTACGCACGCCGATTCTTCGGAAAATGGGCTGAGTAGGTCTTTTGTTCCTGCAAACTTGACCTTCCACTCAGCAGTGATTTTAAGCTGTAATTTTCCGATGAATTTAGCGATTTTAAGGGTTACCTGGGGCGAGCGTTAGTGCCTAAATCCTGGTGCAGAGGTTGCTGGTACCTTACGACGGCAAATCGAATGTATTCGCCTTGAGCCGGAAAATGATGTTGACATTCCCCCGGTAGAGAATTTGCGTCCAGGAATTCGCCTTTTAATGTCCAAAAAGTAGCGCTGCAGGTAAGTTTATGAAGGGCGGCTACAGGACTCTAGCCGCTCAGAAGCGGTGTAGAGGCTGAGATTCCTACAGGTTACAGGTTTAATTATTAGTAAAATGAGGTTATGAGGAGTATTTCACCTCTCGGGGCGCTGGAATTTGCGTTTAAAAATTAGGCGGTCGGAAATATATTTTAAGCAGTTAGCCCTGCAAGACAGTACAACGTATTAAGACAGGGGTAATGCCTCAGGGATTCGATTTCCAAAGAAAGTTCAACAATCAAGGTAAAATCAAATCTAGCGATCTTCCTTTTGCGGAAAATTTCTCGGGCTGACAGTACAACACGTCATCTCCCTTGAAGCCGTCTGGTAAGGGTTGGAGGCATACTCCGTTAGACAGTTCAGCGTGTCAGACCGGAAGGCCCAGGTAGAAAAGGAGAGGACAGGATCAGGACTGGTGGACTCAAGGGGAATTCGATCCACGAACCGCAAAAATATCCTGGCGGGCCGCATGCGGTCCGCGGGCCACATGTTGGACAGCCCTGACGTAGTTGATCATATAAATAATTTTAATTTAATCAATCCTAACAGTTTGTGCAGTAAAATACATTTAAAGAAACGTCTACTATTAGAATGTATCGAAATTAAAAAAACGCCTAACGCAATAAATTATAAGACAGACATAGAAACTCTAAACAAAGCATACGATAATAAAGGGTTTCCCAATAGGAACGATATGTTTTTAAAATTAAATAAAATACAAACTATTTGAGACAAAAGCAAAACTTTTTCTTTAATTTATAGTACAACTTATGACACCTATGTTTTGAATAACACATTATTCAAATGTCCACCTCGGCTTCGTTTTCAGGATCGAATCCGATGAATCCAATTTTCGGTAACTTTGTGCAATACATCAGCGTTCGATGTTCAATTTCAAAGGGTCAATAGTTCAAGGTTTATTGGCATAGACCAACGACCTTAAATAACCCCACAAGAAGATATCCAAAGGTGTTAAATCACAACTTCTTGGAGGCCAATTAACAGTTCCATTTCTGGAGATTACAGACCTATCAAACTTTTCTTTCATGTTTAAAATTTTTGGATAATAACCGAACGTTGTTAAAGCGTGTATATTGACATGATGAATTGTCAAACTATACTAAAAACAAATGACAGCTAGAGAGATTTCTAAAATTTTAGATATGGTTGCTATGACGCTTTAAAAACATATCGTACCTATTGGGAAACCCTTTATTATAAAAAACTAATAAATTTATCAACAAAATGACTTACTTTCATGCTAAATAATCATATTAACAATTTTAAAACTGTCTTATTTAGTAATTAATGGTTTAACAAGTTTTCGAAGTTACGGGAAATATTGTTAACTCTAAAAACCGCCAAAAGAGGTCACTGGTGTTAGCTGTCATATTATTAACAAACTAACATGAACTAAGAAATTGGGCAACCACATCTTCTTAAACCAAACAAATTAAGAATACATGTAAGTCGACAATTAATTAAAACTTTCGCAAAAATAATAGCTGATATTATCCATATGGCCCAACCCAGAAGTACAGCACCGTTCCAAAACAAGTTGTTTTAAACAACACATGACAATTGAAAATTTAAAAAGTTTCGAAATCCAAAATCAAACAATTAAAAGGGAAGCGAACGAGAACCACCACATGTGCATACAAAATAAATTAAAAAGCTAATATAATAGACATGGTTAGAACTTAATTATCAACTAAAATCTAATTTTAATCGAAGCAGAAATAAAAATGACCATCGCAGTTCAAGGTCAAAAAGGTGCTCGATATTGTAATAACGAGTAACAAAAACACACAAAGAAATTACCCAAATATAACAAATCCACAAGGAAAAGATTCAACAGTATGTCTTTTAACGCAAAATAAAAAAATGTAAGTAAATTTAAGTATAAATAATTAACAATAACAAAAATAACAATTTAACATTTGTTATTTAACAGATTGAATTTTACATGTTGTTCAAAAACGTGAGGAGTTGCTCAAATAAAACAGATATGAAGACCCAGTTTCAAGGAAATTCTACAAAACAAAAAACTAGGTAACTAATAAAACGAGGAAATTATTTTTTCACATATCTAAAACTAACATGTATTTTAATTTTCAGATGTGATCGAGAATGAATATGTGCTGTTTATAATAAATTTTAAAGCTCTGATGAAGCTAACATGTTTAGAGAAACGCTAACGTTTATTTTGAATAAATTTTGACAAAACTACTTATTTTTACAAAAATTAGTTTTCTCTTTAAAAAACACAATACCTGAATTTGTTTTCTTAAATTAAAAAAAGTATAAAATCTTTACGGTAATATTACTGAATTTAGTTTTTAAATATCACACAAGGAAATTGTATTAGAAAATAATGCGTCGACGTTTTCCAGTATCTTTATCTATCTATACGTCAATTACTAGTTCATAGAATCCCGTATATTCATCTGCAACATATATGTGCGACGATGCGTTGTAGTGCTGTAGAAGTATTAATTTTTGCCGTCATCCACGGTGGACAGTATTTTTATTAGAAGGTCGCCGTACGGCCATCGGTAAGAAAGTCATAAGTAAGACTCCGCGAAAATCACAGGAAACCGAAAGCATCACTTTGCCAGCCCATAATTTAGTTTTGAACTTCTTTGTAGGCGAAAAGTTGCAATGTCGGCAGTCCATGCTGATTTGTTTGATGACAGGTTCATAGTTGGAATCAATTTTTCTCAAAAAAGTTGTTGGAATTTGCATTGGCATGAACAAAAAGCTTACGACAAATATTAACTCGATTCAGTTTGCGCAAGGGTGTCAACATTTTAAACATTTATATAGCTGACACCTTATTTATAGTCGTACGTAAAGTGTCAATGTTTAGTCTTGGTTACCGTTTTAACAGAATTTACCTATCGTCTATTACTAATTTTAGCCACAATTTTAAAGCTCTTTGCCGTTCCTGGTCTTCCACTATTTCCATCATCTTAGAAACTCTCTGTCACGCTTACACTCATTGGCCCATCGATAGACGATCGAATTTGATGGAAAACATCCTGGTAAACTGTTTTAAATCTTTAGATATTTCAGGAAAATGAAGAATCTCTTTAGTCTAGAATTTAATCACTGCCCAGTGTGCAATTTCCTACATTTCCAGAACCTAACACAACACACTCGACTAAACTGACTATAAAATATAAAATTTGACACTTTCCAAAATGGCGTACGATAAAGTACTGAATGACAGGTAACAAAATATTGTTTTTCAAGGCACATAAGCTGGAGAACGGAAAAACCTTTCCTAGTATCAGCGAATTATTCATTACGCGAATGAAAATTCATTACCATCACGGCCAAATTTTTTCAGCGCGTCCCCATTTCAGCAGATTTGAAGCCGAAGAATCGCTTCCTCCGCTGGCGTATAATTCGAATTGCACCTCCTTCCTAATTTATAGTCTGCACTTCCCCAGTTCAGCAAAGCCACAGCGCCTACAAAGGGCTTTCGGGTAAATTTGGAGATAAAATCGCCTCATTAATCCCGGCGGTGGCAGCATCAGTCGATCATTGCGTGACGAATAACAAACATCCGTCTCGCAGTCCCAATGAGTTGCCAGAGATCTTCAAGAAGTCGGCGAATATTTCGTCACGGTGGAACGGGACTGTCTCGGGACTAAATCTGAATTTTTTCAGATGTGCCAATACTGCGTTAATGTGTATCGCATAGTTTGTGTGTGACAATTTTTTAAAATTAAGATTGAGTTATGATGATTAAACATTTACTTCTGCTTATAATGTTTCCAAACTTTTACCTTGTTAAGACCAGACTGTAGATGTAGCTGTCTTGAAAACTAAATACAGATCATAACATGACTGGGAAAGAATATCAACAAAGTATAAACAGGTTTTTGAGTAGCTGGGTACAATACACACTGACAGAAACCAAGTTGGTTATGTACTCTATCACCCCATACCAGTGGTGCATTAACCATACTTGCTGCCGGAAGCCCTGTAAATTTTGATCCCATATTTTAATTAGTATTAGAAAAATCCAGACATTATTTGCTGCAATTAATATTTTTATGACAAACGTGAAATAATTTTTTGTCGGTCACTCCATTTTGGCGCCCCTGGGGTTCCTCAGGCTTTTGCTGTGATACGCCACTGCTGCTTACGGTTAATTAATCTTATAAACCTAACTCAGTTAATAAATGAGTCATAGAAACAGTTGTTGGAGGAACGATTCAATAATTCTTAATAAATATGTGTAGTAGAAACAGCTATTTACTCGTGGATTGATGTTATTGCTAAAACAAATGCGTAGAAGTAACAGTTTAGTGTTTACACACAATATCAGTATTTTCATAGTCGATACAAGGTAGAGCCCACCTTCTCCATTGTCCTTATCTCCATTTGCCTCATCTTCTCTATTACCTCTTTTCCATTGCGTTGTTACAGTACCTGCTTATAGTAAGTCAAATCTGTGATTTTATTTGCTATCTTCAAACCAAACCAAATTACGTTTTTTGAGGTTAACCTTTCCAGTATTAGTTCCCATTTTGTACATTAATGTAGGGTGATTTCTTTTCTATTTTATAAATACTTTTGCGTTGTTGACATCCGTTTACACGATTTTATTTTAAAATACAATGAAGAGGTTGATTTGAGCATACCCTGAGCTTTTCTCCAATCTTGAACGAGCCATTCACTTTTCAGTGCCTTTGTGACATGCGTTGTCTAATCTTATGTGAACACTTTCGATAAATGAACCACCATGGGCTGCATACCTAAAGCTGAGAGACAAGATCTGACGTGGCCCTGAACACACGGGGATTCCGTATCCGAGATTCGGTATGCGGGATACACAATCTGGGTCTGTTCAGACACGGCGACTGAATCTCAGACGCGGGCCTTCAGTCACTTGCAGTGCCGTGCTGTTATGGACCTAGCATTGCTGTTCTTTGTTTCTGTAGAATTAGTCTAGATGTGCTGTATTTAAAGTCAGGGATTGGACTCGACTAAGCTAATACATTTTTCGTTGTCAAATAATGTACGCTTTATGATCGTTGTATAATAAGGAACGCCTTGCTTATTCGATTTAAATAGAAGTTGAAGAAAATCTGCTACGCCTATGATATGATATCATATGTTCTGGCTGGCAAAAGTAGGCGTGTCCAGGCCCTGGTACAAGTGGATTCATATGCTCCATATGCTCCAACGGTAAATCGGTATCCGAGAAACAGAATTTGTCGCCGGCGGCCGAAAAGGAGAGATAAGGAAAATCTGCAGCCAGATACTGTATGCGTCGCTGAATGCCCTGTGAACAGCTCCATTTGGGCTCGTGTATTTTCTGTACCTGGGATTCCGTATCTCGCATACAGAATCCACGTGTGTCCAGGACCTGGAAGCGCATACTTTTGCGAACCACAACACGCGATATCATATCATAGGCGTAGCAGATTTTCTTCGCCTTGTATTTAAATCGAATAATCAGCGCATTCGTTACTATACAAAGATCATGGAGCGTACATTACTTGACAATTAAAAATTTATTAGCTTAGTAGAGCCCAATCCCTGTCTATGAATACAGCACATCCAGACTAATTCGACAGAAACAAAGAACAGCAATGCTAGGTCCATAACAGCACGGCACTGCAAGTGACTGAAGGCCCGCGTCTGAGATTCAGTCGCCGCTTCTGAACAGACCCAGATTCTGTATCCCGCATACCGAATCTCGGATACGATATCCCTGTGTGTTCAGGGCCTTAGGATCTGAGCTCTATCAGAAGAGACACAATTGTTTTTTGTCGGTTACAAACGGACAAGGATTATTTTATCTTATTTTCGTCAAAGCTGTACCTGAGAACCATATAATTACGTTTAATTTAACATTACGCTTTCCTTAACAAGATTAACTTAGTCCTCACATCTCAATTTCAGATTTAACCAATTAATCGAGCTACTCCAGCTGAAGTTAAAGTAAAAACAGTTCATAGAACCTGTTTCATTATATTTTGAAATTTGTAAGTTTTGCTTCAATATATTAGTTGAATGTCTGCTTCCTCTGACAATTAATTACAAAAGTAAAAGTTATACATTTGCAAGTTTTATAAACATCGTTTTACGAGCAGTGGAGTTTTACTTCTACGAAAGATTCGGAATTTGAAGTAGAGACGTTAAATTTTTCTGTATCAATTAAAACGGAGAAATGAAAATCTTGTTCCACGGCTTTGGTGAATAAGTTGCCTAGGACGTTTCAAACGTAGTAAAAGGACTGGACAAGGTTTACGATTGACTATTTCAGATATCGTTTTAATAAATATATAAAACACAGGTTTTTGAGTAGGTGGACCGGTTACACATTGATGTAGGTGTACTAATAAAAACTAAAAAAAAAAAATTAAAACGAATGGAAGGAAGGGAATATTATTTACACTACGCAGCGTTGTAGACGCGAGTAAGGCAGTTAAATGCGAAGTAGCAGTGGTAATAAGTAAAAACTTTATATCAAGTTGGGTGGAAATAAACGAAAGGATTATAAAGGTAAGTATGAACATATATGTCAAAGCAACAGAATATACACAACCGTAAATAATTCAGAACAATGATGAATTATTTTCATGCTTAACTGCACTTCTAGGTAGTGCAGTGTTATGCTTATAGTTAGATAGATAAATAAATAAATAAAAATTATAATTACTATTTGTTTAAATTAACGATTAAATTATAACCATTATTCCTTATCAAAATTACTTTCAAGTAAGATTCCATAAACTTTACTTCTTGATAAGTCAATTACAACTCAAGATATGTGTGGTTATGTACTCTATTTGTACTCTATTTCTGTTACGCTCATTTTGTCGATTCGCATGCAATATTTCAAATAATTAATTAGATTCTACTATTCACATTTATTCCTAATATTCAGTACTTTACCTAACTGGTTAGGCAACCCTATTAACATCATTCTCAATTTTTTAACAAGTTGCAGTTCTATGTTTATCAGCTTGGCACACACACCTGCATTCTTATAGTTTTTCTTCCTTTTTCAAATTTTGGAACTGTTGATAACCTGAGATTGTATAATGATTTTGGCAAACTTTCATTCTTTTCCATCCCCAATTCGGTCGTGAGAAGTTGGTGCACTGGTTTTCTTGCTTCGTTAAGAGCTCTGGATATAGCTTGCTCCGATTTGTGGAGGATATGTGAGGCATCGTAACCCTCTTGAACGCCACGGTAGCTTGCGTGATGCTGCCTGCGTTCGCTGCGTTTTTTGGCGGATTTGTTGGGCCTCCCCTCCGATGGGACCGCGTGCAAGGCTGTTCGCCACCACTCGTCAGCCATTTTTCTTCCTGCCTGGAATTATTTTTCTACCTGGGATGGTTTTCGTTTTGGAGTGATTTGTTCTGCCTGGGACATGCGGTGCACTGGTGAGCCTGCGTGCTATCCATTCCTGTGGCTGGGTTTGCTGCCATCCTCCTGCGATTGCTGCCCCTGTAACGAGGGTCATCAGCAGCCTGCTGCGAGGCCATCTTCATGGCCGATGAACTGCCTGGTTGCCACGTTCACCAGCTTAGCACCTCGTGCCGTGTATACCTGAAAGGTTTTTGTAGCGTTATAATTATGTATTGGTATGTATTTGAATGTGACCTATAGATTTGCTACGATTGCTTTTTGTGTATTACGATTTGTGCTTTACTTGCGTAATTAGATTTTTGATTATTTGGTATACTTACCCGGTTGTTTCTGCAGCCACTTTTAGTTTGCTTTAATATGTCTGCGGCTGCCTTAGTAATAACTTTTTCATGTGCGCGTAACAACCTAGTGCGTTGACGTTAATTTGAATTTGCATTAGTTACCTGTCAAAATTGTGGGCTGTGGCTATGCTACAGCCTATGGAATTATTACTGTGTTTAACTAGCTGCCCGTTTCTAAATTCAGTTTCAAGTTTAGGTTTAGAATGACCGCAAGTAAATGACTTGAAGCTTCTCAGAACCACATATGAATTTCTTATAGATCCTAGCACCCCTTGTGAGATCTCTTAAACTGCAGGTACCGCCCCGTCTAAATTTTGTTTGCAATAAAGTCAATTAACTAAACCAACTCTCGGGATTGAACGTTGGCATTTCTTTATACTTGCGTTACTCGCACCCCAAGTCCCGGCTCGGATCGCACTCTACTTAACGGAGTCTATTTGAATATTTAGGGCTTTTGGTTTCGATTTTAGATGTCGATCTTCGCTTCACGCTGACTATTTAGAATCAGACATGCTTCTGCGTTTATTTATTTAATTTATGATTTGAACTCTAACTAGGTGATTACGTAGCATCTAACGCCCTTCTGGCTAGTTTTGAATTACGTAGCACTATTCCTTTTTTTATAGGTCAACTTGCTGTAATATGCTTGTGATATACAGATTGCGGTAGGCAACTAGGATCATAGCAAAAGCAAGGGGACCTTACATGTGGCCGTAATTGTATTTAAAAAATTTTAAAACTCGAATAGTCCTTGTATTTATAATGATCCTAACGACCTACCGCTATCGTACATTGATTGTTCGTTTGTTAAACATAATTACAGCAATATGTAAGGTCTCCTTGCTTTTATATGGTCCTAGTTGACTGCCGCAATCTGTACGTTGGATCGTTCTTTTCAAATATTGTTGGTATGTGTTTATATATGTTTTTATGTATTGTTTATGGTATGCGCTATAGAACCAGTCATGGATAAATCTCGCTACTAGTTATTATTTTGGTTTGTTTGGACAATTTCTTACCTTGGGGAGGTCCGACCCAAGGATTTGTCTATGCTGAGGACTTAGTTTCTCTTTCGGCTCTGCTGGAACCCCGACCCTCACGACTAGTTAGCCAACCTAGGCCGATATTTATCAGCTGGCAAAACACCAAATACAACTTTCGCCAACAGGCAAGGGCCGTCCTTCGCTATCCTTCGTTACACTGCACTTCTAGGTAGTGCAGTGCTATGCTTACAGTTAGATATATAAATAAATGAATACAAATTATAACTACTATTTGTTGAAATTAACGAATAAAGTATAACTATTATTTCTTATCAAAACATCCTTCAGGTAAGATTGAATAAACTTTACTCATTCATAAGTCAATTACAACTCAAGATATGTTTGGTTATGTACTCTATTTTCTTGGCGGCGTTGCTACATCCCCAACAGGGCACCTCCCCAGGTTGCGGATATGGGAAAGCTCGCTAGATACAGCGGGTACCGGGGAAATAAAATTCCCGGGGCGAACAAAAACTAGAAAAGGAAGGAAGGAAGCAACTTTCAAGTATTGGATTTAATGGTTCCTAATAACACAACAGGGTTGAGTGTGGGATTCTGTTGTAAGTACAGCACTTCAGCATAACCGCTGGAAAGGTACATCACTCTTAGTTATATAAACGACCACTAATTTGCCAACCCTCACTGCTAGTTGGGTGTTTTAATAGCCAACTCCTCCCATATACCAAATAAAATAAGATAGAAGTATTTCTTATCGATAACCTCATTTTACCTTGCCGTGTAGAGGCTGGTGCTTTATGCGCTTGGGTCTGTTGGTACAATGCTCAATTCGTCCAGGATTCGGGATACAAAGTTGGGGCGACCGTTTTGTGCTTGCGCAGCAACCATTGCGTGAGGTGTGTGTCATAGTGATGTGTTGACCTTGTTACTCTATCCTTTAGGTCTGTGGTTCTGAGTAGAGCACAGTTAATTTGGTGACGAACTGTGAATGGTCTCACCCAGCCCGATTCCAATCGCCAAGGCTGCCGAAAAATTTCAGTTCCAGCGGGATTCTAACCGAAGACTTTCTTAATACAAGCCTAGCGCCTACCCAACTGCGCTACGTGGCTTCAAAAATAAAAGTAACAAATTTTAAAACTCAATTACCCCAGATGGGTAGGATCATATATCCGCAATCCTATACTGCTACAACAGTTAGTCCCGTGGATTCTGGAGGAGACAAAGATTCGCCGAAATGTGCAAGTAAATGTCAACTAAATTGGTTAATCAGAACATACAACACAAGGTCGATTGCATCAGAAGCAAGACATGAAGAACTTTTACATGAAATAGCTCTAATAAAATGTGTCCTTGGAATATCGGAAACCAGGCTCAGAGGTGAAGGACTGTACAAATTGGCAAGTGGACATACGCTACTCTATAAAGGTAAAGACAATGAAATCCTTAGCGGAGAAGCCATAATAATAAACAGAGAAACAATGCCAAGTCTAAAAGTAATAAAATGAATCACAGACCGGATTATATATATAAAAATAAGGATAAACTCAACAACTACAATTAAACAATACAATGCTACACACCAACAGCAAGCTGCGAAGAGTAAGAAGCGGAAGCCTTTTATGAAGACTTTGAGCATAGCCATAGAAGAAAACAGAACGAAATATACAATACTGCTTGACGACTTCAATGCGAAAATAAAAATTAAAGAAGACCCAACAGAAGAATTTATAGGAAATTATGAAATAGTTAACCGCAATGAAAGAGGTGCTACACTCCACAACTTTATGGAACAACAACAAGTATATTGTATGAATACCTTTTTCAAGAGAAACCCTAGTAGAAAGTGGACTTGGGTTAGTCCAAATGGACAAACGCACAACGAAATAGACTATATCATGACTGATCGCAAGCACACCATACAGGACGTAAACGTGTTGAGTAACTTCCATACAGGAAGCGACCATCGCTTGCTAAGATCGAAGCTAAAGTTTAACCAAACATTAGAAAGAAAAAAAATGGTAACACAAATCAATCTCCCTTCGACATGACAGAATTGAAGGAAAACTCCCAGACATGTCAAGATGAGTTTAAGAAAAAACTCAATAAAAGCAAGATAGTGTAAGACATAAACAACATAAATGCAGAAATAACAAAGGCTTTAGAAGACTTTGTAAGTCAATGTGCGACAAACACACGAAAAAGGAAGAAACAATTATTTGATAAGACAAAATATGTACTTCAATACAGAAGGCAATTAATAAAATAAAATAAAATTCAAAGATAAAGTAGTAGAAAAGTTAATACAACAGAATAGAGGTTTAAAAATATTAAGAAGACAGAACGCGCCAAAGAAAGAAATCATAAAGGTAAAAACAAAGAAGGAGAAATAATAAACAACAGAAGCAAAATTCTTAGGAGAACACAAGAGTTTTACCGAGACCCAAAGTTTCAAAAGGAAGACAAAAATTAAAAAACGGGATTGTACAGAAAAACAGTTAATGTAGGCTCAGAAGATATACCACTCAGACACGAGAAAGAAATAAGACATGTACTACACAAAACAAAAAACGGTAGTCTCAGGAAACTGTTCAATGCATGATTGGAAAAGAGAGACACCCCCAAGAATGGGAAAACACGATTGTAAGTTTGTTGCATAAGAAAAGCGGCACCGAAAACCTGGAAAACCATCGCCCAATAAGTTTAGTTTCGTAGATATATAAACTATTTAGTAGAATATTGCTGAACGAACTAGAAAACAAGTCGGATCTATGTATAAACAAAGAACAAGCCGGGTTCAAGAAAAATCTGAATCGATAGAACCATACAATATAACATTCGATGTGGCTGACCTTTGTTGACTACAGAAGATCTTTTGACTGTATTGAGATATGGGCGATAGGAGTCGATCACAGACGTAGTACAATAACAAAAAACATATATTACAACGCTACTATACAAGTAAAACTTCATAATAACTCCGAGAAAATAAACGTACAAAGAGGAGTCAGACAGGGTGATGTAATATTCCTAAAACTATTCTTAATCACTCTAGACAACGTCTTTGAAACCTAACATGGCTAGACGAAAGGTATCCTGATAGAACGACAGACATTAAACCATCTATGTTTTCTGGACGATATTATAGTAATAGCCCAAAGTACGGAATAATTTCAGACAATAGTAAATTAACTCCAGAAACAATCTGAAAAGGTATTATTAGAAATGAATATAGATAAGACAAAAGTCTGCACAAACGACAAAAACAACCAAGAAGATGTGATAGTATCCCATAAAATCATAGAAATAGTGGAAACTTACATATTACGTTGATGTGCCCCTTTTTATGTAATTAAAATAAATCAATAAATAATTGAGCACCCACACAACATAACCTTGCTTGATTTTGAATTTTATTTGCCTCTCTCTTAGAAACAATTTAAAATATGAATATTTAATTATGCTTAAGTATAATAAAGGTATGTTGCTTTCTATATTTTGTTCATTAGCAACTTATTAAAACTTTTGCGCCGGCTAGCTATTGAGACTCGTACCTACAGGGTTAGGTTGTTACACTTGAGATGAATTTAACCATGGTATGGCAAATGCTCAATTGTAACGAATGGCAGATAACATTAAATATTGACTGCAAGCAAAGCTGTACGAAAGCACAGACAATTCAGTGCAGCTTGAACACAAATAAACCAACAATCAATCAGTTCACATGAGGTAAATTATAACAATGCATTTCAAATAATCAAGTACGTTTTGCTAATCTGGAATTTAGTTTTCAAGCGTAAACCCACTCCAACTGTATTTGTTTTTTTTTTCATGGAACGCCAAATTCACTTCCGGTCTTCGCAAAACTATGCTAAACTCGTATCTGCTTCCTGGAACGGTTTCAGCTGCTCCTGCCTGCCTCTGGACCTCGAACCAAGCTTTTTCCAGGTCAGGCCACGGTTGGAAGGGACGCCAAGCTTATACCTGCCTCCTGGCGATATTTTAGCGGTGGCTGTCTTCTTATAGACCACAAACAAGGCCTCCTCTAGACGCTGAACTCTGTTTCCTGATTCCCGCAGCTCCAAAATAGTAAAATTTTAGCTCGAAAGGTTATCACACACAGGCAAAGCTCCAGGTGCAATTTACTCTGGAACTGCACTCCGGAACACAGCCAAATTAACCACAGCTGGTCTCGTCACAATGGCAAATAAATAAAACTCACAACTGCGTGCCAGTGATATACTTTTCCAACAAAATTAACCAAAAACGGGGAGCCAAACAATACACAAGCCTTTGGCTTGGCTTCCCATACAAACCGCAACAACCGACACTTTAGATCACCATAGCAACATGATTTACAATTGTTTTTTTAGTAAGTTTACAATCTTTGATTTTAATTTCTAATTGTTTTTATAAATGTGATTCTGAATACTCTCACCACACTTTGGTTGCACTTTTTCACTTTTAGTAAAAAACCCTGTAACAAGCTATTGGCACATCCTTGTAGCCTTCTTTATTTCTCAGGCTGCTATATAAATGTTTTTTGCATTAATCTGATCTTTTTTGCAATGCTTTATAACCTTTTAGCTGAGTTATCGTTTGTTCGCATTTCGATATGACTGAAAACGCTGCATGAAACCTCTGTTACGCTTCGAAAAGCTTTAGTACTTAAGCGATTTCATTATCGTGCCTTAACGTTACACAATTAATCTGTCAGCCATTATAACTTAGCTACATTAGCCATATCGAGCAGAAAACTTGAATAGAAGCTAAACGCAACCCTGAGGATACTGTCTTATTTAATCACTAACCTCTGTTGATTAAATACAGTTATTGCTAATCATGTTTTATGTAATTATCAATGTCTACTAGTGACTTATCTTGTTGCAATAAATAAAATACCAATTCTGGGCGTATTTGAATATTTTATTAACATTCGTGTGTTAGCAATGCAATCAGAATTGCTGTAAGCATCATAGCATTACAATATCTCTGAGACCACTACTCATATTGACCGGAGAAAATCAAACAGCCGAAACAGAACGGAGAATTAAGCTATCCTGGGCGGCCTACGTAATAGTCAGAGACATCAGGACAGCGAACATCCAACTACACTTAAAAACAAAGATATATAATGAATGTATATTACCATTGACGAAATATGACTGTGAAACTTGGACCTTCACCCAGAAAAACGTAAACAAGCTACGTGTACATCAAAGAACAATTGAGCGCCGAATACTCAATATATAGAACTAATGGGTGAATTAGACAAAAGTTTAGCATGGAAGATATTATCCAACGAAAAACCACAGTAAAATGGAATTGGGCGGTACACGTTGTAAAGAAACAATAAGAATGGTGTACCAAAGTCATCAAATGGTGGCCCTGGGAGGAACATAGAATAGAGACAGATTCCTCCAACGCGGGCCAGACGATATAAAAAAACAGGCAAGGTTACTGTTGTACAGATGAATAAGAAGATGTACTTTATTTTAGGTATTATTGACTCGGTAGAACCACTATATATGGTTAACTAATTCTTTAAAAACTAGCTCAGTTAATAAATTTTAAAACCACACCATTATTCTCAAGTTGGAACGTGCATTGTAATTATTCTCAATTCAAAATTATGTTATGTTCAAAATTAAAATCAAATATGTAGTTTATCAAGCACTTTACTTCAAAAAACCCCTTAATGCTCTTTCTACATTATTTCTGGTACTTAGTTATCTGTCAGTAAATGGTTTGCCTTGTGGAATAGCTTTCTGGTTATAAAACGTATCAATGCTGTAGATCTCTGTAAGCTTCCACGCAGAGCTGAATTTAGATCGTTTACACCGAGGAGAGGGGGGGGGGAGATGACATTTCTGGGAGGAATTTCGAAAACATTAAAATACAAAGATACATCGTGAATACTTAAAACGCAGCAGAATTAAATGGAAATAGTTCTTTTACATATTAAAGGAACCTGTTTTACACCCAGCCACCCTCTGAATTCAACACAGCAATGTATCCAACACCTAATGATCTACAGTAGCAAGTTTTAAGTCCTATAAGCATCCGTCCGTTTACCTCAAACTTCTTCACAACGATGGTTGTTTTCAAATGTTAAACTTTACACTCCTGTGTATCTCTGCTACATCCAACTGGTAACTCCAATCCATCCACAGCAATTGTTATATACAAGTGATGACCAACGATGTTGACCTTTACACATACGAAATGGGGTTTCTCTTTACTTTAAATTGTACTTTATTTAAAAATAATCCAATTTAAATTAATTGCCTACTTATTATTTTATTCACATATCAAATTTCCAGGAACACCTAACAAACTAAAGTATGATCAAAAATTATTTTATTTTATCTTATTATATTACTACTAGCAGTCCGGTGAGACAAATGTCTCATTTACTAAAACAAAAAAGACCATTTTGCAAATAGAACGCGTATTCACCACACGTACGTATATGACGTCATTGTTGGTAGCAAACTACCAGTCGCATTCGCCTTGATAAAATTTGCCTAGAATCTAACCTAAAAAGTTAGGATTATAATTAAGATAATAATTAGTGTTAGAGACTGAAATTCGGTTCCTGACCTGACATGACCATTCCAAACATATAACTTTAATAACTTTTTTCTCTATCTCTTACGGTTTGGCTGCTGAAACAGCGTCCCAGACAGACAAAACAGCGTCCCGGACAGACACGTCTATTAGATAAAGGATAAGAATATCTCCTCAGCAACGAGTTGCGTTAAGATGCAATTAACAGCAGTAGTGTTGTTAAGAAAAATAACAGAACGATACTTTTTTAGCATTTAATCACATGTTGACAGCACTGAAGTGTATTGTTAGTCTATGTCAAATTCGATGTAAGTAGGTTAGGTTTTGTTTGTTATTTGACACAAAATGACGCAAAACTTAACCTGAAAATCTCAAATTTAACATAACCTGACAGTGCTACCAACAATACTGTATTGAGTGATACCACCACAGCCATAGCAGATATATGTCTGGCTGTTGTGTCATTAATAACAATTTTTCCTATTTTTTAAAAAGATTAGTGTTTTAGGATAAAATAAACCGTGTCACGATATATGTAACGTTATCTGCTTTCTACATTACTCGAAAATTTTAAAGAACTCGCTTCTAACGTCGCTCGTTCATTCAAACTATTCTCTCGTAATGTAAAAAGCTTGATAACGTTACTTGTATCGTAAATTACTATTAATCAATTATGGCTATGGAATTGTTACTAATTTGTTAATGCAATTACGGTTATACTTAAATGTCAAACTTGACATTTGATTTTTAAGTGACTTATAGCTACATTGATCACTTAGGAATTATTCCATAACCACGCTAGATGAAAATAATTTTTGATCATACTATTTGTATAACTGAAAGTAACAACGTATAGTTCTGAAGTGTGCGTGATGAACAAAATGTACCAGGCAAAAAAAGGTCGTCAATGAAATAGACTTTCGGAGGAAGAGTTGTGAGTGTTGAAATTTGAAAGAAGACGTACTATGACGAAAGGACCTAAATCACACGTTTATAGCCATCGTACGTAGAATAAAAACACGCATCAACGGCAAATACAGCAAAGAGAAAAGCACGAACTAGGCGAAGAGACAATGTCGAGGAAGCGATGAGATTCGGGAACCTTCAACAAAATAGATGGGAAGATCATGGCGAAAGCACGGCGTAGTTCTATTTAATGCCGTTTGTGTGCGTTAAAGAACACAGTCGAGTGTAGTATATAAACGGGCCACCCTCTTTTTCCTTTCTGTATCAAATTTCCATGGTATTGTTAGAAATGAGATCTTGGTATGATTATTGTCTAGCGTGTAGATTAGTTAGAGACGCATTAAGTACGTCCACAAACAAATCTATTCAAATACTGTTGTACTCCAACAAAATATAATCGAAGAACCACAGCGCTCTGGTAATCTTGGCTAATGAAAATTTTCCTGAAATTAATCAAGTATCCTATTGTTCTATGTTTTCAAACCGCATACAAGAAACTCAGCAAGTGGATATGCACTTAAGCGCGTAAACGACCACATTGCCCAATTAAACGTTGTACTTAAGATACGAGACCAACGCATTATAGAATTTCCTGGCATTCTAACGAAAGTGTAACACCGTTCCCAAGCAGTAAATAATTATTTAAAACCAAATTAACTCTCGATTTTTTTTTATAGGATTAATATTAGCTTTTCTGCCTAGATCCGAGCAGTTGTATTATATCTTACAACCAACTTTGGTTGTGCAAAGTTCAGCTACATTTCTTAGCATTATTAGTAATTTTAATTTTTCCAGAAAATTATTTAGCTGTATAAGTGGAACTTGCACGTTTCCAACAACTGAATGCTCATTTAGTTTCAGGAGAATGAAAATTCAAGGAAGATAAAAGAAAATACAACAATGTAACCATAAAGCTAAAGCAACTACTAATTAAGCTACGAAATATCACTTTAAGATTTCCCTAACTATTTGGGTTGCTATTTTATTGATTTTCTATTTGTTTTTTAATTACTTTCGCCAAAGATAGAAAATTGAAGCATGGACACTCAATGTGGCAACGCTCAAGAAAATAGAAGCTTTCGAAATGTGGGCTTATAGAAGGGTTCTCAGAATATCGTGGATGGACCGAATAACTAACGAGGAGGTTCTAAGAAGAACTGGTAAACAAAAAGAAATTATAGATACGATAAAGAGCTCAAAACTACAGTATCTTGAACACGTTACAAGAGGAAAAAGGTACGGGATGCTACAGTTGATAATACAAGGAAAAATCCAAGGAAAGAGAAATGTAGGAAGAAGAAGAATTTCGTGGCTGCGTAATTTGAGGGAATGGTTTCAATGCACATCTGGGGAACTTTTCAGAGCAGCAGCCTCAAAGATTAGAATTGCTGTGAAGATTGCCAAACTTCGATCTGGAGACGGCACCTAAGGAAGAAGAAAATTCTTAATCTTTTTCCTTTTTTAAATATTTCTCACTTATCGTTTTATTATCACCTCGTCATTCTCTGTGCTTTCGCCTTTGCCGCTTAGTATTTTAGTTCCTCCATGCTTATCACTAAATCGAATTTTCTTGCTTTAAATTTAACTTGATCATACACCAAGAATTTGGGATTTTTAGTTTTGATTTTTCCACTTTTTTTCAATATTGACAACTCCTTCCAGCACTAATTTGAATAGTATTGTCGATTTTGATAGCTGGCCATTATATCTCACTTTAGTTCGATTCCCGATCCCGGAGAGGTTTTTAAAAATAAAAAATGCGGATGAATACCTCTACAGAATGCCATCATTCGGAAGTGATGTATCATGTAAAATATCCTTTACTACGTTTGGAACTCGATAGTCTAGGCAAAATTCGAAGTAGGACTCGTGGGTAGGTACCTCGTGATGTATGCCTCGACCTTATCCATGGGGTTGGAAGAAAGGGCGTATGAAGGCCTACTTGCCTGACATCAGCCTCTCCAAAACTGATACTAACTAACTAACTATCTCACTTTGCTCTCCGTATTAGTCAATGTTACCGTTATGAAGTTATTTTAGCTCCTTATCAATGTTAAATGAGTCTAAGATTAAATATCTGTTTTCCATTTTTACGCTTGTTTGAAATATATGTTATTGTTGATATATGGTCTATTACCGATCTGTATTTCCTGAAACTTCATTTTCTTTTCTGTGAATCGTTCCAATATTCCAATAATTCCCAATTACTAGGGTGTCAGTTTAATAACGATAAAAATTAAATGAAAAAATTTAAAAACAGTTAAAAATGTGTCTGAATTTGATCGCATTTGAATAAGTTTGAAATCATTATCAAAGGTGCTTTACCAAGTGGATTTTATCTATTTATTCAGAAAATAGTCATGCCGTATATCCCGCGTGCCTGTAAACATGTAAACTAGCCGGAATAAATGTTGATGATTTTCTGTCAAACTGTTTTTCTCTGAAGAAATAAGTTTTGTAGATTTTCCTGTTAAAAATTTCTCGTACTAGATGATCGAGATTTTTGATGTGCGGCATATTTGCTTGACATATAATTCTTAACAAAACATTCTCACACAAATCGTCAAAATTGAATCGGCCCTTTTAATGCATGTAGGATATTACTGTTGATAATACTTTGCATATTGTGTGTAGCAGGATAATTCCTAGATGATTTATACAATATGTTTTGGTCCTCTTTTTATAAATCGGCACAATTATGGATATCTGATATCTTCCATCCATGTAGTCAGTTTTCTGCCTTTAAAACCATTTTTATCGTATTCCATATTTCTACTTCCAGCTCTTCACTCACATATTTGGTAATGTTCATGTATTTCATTTTCACCCGGTGATTTCTCATTTTTCTGTACCTATATGTACTTGACCACTTTCTCTTTAGTTAGTGCCCTTTCTTATTCTTCTTCCCTTGTTCCTTGCTCTTTTCCCATTATCTGATTTAATGCTTAATTAAGGTGCTCTCTTCGTCTATAAAAATTTTCTCTATTTTCTCCTCGTATGAGGTTTCCATTTTTGTTTTTTATAAAATGCTTCTTCTTGAATGAATTTTACTTACTTGGTCTAAATAAAAGAAGGAAGCGTTGTAATTGTAAAAGAATCGCCTTTCGATATTTCTTCAGATCTTCGCGTTTCTTCACGAAAACATGTTTTCTTAATTCAGTCTGTGCGTCTGTCTGTCTGTCTGTCTGTCTGTCTGTCTGCATGTACGTCTGCTGGCAGTGTACCTAAAAAACTATTTGTTGGATGAAAACAATATCTTGAATGCGGATTATATATCTAGATGTCTGGAAACCGAGAGAATTTCGGTAATATATGTACAGAGTGAGCACCTTAAAAACTTAAATTCTGCCTGGTTTTGCTTTAGCTCGAGAACTATTCGTTAAATAATATTTATGTATGCTATAAGTGAATAAAGAAACATTTCATTCATGAGGGGAAAACATTAGCCCATGAGGTAAGCCGAGTGAGGCAATTTCTCCGAATAGATAAAATCTCTTTCCTCACGTTTGGCATACATCTTTTAAATACATGCATTTAATTATTATAAATACTTTTCATACTACCTGATTGTGTAAAAGTTACCAAGATTACACATATGCATTGTGTTAGTTGCTATAGATAATAAACTGTTTTAATCACTAGAGAATAATAGCTATTTAAGTAACAAGGAATGTTAGGACCTATTAACATTTGAGGTAGGCAAGTGCAAGCCAAGACGAAGTCGCGGCTTGTTGCTTGCCGAAAATGTTAATAGGCGATACATTCCGAGTTATCTTATTAGATTTTTCCCGCTGCTTATCGAAATTTTCCTAGATTTTTGAAAAAATCGTTTGGTTTGTCACCTGTCACCAGGATTAGTTTTCGTGAGTCGTGTTACCTGTGAGTGTCACATGTCATATAAACACTTGCAATTTATAAACAAAACGTCTAAATCTGCATCTTGCTTTGCTAATTTTATTATGCTAGGAACTTAATAATAATATTAAGTTCCGTTGTCAAGAAAAAACAGCAAACAAATATAATCACCGACTTACACGTTTTGTTACTAAGGCTGTATCACTGACTTACATGATCAGCAGCGGGAAAAGTAACATTTTATCTATCCTCATTATTAAAATGTTACTCTAAAATGGAGATTTTCAGAGATACAGTTTTTTAAGTAGGTATTGGAAAAAAGTAATATTTTGCACATAATTCAGGTGTTTACTCTTGATGGAAATATGCATATTTTGGAGCCCATAGATAGAGGTGAACGCATTCAAAAATATTTTTTTATTATACCTGCATCAGAATCGCCGTTTAAAGCACGCCTGAGCGTGCGAAAATAGGCGATTAAAGCACGCCGAGCTTTAAAGGTTGTCAAGGAAACAAGGTATATAGGTAAGATTATAACTTCATCGCTATCTTTATTTTGCTGACACGACTGAATGCAACAACGGACGTGGACGCGACAACAACGTAAACAATTCTCGTAACTGTAGTAGCAATATTATTATGCCCTCTCGATTTATCATGACAAAAATTATTTTTTAGTGCGTAATTTATTTCTAGTATTTCAGGTATAATAAAAAATAGCGTATTCGTGGATAACTGGTCTTTAAAACACTTGCTCTATTTCGAGCACTCCGGCTACGCCGTCGTGCTCGAAAACTCGCGAGTGTTTTAAAAACCTTGTTATCCACTCATACTTTAATATACTATTTTGTTTAATATTTTTTACATTTTTAGTATCAAACCTTCCACTAACACTGTTTACAGTTTTTTATTCGTTTTGCATACTGGTAAAAGTTTTGTATTTCTTTCCTTCTAATTTTCTTCCATTTCTTTTACCTTATCTTGTCTACATTTTTTTATTCGTCTTCATAACATCATTTTCGGCTCTGACTTATATTCTCTATGTTGTAATGGTTTTAGTAAGGGGTTAATATTAAACAAATATCAAAGTTATTATAAAATGGTTATGGTAGAAATACAAAATAGAATTTAAAATTCAATTGAACGAAACCATAACAGAAACAGAAAGGTTCTAACATTATTTAATTAGTATCCGAAATAAAGTAAAGGATTAAATATCAAATACCTATTCGATAAATATTATTTGATATAGTGTTTATCAAATAAATATAAGATATTAGGTATCGAAAACAATATCACTAAGGAGATTGTAGCAGTACATATCGTAGCTTCTACAGGAATATCGTTCAATATTAATTAATCCTAATAGATAGGCAACTTTAAGCGCAAGACCAGTAGGAGGGGTTGCCTACCCTTTTTGAAATTTAATTTAGAAGGCCCAAGGTTACGTTAATAAAAGAACTATAAATAACAAAAATTATTACTTCCTGTTTAATTGAGAAAGCAAAAGGGCGCTTCTCTATGCAGAAGCGAAGCAAATTGAAAATCCTAGCTTAGAAAGGATACAAGCAGACAATAGTAAGCCTTTATTTAACTCATACAGCATAGTATTAAAACATAATAATTTTTCAGGCAGATAGGATAAATTCCACAAACATTTTCTTTCTGAAAAGGGCAGTTATTATATAACTGGTAGGTAGACGGCAAACTAATACATACAAATCGTAATAGAGGGTTTTCCTTGATTCAGCTCTTAGTGTCACCTCTTTGACCACCAGCTCTTAGGGCTTCCTCTTTGACTACCAGCTCGTCGGTCTTTTTCATTTGACGCCAGTTCTGGTCAGTTGTATATTCGCCATGGAGAAGTGAGTCGATAAGTTACGAGCGATAAGGAAAAGAGAGGACGCAATTAGAAATCTATAACCAGTTAGGAGATCACTCACCAGTCAAGGGCAACTTCTTTGGTTCGATGAGGAGTTCTTCATAGTTAATGTTGGCAGATGGAGAGGTCCAGGTTCAAGGGTTCTCTGCATTAACCGTATGTTAGTCCTGAAAGGGTTTAATATCGTTAGTTAGACTTAAACCCGCGTCATAGCTTAAATATAATTAAATTAGGGCGTAAGCCTTAAGAATATTCAATAACAGATTAGTTTCAAGTAAAAACAATAGTTACTTACCAGGTGATGAGGCCTGAAGTGAGATTAAATCGTTCTGTGACTGTCAAGTTGGTTTTTGGGTCACTTGTCAAATAATAAGTTTTTTTTTTCATAAAGGACCTTTCTTATACTACATGGAATGATAACAATTAAACTAAATACCGATCATTAATCGTAATTAAGACCTAGGAAAGAGAAATACGAGGGTATAGAGAGCTCTTTATATTTTCATCTTACGAACCGGAGGTTATTAATTAAATAGGTATAAGAAATCTCCTAGATACTGATAGATTCATTAATCCTAACGTTTTATTAGAACAAATTCTAACTTGTCAGAGAAGAATAAAACTTGCTAAATAATTACATAATGTGTATTAAAATTAGAAAGGTATAAGCCTCTAATGCATAACAATTGATTTGTGGACTGTTAGAAAGAATACGTAACCTTTGTAAACTTATTGAATTTAAAACTTTTTAAATAAAGTTATGGCGCCCATTTCTTCTGATTAATGAACTTTTACCTTTATATGAAAGTGAAACGAACTAAAAATCCCACAATTGTTAAACCCTGATAAGAAACCGTATCTTGAGCTAGTCGGTGAAGTGTAAGCCTTCAAAGGTAAGTAAGTAGGAGGGGTACAAGATATTAGTTAATATTATTTATGTACAAAATAATTTTAACCGAACAAAATGTAAAAAATCTGTATCTGGTTAGAAATTCGAAATCTAACTTTCTATTAATGGTGTTTGCATCTAATTTAGTATCTGAAGGGTGCATATTATAAATAAATCAACGAGGACAATACAAATGAATTTAATTAATAATGGATATATGGAAGAGAATTAATATGGCAGGGATACCATGTAATAAACAATTATCTACAGAAGTAAATACTGGATTTGGATGTAGAACGAATTTTATTTATAAATCAATTACATTACGTGATTTGGATAGCGGAGGTTGGTGTTACTGGATGTAATTTGTATCAAGTTTGGTAGCAGAGTGAACATCTTGTGGTTTGGATAAAAGGGGATATTATCTATCGAATTGTGCTTTGCCAGGCTAGTTGTTTAAAGTTAAATTTTTGGAGATTTATATCTGGTTAAGGTTCATAGTACTGTACTCTCAGAGGCTTGTGGATTTTTGAAAAGATGACGTGGATGGCAGTTGCTTTTGGTAAGCATTGACGTTTCTGTTGGAGGAGATATCTGGTGTCTTGTCGAGTTTGCTGAGAGGTTCTAGCGGTTCCTGGTGGTCTGGTGCATACGATTTGTGTGGGCATAAGGAGACGTCTGTGATTTTGTGTGACAAAAGAGTATTTTAGGTTCAGTGAGATCTGCAGGTATTTATAGTATAAACTGAAAGTAAAACATATAAAGAGTAAATTGAGGTAATTATAAAGAGATTACTTATTATTTTGTGTTTGTTAAATAATCATTATTGTGACGAAAGGGTATTTGATATTGGTTTTGTACTTTCATAATTAAAAGTGACAGTGACAGACGTTTGAATTGTCACATCATTTAGATCTTGGTTTTACATTAAACAAAAATACGAGTTTTTCAGGAATTAAATACAGGATTGATTATGCGTGAATCCACCTGAGTTTATTAAGAGTAAGTGTTTCTACCTGAGCTAGTTATGTCTAATAACATTGATCATTCATAATTTACTTGAAAGGTAAATGAGTTACTTAATTTTGATTTTCAAAAGAGAATTGATATAACATAAAACCATTGCATTATAGTCAATTATAATATTAAATAGGCGCTACAACGTCAATCTTAACAATATATTATTTCGTTTTCTGCATTATGACGATGTAGCAATTTTAGGCAGGCTTTTCTCTTTATTTACAAGGCTAATCTGCACTCTTAATTGAACCATCTGTGTTGTTTTTCCGTGTTTTCTTCCTTTTTCCCCTCTTCTGCCTTCTTTACCGCCTCTTTTATTTTTGTAAATTATCTTTGTCTCATCACTGTTTTTTGTGAAGTATTTAGAAATGTTTTAATTTCTCTTTGATACATTGTCTTGTGTCTCGCATTTATCAGTTCATCCAGCTTTAAATGCTTTTTCTTTTCTCCTTCTTTTCCTTTGGTTGTTTTACTGATTTTATGTCAATTTATATTCTTACTAAGTAGCAGTCTGTATTCAAATCCGCTCCTCTTTGGCTCTCTATATTCTTCACTCTCCTTGCGTATTTTTCATGGATTAAAGACTGTCCTATTTGGTTTCTGTCGTTTCGCCTTGGCATTCCCCATGTGCTTAAGTGAACTTCCTTGTGGTTGAAAGAATTGTATATAATCTTCATAGTCCTGCTTGCAGCAAAATGTATTAGTTTTAAACCGTTATTCTTCTTTTAATTCATTTTTCTTTTATGTTGGAGCATGCTTGTTATGCAAGCTGATATTGTTTTGACTCTTTTTGTGTTTGTATGTATCATATTCTTTCCGATATTGCTTTATATTTTAGCACGTTGCCTTTTATACTTTTATGTATTTTGGTATATCATCCACAATAAAATATGATAGCCTTCTAATTCGATTATAAAATATCTTTCATCTTTCGTCCCTTGCACTGCTCTTATATGCACTCTATATAGTTGTAGTTCTTGTTTTAAACTCTTGAGAGCTCCTTCATTATTTGCTCCTCTTAAATTGCATCTGCTTATTCTCCATTATCTTTCTCGATATCTATTGACGTTGACATTGGTGTCTCCTCTGTTTGCACAGCTTGTTACTCGTTTTTCAGTTTTTAGGGAAGATGTCTTTGTTACTAGAGGCATATTATTAGGAAATGTAGATAAAAAGATTGCCAAAGCTCTTGAATACATACTAGGTGACTTTTTTTAAATGTTACAAGGCAATATCTTGAAAACGGTTTCAAATATTTTTATTAAATTTTGGTGAAGTTATAGGGAGATGGGGGGACATATTTAAGCTTATGTTTTATAATTACCCCCCTCTTTATTTCGAGGGGTAGGGGGTAACTTTGGAATTTTAAATGGGATGATGTACTTTTGTTTAGAAAATTCGAATTTACGTAAAAAACTACGTACAAAACATTTTCGGATTTGCTGTTTCGGTTACGGAATTATGATTAACTAAATTTTGATTGAATTTAAAAAATAAATGAATTTTACGAATAAATCAAGTTCACTCATTTCAGAATTATTATTCGTTTCCATGAGTTATTTTTACTTAAGTTAGTTGAGAATTTTGACGTTTTAAGGATTATTATTATTTTTTTTATTACATCTGCGACAAATAGCTGAACATTATGGCAGTTATATGACCTTGGAATGGCGTATTTAAAAGAGAGTGTTTTTCTACTATTCTTGTTGACTGCCAATTTTGGTATTAAAGTCGTTCAGAACTAGGATCATTCTTTTCTAAGGTATTTAATTTATAGTACTTTCAAGTTATTTATAAAAGTGTCTTTTACACCCTCAGATTTTACGTATGCCATTAGAATATGTTTTAATGTAACAGTTTTCCTGTCAATAATCTTTCAGTAATGGGTTCATATCTTAATACTCTGTTATAGCATTTTTCTGAAATCACTAGAGCCATTCTTTCTTGCCGTTTCTTAACATACCGTAACACAGTTGCTAGAAAATACACGGAATTTGTTAATTATCATAAGCTAGTTCACATGTAAAATATTGTATGAGCAAAAAGAAAGTTTGTTAAGGGTCTTTGAAATTTTTAAGTCATGTGTATTATAAATTATAACACTATAAAACATACGAAGCTGACATGTGACATTTGTTACAAAATGAGGTTATGATATTCTCCTCCTTTTTCTTTTGAAGGCTTTTGAAATACTTCCGTTTCATTTATTACTGTTATGATCACGTTGCTGTATTAGTCACTGTCATCCACTGTCTATAAATGTCAGTGATAAGGAGTAGGTATAATTTTACGGTGTTTAATACACACGACTTCAAATTCCAAAGGCATCATTGATAATTTTCTTTTTGCTCGTACTATATTTAGTAGTATATTCTATGGACCATCATATTACTAAGATAACTCTGCAAGTCTGTCCCAAGGTGGCCATTCTGGCTTTGATTTACGCATCCCCACCTGACGTTCTTAGCCACGCGACTTCCAGTAGTAAGTCGACCTCGGCGAAGAGGTCATCAGATCGCTCACTGAGCGATGTGGGACTCGCTGCGTTTTGCTTCATCTCCACGGAGGCTGCGTCAGAGGAGCTGACGTGCTGCAGAACCTCCACGAACACCTCCTGTACAGTTGCAGCATCTTATGAATGAATTACAAGAAGTGCGACCTGCGTGCGACCAGCTCTGCGGCCCGGAGATCGCGCCGTCCTCGTTCGCGTCGTGGGCGGCGGCGGCGGCGAGAGAGACGGCACGACGGCCGTGGAAGAGACGACGCTGCATCGGAAACCTGTCCGGCAAAAACTTAAAAAATTAAACCCGTTTGTACAGTCGGCGCTGAAAGGAGATCAGATTGAGCCTGCCCCTTTATAAATTTATAAGAGGTTTGGTTGCGACACAATGAAGATAAGCGGAAATCGCGGCGAGACAATGGGCCCTTTATGGCCGTATTTTTCGGAAGTAATTCGCCGATCGATTTGCATTCAGGGCCGCGGCCGTAAGGCGATTGCGGCCTGAAATAAGTTAATACATTCTAAAACACTCCTGAAAAAATTGGGCCAATAATTTAAATCCAATATTAGGGAATGACAGCTGTCGCGCCAACTTGTATTGGATTATTCCCAACCCTGAAAGTGTCGTCTAAATTAAATTCTGGAATTTATTTCGCAACTCGATTTATTTGTATTTCTGCGGCGTCCCTCCGGAATCGCGCCGCCCCGAAGCCCAACTTAACTGCAGACTGTGATCTTGTTAAATATAAAAATATTATAAGGCCCATACAGCGATGGCGAATTTTTATATAATCTACATGTTTACAATATTCTTATACTCTAATGCGACATCGGGTTTAGTTTTATTAATTATATTGATTTAAATTTCCACTGAAACTAGGCACCCTGAGCTAATATCATAATATAGAAAGCTAGGTTATGTAAATCCAGCTTTGTTGTATAATTTTTTTGAATAAATAAGCCTAGTTTTCTAAAAAGCTTTAATTAAAATATAAAACTTTTAAATCAGTGCAAATTCCAAAAATCATATAGCACGTAGAAGAGCCAGTAAAGCTGTGTCCCTCCGGGGCTTGCTTCGTCCTCGAGCGGGTTGCTTTTTTCAGCGCTATCTGTAAGCACCGGCACGAATCTTACTACTACAGGGAGATGCTGGGCCACTTTTCAGCACCATCTAACGTAAGTAGCACATGCTTTACTGCTATAGGATGCTGTATTTTGGTTTTCACGGTTTAAATAAGCGATTTATTGTCACCAAGTCGTAGAATTGTTGAACGGCTGTTTATTTTGTCTAGGATGGGTGGCGGAGAGCGAAAACTGGAAAGTGATCCAAGAAGTAGGTGCTCCACTTTTCCTAGAAAAAAATGTACCTTCTTTGGTTACACAAACCTTTAGAGAGTTCACATCTACCGGCTAGCTTGCGTCTCGGTAGGAATCTAAATGAAAAAATTGATGTGGTATGTTTGCTCGTCGCTAACGATTAAAGTTTAACACAGTGAAAACAGAGTTGAGCTCCAACAATTTGATACATGGCTAACAACAAAGAGCAATAACATAATACAGCCAGCTCTCGATAATGTAAACACCGGAAAATGAAAACATCGCTCTAATGTAAACACAAAATTCATACTATAGGATCAAACAGAACGCCCGATAACGTAAACAACCTGTACAGTTCGATAACGTAGACAGTTCTTAATTTATGTAGGGGATTCCCCTCTCCAACACAGCTGTGTCGATCGGATGAGTCTGTATGATGCATTTGCATAGACGCTAATCTATGCAGAATAAAATAGCAGCTTATTTTTCTTCTCATTAAAAATGTGTATTACTTATCGCTGTCATATGTTTTGTTTTTTATTGTGTTATTAAAAGTTACTTTTAACAATGTGTTTACTAATAAAATCACGTTCGCTAATGTAAACATTTCGACAATGTTAGCACACTTGGTTTGAATTATTTCACGTTATCGAGCGCCTGCTGTATATACAAACTCAATATCAAATTAGTTAACATGATTTAACGATTAAACAATGTATATCACTAAAATATTAAAACAAACAAACAATTTAATTATTAAATACATTTGAATGAGATAGGTTCCAGCTAAAAAAATTTGATAGCGCTCCCAACTTATATATAAGCAAACAAGCTTACAAAAAATAAACACTAATTCAAACAATAGCTTGCTACTTATATACTTGCAAATTCCATTATATCTCGAAATGGTATAAATCCAAAGTATATAACATAATCAGCAATTAAATTCAGTTACCGAAACAATATTACAACAATTATCTAGGATGAAACTTATGAACTGACCCCTGTAAAGTTAGCACCACAACTTCAAAAAATGTTATTTTCTTCAAGAGTTCCCGTTGCACCTCAAAGAGTTCTAGAGTTGCCTTGCTATTTTTAAAAATAGTTCTATGAATTTAAGAGAAAAAAATGTGCATCGAAAATTTAGGGTGCTAACTTCACATTTCCCTAGGACAAATGCCACTACAACTCTTTATCAGTCACACTTATTGAAAATTTTTATTACACTTTTCGATAGAACTCGCCGGGGTGCTACTAGAACTCTAACAAAAAAAAGATTTAAAAAAAATTATAAACTGGAAAAAAATATATTTTTAATTTTTTATAGTTCCAGTAGTTCTAAGGGAAGTTATAGTAGCACCCCGGCGAGTTCTATCGATAACTCTAATAACATTTTTTGATAGGACCCGAAGTAAAGAAGTTACGCCTATTTTTGTTCCAGTATTTTTACAAAACCACGAAGTCCTGAAAGCAATTTTTTAAAAGTTCCGGTAGTTTTAGTGGGAGTTCTAGTAGCACCCCGGCGAGTTCTATTCATAACATTTTTTGATAAGATTCGAAGTAAAAAAGTTACGCTTTTTTTATGTTAGCACTTTTACAAAACGACCTAGACCTTGAAGTAATTTTTTACAGTTGTGGTAGTTCTAATAGGAGCTTTAGTAGCACCCCGGCGAGTTCTATCGATAACTCTAATAACATTTTTTGATAAGACTCGAAGTAAAAAAGTTACGCTTATTTTTGTGTTAGTATTTTTACAAAACTACAAGTCCTGAAAGCAATTTTTTAAAAGTTGCGATAGTTCTAATAGGAGCTCTAGTAGCACCGGGACGTGTTTTATCGATAACTCTAATAACAAGTTACGCCTATTTTTGTGTAAATATTTTTACAATACCACGAAGTCGCAATTTTTAAAAAATTCCGGTAGTTTTAGTGGGAGTTCTAGTAGCACCCCGGCGAGTTCTATCGATAACTCTAATAACATTTTTTGATAAGATTCGAAGTAAATAAGTTACACTTTTACAAAACGACCTAGACCTGGAAGTAATTTTTTACAGTTCTGGTAGTTGTAATAGGAGCTTTAGTAGCACCCCGGCGAGTTCTATCGATAACTCTAATAACATTTTTTGATAGGACCCGAAGTAAAGAAGTTACGCCTGTTTTTGTATTAGTATTTTTACAAAACCAAGAACTCCTAAAAGCAATTTTTTAAAAGTTTCGGTAGTTCTAATGGGGGTTCTAGTATCACCCCGGCGAGTTCTATCGATAACTCTAATAACATTTTTTGATAAGACTCGAAGTAAAAAAGTTACGCTTTTTTATGTTATCACTTTTACAAAACGACCAAGACCTGGAAGTAATTTTTTACAGTTCTGGTAGTGCTAATAGGAGCTCTAGTAGCACCGGGACGTGTTCTATCGATCACTCTAATAACATTTTTTGGTAAGACTAGCAATAACAATGTTACGCCTATTTTTGTTTTAAGACTTTTACAAAACGACTAGATCCTAGAAGCAATTTCTTTAAAACTTCTTCGGAAGTTCTTGGCGTGTTATATGGCAAAGTCGAAGGAAATTTTTTCATAGAACTGGAATTGAAAAGGTTATGGGTATTTTTGTCTAAGTACCTCTAGAAAGCGGCTTAGGTCGTGAAAGCTCCAATAGGGGGTTAATAAGACTACCTCTAAAATCAGGTGCAGGTAAGAATTGCTACATGCTATTTGAGCCTCTACGGTACCGTATTTTGCATTACTTTTATGAATGAGGCGTAACTTCTTTACTTCGGGTCACATCAAAAAATGTTATTAGAGTTATCGATAGAACTCGCCGGGGTGCTACTAGAACTCCCATTAGAACTACCGGAACTTTTAAAAAATTGCTTTCAGGACTTGTGGTTTTGTAAAAATGCTAATACAGAAATATGCGTAACTTCTTTACTTCGGGTCCTATCAAAAAATGTTATTAGAGTTATTGATAGAACTTACCGGGGTTCTACTAGAACTCCCATTAGAACTACCGGAACTATAAAAAATTAAAAATACATTTTTTTCCAGTTTATAAAAAAATTTATTTTTTTTAAATCTTTTTTTTTGTTAGAGTTCTAGTAGCACCCCGGCGAGTTCTATCGAAAAGTGTAATGATATTTTTCAATAAGTGTGACTGAAAAAGAGTTATAGTGGTATTTGTCCTAGGAAAATGTGAAGTTAGCACCCCAAATTTTCGATGCAAATTTTTTTCTCTTTAATACATAGAACTATTTTTTAAAATAGCAAGGAACTCTAGAACTCTTTGGGGTGCAACGGGAACTCTTGAAAAAAATAACATTTTTTGAAGTTGTGGTGCTAACTTCACAGGGTTAAATTAATATAAATAAAAACCTGAAAGCTGACAATCTTAATGCAAAGTTTTAGGATAAAGATGAATGATTTATTATTATTTAACTGAGTTTACAATGCTGAATGATTCAATAAAACCAATAATAATTACAACAATAGAGTAGCTACATAAAATTACTATGTTTACTTTCCAGGACCTGATATTACAATTAGTCCTGACGTGAATTATCGACGGTACAGGTTAGATGGGATGTTACGATCATTTTGACATAAGCATATATCTGTCCTTTATTGACTGACGTTAGTTCTACGTGCTCTGCTTCACATTAGTTGCCCTAAACGCTACTTATGTGCTAGACGAATTTAAAAAAAACATAAGTAATAATATCCGACCATGGTTATGATCTGGTTTCTCAAAGCATTTTCCACTGCAGCTATTGTGGGGTCTCCTGGTTATGGTTAGCCCTAGCAAAGTGACATTTCAATTATCTAGCTCTGATAATTGGCAGACTCAATTGTATCATAATGTCATAATTAGAGGGGTTGTTTGTCACATTTTAAAGGTTAGGTAGAAGATGATCTGACGATGGTGATTTGGTCAGTGTCGCTTGCACCGTAAAAGTGCCACTGCTTGACAGCGTGTGGCCACGTTTTTCTCTAGTTGAAACTCTTGGTTGATACATGTTGAAACCACCGCATGCTATTTCTTGAATACGGAATTCATGCGTCTCTGCCATAATAGCAATACGTCAATTACTACAACTTGATACACTGCTAGTTCTGTTTCTAGCTTTAAGTCGAGGTTGTTGATAACTCTTGAGCTCACAATTTCCAAAAAACTCTGAACGCGGCCTTTGTTTTATGGTCCACGATGCTTCGTAGATAGTTAAGCGAGTCCACTCCTTCTAGGGGATGATCATTGAGGCAAAACATGCATTGTTGGATATTGTGGGAGATGAAAAATGGTTTTCTTATTTATATTCAGCTTTAAATTCAAAAGTTGGTATGACCATAGGCATCCATTTAGGATTTCTTGTAGAGTGTCTGGGGAGGTTGATATTAGAGCACAATGATCAGTATATAATAAGTCAAAACACTGTATATATAAGGAAGTAGCCTGGGTAGCTCGGGTTAAAACTTTCCCTGTCACCGCTAACAGTGAAATACCTCGATAGTTCCCGCAATCAGAGGCGTTGCCCTCCCATTTTTATATGTTGATAATAGGAGCGGCTATGAAAGCTTGTGGAATTTCTTCTTTTTTCTCTCCTCCTCCGAGGATGAGAGTTTGTTGGTAAGCTGTATTTGCGCTGACTTCTTTCGAATAGTAGTTTCCAACTCCTCATTTACAATGGTATTTTGTAAGCGTTCCAGTTCTGTTGCTTTGCTTTCTTCTACGAACACATGGTTTTAATTCATCTTTGACACAAGTATCCGGTGGTTTAACCAGCAATCTACATCTATACAAGCTTTGATGATAGTGCCCTCTTTGGTACTTTGTCTTCGTACTATGCTATAGTCACTAAGGCGCCAGTGAACAGGTCCACTACCTACGAAACAACAACCCCACAGCTCTTCAGCGCAGGAAATACGAATTGACCAATAATGGAATTAATTAAGTCTTTTCTCTATTTCAGGAAATTCAATCGTTAGCCAATTTGGTCTTCGAGTGCCAGATACAGGGTGGCATCAGGTACTTTTAAATATATAAATTTTCCGAACCATGGCGTTAGTAATGCTTGTGCTCGATGCATGTGAACATATGGATGAAATGTGGATATATCAGAATTAATTTAACGTTCATATATGAGTACACGATCAAATTTAAAATGTAATTAATCCAAAATTAGACACGAAGAAAATAGGTTCATTAGGTTAGGAACTCGATCCGAAGAATTGTGATTCATTACTTGACACTGCCAATAACGACAAAGATTGTCATAAAACAATAAACGCCAAAAAGTTTTCTCACTTTGGCTCTGAATTTTATCCCCAACCAGCTTCTCCCCATCGTTCTTTGACTAACGTTTAGTCTTTTTTGTGGCGGTGGTGGTCACCCGTTCATATGCAAGAATTTTCAGAATACAGGAGTTGAAAACTTTTATTCTTAGACTGATTGATTAGGGTTTGCTTTTTAATGTTGTTAAGAAATTTTCAAATGCTACCCATTTAAACTCTATTCTTATGTGGATATCTGCAGTTTGATTTTTTTCAAAATTTTATGAATTGACCTAGGCATACATATTCATCCACAATAGGGTGAAAAGTTCTATCTCCCTACCAGCCTCCTCATTGAATTGCGTTTTGTGTCTTCATTTACTTCGAGCTGGAGGGTAGCATTATTATTGTTGTAGCTATTGCTTATTAAGGCTATATCTAGAGCCTTATGTGGTATTATTTGGCCTTGTTGTATTTTACCATCACTCAAGGGTACTAAATACCGTTTGAAGTCAATAAATTCTACGTTAACTGGGTATCGTATTCTGTAATAACAATCGGAAATATCACGTTTGCCCATTGCAAATTTTAAGGAAAATAATTTAGAACATTACATCACAGACAAAATACAATTGAACAGTAATAGCATATTCTTCAGTGAGCCACAACCTGAAAACAGATAGACTTTAACTGGTCATACAGCTTTGCAAACAAAAGTAAAATATTTTTTTCGCCGTTTCCGCTACAGATACGGAAATTCCGAACGCTTCTGCCCACTCCGAGCCGCCTATTTGATTTAGAAAGAGTTGAATAAAGAATTCGATGTGATTTCGATACCAAATGGAGGTAAGAGTAATTTTCTTAGCAAGCGTTGATTGATTACGAAGTTTGCGTCGTTATAATTTTTGTTC
The DNA here is from genome assembly GCA_940337035.1 of Agriotes lineatus. Taxonomy (NCBI): domain Eukaryota; kingdom Metazoa; phylum Arthropoda; class Insecta; order Coleoptera; family Elateridae; genus Agriotes; species Agriotes lineatus. The sequence goes on along the minus strand of CALNHX010001783.1, from coordinate 72,100 downwards.
CGAAAGCCGCCTGACGTGCTCGTACCATGTGCGAGTCACCCCAGGCGAGCGTTTTGTAATATGATAGTTCTCCTTTCGAAGCGAAATACAACTGAACTTAGGCGCTTAATACCTCAAAGTAAGCTATTGTCGATATTGGTTCTACATGGGCTGATGGTCTATTATTGTTTCACCCCTTCCGTTCTCTTCTATTTTTCTCTTTTCTTCCTTTCTTCTTGTTTCCGCCGTTTTTTGCGTGATCCTATTTGCCGATTTCCGATGCCCAGCAGCTTCTTGATTCTCCTCTACATCTTGGAATTTACTGTTTGAGGTAGCTGCAAGTGTCGGTCAGCGAAGAATTGGGAACCTGCAATCTGTACATTACAGAGATAATGATTTAAAATTTTCGCTTGTTTAACGACACATTTCGCATGTCTTAACGGGAAATTCCACCGCTTGTTAACTTACACCACGAGTATAAATTGCCCGGTGCAAGCTTTGAACGTTCCTTCTTTTTGAATTATTTTCTTTCAGATTCTGGAGGACATTCTGAATTTCAGTTGAATAAACTTTACAGTGGGCGCACCTCGCATCTTGTTTTCTTTAGTAAGCACTTCCGCGCCATGCACGAATTGCTTATTTGTTTCGACATCCGGGCGTCAGCGCCTAAAAATTTTTGGAATATATGCGTGTTACCTTGTCAAATATTAGGGAGGGAAATAAATTCTGAGCAAGCTCTTTGTCTTAAGCAATAACAAAGCTAGGCCTTAAGCCCAAAGAAGTAACGTTTCACTTCATGGCGCAATAGCGAGACGGAAAATCCAGTCGGTTTGCTACTAAAAAGAGATGCGTTTTTCTGATGCAGGGGGTGATCATTGAGCTGCCTGCATATTTCGGAATTAATTCCCGTTGAGCTGTAAACTAAGAGAGTCGTGTAGGAATCTTCCTCCGCCTCCCGCGTTTCCCGCGGACGGCGGCGGCTTTAGTCAAGAATTTCGTTTTCGTGTTAACAAGTGTAATGTAATTAATTGTGCCGTCTCGGCGATTTGGTGAACTGTTTGAGCGGAAGTTCGCTGGACGCTTTGGCGCGTTGTGACCGACTTAATAAATTTCCGGGGAGAGGCCGTTTTATTCCGTTTCGGGTTCTGCTCACTTGCCTGTGGGAGAACCATTTTGCCTTAGTGCACATTAAAAACAAAAAGACACCTCTTCATTAAGCCTCGTAAGTTATTCTCGTACCTAGTGAGAAGAATTGCCGCTGCAAATCTTGTTGTGTCGTGTCCTGAATCGCTGCCTTCTTTGAACATCCTTGGAGAGAAATTTCTTCAGCTACCATTTCGGCCGAATTTTCGACTCCATCCTCTTTCTTCTACGCTGTGGGTGCTACTGTCACCGTTGCAAGCTTCGTCGCCGAGCAATCACCAGGCCGGCCCCGTCATCTCCAGATAACCATGATTTGGCTATTCAAGGTAATGTCAAACTTTAATTAGATTGCGCAATTAAGTGCTTCGCGGAAGTGCCGTTTCTGATTTTGTGTGGGCCGATTCCCTTTGTTAAAGGGCCATATAAATATTAAATTTTGTCGTGAAAAGTAACTGTGAGAAAAGTTTTCCATGTTTTTCCTTTCGCTTTGTATGTGAATTTTTGTGGTATTGTTTAGCAATTAAGATAACTTTTACTGGGATCTTTTATAATTTTCAGCTAGGGTGTACCGCTTGTATATTTAACTTGAAACTCGTTGTGTGTTTGATTCATTAAATACTAATTTTGTTAAAGCCAGCCTATTTATTAGTAGCATTTTAGAAACCTTTGGGTCTTCCACCCGTAATTGCCAAGGCCACTTGTACTGAAGTGTAAAGCCTAAACATGTTTTTTTATTGATCAAGCCCTAAGAATATCGGCTTGAAGTAAGCTTATCTTTCAGTAGAGCGGCCTCGCAGGTGAGTTATTTTTAAGGCCGCTCTGTGTGCTCCGGCAGACCTGGTGCAGCTTGGTGAGCGACGGTGAAGAGGCGGCTCGCAGCAAACCCAGTGCGTTTCTGGCATAGCGACCGTAAACTTTCTTGCTTTGGTCACGGAAGTAATTCCTTTAAAAGCAAGTGGCGCTTTGGGTAATATGATTTTGATTAAAGTTATAGGGTAAGTGACGTCGGTTTTTAACTGGGCTTTCGAACTACCCCTTCACGACTGAGCTAAGCCGAGGGTAACAGGAACGCCTCCATCTGTTCCGACACATTTTAAGATCTGTGTTATCGTAAAAACCGGCGAACTCTTTACTCTTTTTCCCCGATTTAATAGCTAATGCAGTCAATGTCGATTAAAGTAAATTACCATGTAACATGTTGTCGTCTGATGCATGAACTGTTGTGGTTGTATCTGATGTGGATAGATAGTTGGCAATGTCTTCTGAACCTCCAGGATATGATACGATGTTGTCATCTGATGGAAGAAGGGATAAACCTGACATGGATGGATTTGCAGCGAGAGAAACTTGAAATCTCGTTAGCGTCGCAGCTTCAGATGTTTCTGCTGATAGGATGGTATGGCAGAATGAGTAAATTCTTGTCTTACGAAACCCGTTTTTTATCGTCGCAGAACGTATTTCAGCTTTAAACACTGATAAATCCAGCAGTTGCAGGATAAATCCTGGTATGAGGGAGGGGTAGTTTTAGTATTACTACTTTTCCTGAAATACTTTCCAATAACCACGACGGGTCGTTCCTTTGGAATAGAATGCAGAAATGTCTTCTGAAAGTAATTAGCAAACGTAGACGTTTCCATCCACCCATTTGACATTGCAGCATATGATTTCCCCGGGTATTCAAACCCTTCCGTCGTTAGCCAGGAATCCCATGCATTTGTACCCTTGAAGACTATGAGTGGTGGTAAATTTCCATACTCTGCATTGCCACCCATTAATACTGAACATTTTTCTTTGTCTGGCCCTGCGGAAACTCTGGCTCTCCGCTTTTCACAGTCGACTTTTACTCGACTAGGATCAATACAAAACTCGTCTATATTATAGATGCGTTCCGGTGGTACATCTGTAGTAATTCCTTTCAGAATATGGAAATATTCAGCTATAATGAATGGATCAACACTTCTTTTTCAAGCAACCTCAACAGCTTGCTATTTTTTCTGGGAAAGACCATGTCGACTTTTGTAATTTCTGAAGCGATAATTTCTAGGTGTTGAGTTCTTGATTGGAGCCTTCAAGTTGTTATTCCTTATACGAGTATACCCCCCCCCCCCGCCCCTGCCAAAGTATTTTCTTTTCGATAGACCAAAACTCCATTTCTAGATAACTTGGATGTGGGATGCAATATTGGGTATCGCTGTAGCACTTCCCATTAAGGTGCTTTTCATGCCCCTCAACTCGTTTACTGTATTAAACATGGTTGGTTTTAGTATTGCATAACGTTTAGAAGCTCGGCATAGCGTCATATGTTTGCTCCTTACAGCATCTACTGCCTCATTTATAACTGTTCTACAGTTTAAGCTGGAGGAGTTTTTTCTTGATATAATGGCGAATCATTTTTTACTGTGATGACAAGTTTTCAATTACTTATACTTGTGTAGGCAATAATATTTGTAGTTCAAGGTTAATCAATTCTCAAGGAAGAAAGAACATTTCATTCTAAACTTCAAATGTAGCGTTCGTGTATTTACGATCAATTTCTTTCGCATAATAGAAGTTTGAACTGCCTCTTTTATGTTTTCAAGAAATTCTACTACATTTATATGGCAGTTTTGAAGCCGTTGCTATGCCGTTTTGCTAAGAAACTGATTTGCTATTTGCATTGTTTGTATATTAAAGACAACTGTTATAAATGTAGACAGAAATCTGCAAATATTACTTATATAAGGTTGAGGCAGAGAATGAGATCAAATAGAATGCCAACGAGGGGTAATGGGCATAAATACTGAGTAAAAATTTACCACCATGTTATAAGTAGTGTAAGTCAATAGATAAAGAAGCCATGTTCAACAACTTATTGTGACAATAAATCAATAAACACCTAAGAAAGAAAAACAACGGCTGCTTAATACACTTATCCGAAACGACAACATTAACACACTGAAAAACGTTCATAGCAAAAAGATTTGACTTAATAAGAGTGCTCATAATCGATTGAGCGAAGTAGTAAAAATGTCTTAATTCAAACGAACTTTACAAGGCCCATAATCACGTATCGGGCCGCACGACGAGAGCTCACGAACGAATGCTTATACAGATAATATACCGAATTATCATATCAAGAAACAAACAAATGCTCTGCGTAATAGCACACATATACCAGCAAAATTATCTGTTTATTATTCTTAACAAACAAAAAATCAGTATAAAATCAGACAACATACAAATCAAAAGACATCTGGTAAACAACAGATGGTTGTTCACCATCTACATAATTACGATAAAGTTAAATAAGTTCGAGAATGCAAGCAACATCAGAAGCCATTTGCTTTTATCTTTCCATTAACTATTATTTCATTTAGTTTCGAAAAAACACCTTTCAATTCTCATTTGTGTACATTTACGAAACTCATAAAATATATCGGAATTTTATTTCGTAGCCTTTTGTTTGCTTTACTTCGCTCAATTTTTACGCTCTGTATTTTCAACTGGCCTATATTTTCAACCCTTGATTAAAACTTTATCACAAAGCTGTCATGCTTGAAGTAAACAAAGAGAAAAATTGTCGTATGCATATAAATGCGAATCTGTAAAGGGAATAGTTACTTCTACATGCCTGTGTTCAGTGTACTTAATAAATGGCGACTTAATGATGAGATGAGCAACGCCTAAAGAAATTTCGAAGTTAGTTTTAGTTGATAAAAGTGTTTTAATAGTAAAAAACTAGTATATATTATTGTACAATATCAACGATGGGATTGACGGGTAGAATTCTGAATTTCCAGATTCCTACCTATATAAAGGTTTTTGTGGGTTTTGAAACGCGGAAAAGGGGAACAAAATTGAATCTCTAACCTAACGATTTGAGTATCTTTATGTTAGAATTTGTGGCTTTACACTGAGAATTTTTGATATAAAGTTATGAAAATTGTCAAAATCTTCAGGGTTATCACAATGGGGTCAACAGCTTGGTTGTAAGAGTAGTGTTATTGGTTAAGCTAAATTTAAAACTCAAAAATATGTTTGCAATTACAACCAAACGTGGTGTTATTGTTATAATATAAAAATGTTGGTAGCTCACAAAGAAAACCGCATGCTGGTAGCTCTGCGATCGTATTGTAAGTAGAGAACGAATTAAAAAAGTATTTTATTCAAGCCACAGCGTTTACTACAAAACTTCACAACCCATAGTGAATTCAGGGAAATACAACTTCGTACATGGAATAACGATATTGCACAAATTTCAAAAATGCAAATAAAAATTGGAAGTGACAGCAATGGCGGCATCATACAAACAAAAACAGTTTAAAATGAGATCTACTTCTCATCTTAGCTCTGCCATTTCGACCACTTTATCTAAACTTAATTTAGGCAATTTCTAAACGCGTCCGCGTCACAAAGCCCGTATTCTGCACCAATATGAAGGTCAGTACTGCTAGATCAGAGTTCAACGACCAAATTTGGAGCTCGGCTTGGTCTTCGAGAAATACTTGTTATTGGTTGTCAGAAACATCAAAGCTGGATTAGGCTGACATTTAAAGGTGATAGAATGATTTCCAAGTTGAAAGCCGTTTTCTGCTACCATTTGACGAGATTTACGTTATAAAAGTTTTTTATTGTCTCTTACAGACAATATTATTGTTGTTCTGGTAGATGGATATAGAATTTGTTTCTAGTCAGAAGACTCGTCATCAATCGATATAGTTTGCTAAACCTTCTTAATTATACTCCTTCATTATTAATTGGCCTAGGTGTATTTTAGGAGTGTCCTTAGAAAACCCCTTTTTGGTAGCTCCCTGTCAGCCTAAGCTTCAACAAATCCAATTTACAACTTTAAATGACTACGGACTTTTTAAAGTAAATTAAACCTTAGGTCTGGATGCTAAATCAGTCAATTTCCTGCATTTCATGAGCTGAACAGGCCTGGCAGCCTTGAGTTATGCAAATGCTTAAGTCAAAGCCAGGCTTAGCGAGTTTTTTCCTGAATCCTGCATACCCCTATTAATAAAAATTATATAGGCAGCAATCATCAATCAGCTCTACTTACGGGCTGTCGACTTATCGGCACCTCAGTCGGCGAAATATCTTCTCACCTGCAACAAAATGTCGTCAATTAGCGGATAGTATTTAATCAAACGTATGTGAACTGATGTCTTTTTGATAAGTGCTCAAGCTTTGGCTTGGTAGCCGCATGCCAGCACGCATCTGCCGTAAAAGCTTGAAAACACGACCTGTCGTTACGTGACTAGCATTTTAGTACTAACTGAAGAAAGAAAGAAGAAATAGGAGTAACGCGTCATATTTCAAGTAGTTGTCAGTAATTCTTGTATGTAAACAATCTAGAAGACGTCGTCTTAAAAAATACCTTTGGAAGTTCCTGCATGTGTATTCATAACAAGATGCGTTGTGATCGGTAATGCTAGTAACTTGGTTAAACTAGACCTATCCTGTTACAAAACGGCAAAAAAAACGAAATATTTGGGTAAAAGCTGACCAGCGCATCTAAAGAAAGGAACAGAACTACCATTGACAATATCTATAGTAACCGATATGGGACAAGGCTGAGGTACGTAGTAACTTTTAACGTTTGTAAACTATACAATCACGAATAGAATATCTACAGTAGTAGCAGTTTATTGGTCTCCCTTTTGTTCTTCTGTCTAACCTCGCAATCATTTTAAAGGATTTGTCTGCTCTACATTCTCTGTGATCAACCTCTCCCCAGGTTTCTCTTTTACGTTTTCAAGTTTCTTTTAGCGGTTGTTCTAAGTATTAATCTTTCGCGTTTCGTTCTTATAGATTCTTATAGAATCATTAATAGCATTTTATTGATCTTTAAAGATCAATAATCTTGCACACGTGTATTCAGCAATAAACGGGAACTTGATTCGGCTCGCCGGAGTGTGTTTGCAACAACATTTCGATATACAGCCGATTTGTAAACACCTATATATTTTACTATTTGCTTATGAAGTATCAAAGTACCTTTAGCAATTCAAGAAAAATTTAAATTCGCGCAAATTAGCGGTGCAAGGGGTACAAGTAAGCGCTGATTCACCTAGCTTTGAAACTAGACACCGCGTTAACCCAAAGGCGAAGTTTTTACTAGTCTTGGGGAACTACAAACAAAGATAAGAGAGAAAACAGCAACCGGTAAGCGACATAGAGCGAGTCTAAGTCCTCCAGTCAGAGCCATTAAGATACAAAATAGGCGGCAGCGGCGTTGAGTGACGCAATTATAAATACATCGCCATGGAGAAGCGTAATCCCACAGTCCCGGTGTTGCACAACCGGTATTCGGCGGACATTCGGATGTGGATGCTTTGGGTGTGACATTCTTGTGTTCTGTGGACGATGGGCGGGTTACCAGTTCTTAGAAAAGCAGCTGCTAGCATGGTGTAATATCATTGTTTGCTTGTCGGCGCGCTAACGTCTAGAAAGAGCTGTGAACTGGGTGAATTAATTAGTGTTAACACAAATGAAGGGTAGAAACAGTATTTCGCGGGTGGATGTAATTAGTGTGAATACAAATGTGTAGTGAAATACCTATTTGCTGCGTGAGTTAATAATATATCTATTATTAACTAGGGTTGTCGTTTACATGAAAATATAGCTGTTCGTTGTTGATTTGCGTGAAAATCAATTGGATTTTTATTTGACTAAATTTTTGAAGTTAATATTTTCAGTTCAAGTACTGCTTCATTTCAATTAGAACTTTCGATAACCACGACTGGAGGTATGTAAAGCGAACCTTCATATACAGGGTGTAGAAATGCTTTACGCACCATAGGGATTTCAATGGTAATTTCTTCGTATGAATATATTTGCTTCTCTAATTATTTTAGAGCAAACTTGTATTGAAGTTTTTTGTAGAGAAAAAAATTTTGTATCCATTTATGCCAGCATTTGTCATTTTACATTTCGAAAAACCGAAAATTTTAAGAAATAAAATACCATTTTTAGACAAATCAGCGAGCCTTGAAATTACTAAATTATCTCAAAGCATCAACAAGTTAGTTTGCTGTTTATTTGGTTGCCGTTACATTTGACAGATGCAAACAAATAAACAGCAAACTAATTTGTTGATGCTTTGAGATGATTTAGTAATTTCAAGGCACCACTCTTTAAATTTTCGCTTTTCCGAAATGTAAAATGACAAATGCTGGAATAAATGGATACAGAATTTTTTTCTCTACAAAAAACTTCTATACAAGTTTGCTCTAAAATAATTAGGGAGCAAATATTTTCATATGAACAAATTACCATTGAAATCCCTATGGTGCGTAAAGCATTTCTACACCCTGTATAAGTCTTGTGTACTATGTAGATGCGACAGCAAGCTTTTGAAGAAAATCGCATAATCAGAAGTATGGTATTTACTCTTGTAATTTTTCAGTTTTTTTCTATTAAATTTTTAATGTGTATTGATGTGAGATAGGTGAGGTGGGTTTTTTCTAGTAACTTCTATTTTAAATAGAACACCCGGTATATTATTACATTTTTGAATTCAGCTTAAAATTCTAGAGAAAATTTGTCCCTTCAACTAACACTCTATTTTGTACCGGTTTTGTAGAATTTGTAATTTTTGAAAAATACTTAAAAATTTTAAATCAAAATTTTGGCTAATTATAAGATCACTGTAAAAGGAAGTTGTAAGCGAGTATCACACCAGATTTTTTTATTACGATTATAATCGACTCGACACTAATGATAGTTGCAACTTGCAACAAGTTCTACTAAATACAACTATATGACAATATTTTTTTTAAATAATTGAAAAAGTAATTGATGTTCTACAATTAAAATTACTAAGTAATTGGTAGTTGAATTACTATTTCTTGTGAGTAATTGAATCTCTGGTAATTAAATTACAGCAAAGGGTGGTTTGGTAATTAGTAATTAATTACTTTTTAAAAGTAATTTGCCCCGCTCTGTTTGGTAGTAGAGAATTTATTTTGACGCGATTGCAGCTGTTTCTGTCTGCACCGCACGTGGGCAGCGAGTGAAGATCAGACCTACGTGTACTTGGGTCGCAGCTACCGCCCTTGCATCTCTCGCTTCGACCGAAACCACATCAGCTGTTTATCCATCCTACTGTGTTTTGTTCTTTCCTGATTTAGTTATGCTTTTATCTGATATTTGTCAAAAATAATAAACTATCATCTCACCAATATACGAGCGCTGTCTGGCAATTACAAAAATGCTTGGCTTTGAACGCAATTAAGACTTTACATGCTTCGTTTAATCGATTCCGAGCGCATCTAATTAAAGCAATGGCAAGCATAATTTGATTTGTTGTTGATTAAATTGTGTTCATTATCTTCAAATCAATGGCGTTTGCCTCTAAATGTGCTTCTGGTTTTGAATAGGTTCTTGACGCCCTGAAATTGTATTTGTTACAATTGCATTTAAGGCTGCAGCTAGCCGAAGCATTTCTTCTTAACAATAACGCTTAACCGTATGCATATTATTCACTGTCGCTGAGTCTCTTTTTTAACAGTTTCTTGTTGATACGCAGGACTACATAGGATATACATAATTCAAATTTATCTAACGATTAATATTTGCTGAAGTTTCAGTGGAGGCTTTTATCTCGCACTCGATAAAAACGGGCAAAAAATAATACAACTGAACTGAGTGCTGATATAATTTCCGAAAAGGCAATTCCTGCGACTGCTTTTTGCTAGAAGTTAACGTGTTTATTACACTGTTTGATTTGTTGTGGGGCGAGAGGAAATTTAAATTTAATATAGTTTTTACAAGTCGGCAAATTTAATTTGTTCGAATTCCCACAATTCCCCCGCCGGGTATGTTAGTTTATTTAACTTCCAGATTAATTACGGCGAGTGAAAGCTCGATGCAATAACGAACGTGTGCATTGAAACGAGGTTTTTGGATGTGCCGAGCGCGATTAAATTATTGTCCATAAGTGCACTGCAAACGAAAAATCGGCGCAACCGGGTAATTAAATGTAGTGGTCGTTGCAGTCACAACATCCACACCGCGCACTTAACATAATTAAAAATGTCAAAAGGATTGCAAATTTAACCATCCCCTTTATTACTGTTGCTGGATGTATTTATGAATACAATCCGGATTAAAGCGTCAGCACTAATGCATCATACCAGCGCACATCACAGGAATTTTTCATAATGCAGCGGGGAGGGCCATTATTTAATCAAGGCTGAAACGCGCATTGACGTCAGTGTTACTTCGGTTATTCTGGCGTTTTCAATAACAACAATAGCGCGTGCCACTGACAAAGAACCCGGTCAGGGCTTGTAATTCCCAATAAATGATGTGTGGCTATCAGATATCATAATTTATAAGGCTTGCTCGAAATTATAGGTGCAACATCACTCACGGGGGTCGCTTTTGAATTAGCGATCAGATGGACCAATACTAAATGACCTATAGCTGAAACGTTTGCTACCAGTGACGTAGAATATGATATGATATGATTATTCTTCTATCTGTTCCAGCAAATCTTCAGCTCAAAACTCAGCGAATAACTGGTTTATCTCTTTCTTTTAATGAGTGGATTTTTAACCTCTGTGAAGTGAACACAAAAAGTTCAAAAAATGTAAGTTTTTTCAAGAGTTCCCGATGCACCCCAAAGAGTTCTAGAGTTCCTTGCTATTTTTAAAAATAGTTCTATACATTTAAGAGAAAAAAGGTGACTCGAAAATTTGGGGTGCTAACTTCACTTTTTCCTCGGATAAATACCACTATAACTCGTTTTCAGTCATACTTATTGAAAAATTACATAACACTTTTCGATAGAACTCGCCGGGGTTCTACTAGAACTCTAACAAAAAAAAGATCTAAAAAAAATTCATAAACAGAAAAAAATATTTTTAGATTTATTTCAAGTTCCGGTAATACTAGCGGGAGTTCTAGTAGCACCCCGACGAGTTCTATTGATAACTCTAATAACATATTTTGATAGGACGCGAAGTAAAAAGTTACCTTCATTTTTGTATTAGTAGGTACTTTTACAAAACGACGAAGTACTAAAGGCAATTTTTTAAAAGTTCAGGTAGTTCTAATGGGAGTTCTAGTAGTACCCCGGAGAGTTTTTTGATAGTACCCGAAGTAAAAAAGTTACGCCCATTTTTGTATTAGTACTTTTACAAAACGACGAAGTCCTGAAAGCAATTTTTTAAAAGTTCCGGTAGTTCTAATGGGAGCTACTAAATTTAGTTCTAACGCCCCGACGAGATGTATAGATAACTCTAATAACAATTTTCGATAGAACTCGAAGTAAAAAAATACGCTCAGTTTTGTGTTTTTACTCTTGCAAAACGACCAAGTGCTGGAAGCAATTTTGTTACAAGCTATTTGAGCCTCTACAGTACCGTGTTTTGCCATATTTTTGAAGGAGAATAAGGAACTTAAGTGGGATAATAATTTTATCGAATTTTAAAGGTTCTTATCGTTGTTCCTTTTTCATAGGTTCGTTAAATACATATGAAGTTATTTTCCACAGTGATGACCGGCTCTTTTAACTATAGGTATTCTTATATTTGTTCAATGTCCAGTTCAGTCTCATTTTACAGTGAGCTCAGTTCGAAAACTTTATGATATTCGTTCGAAAAGTGTCGTTTTTATAAAGCTCTTAAAGTTTATGTAAAAATTTGGAGCATTTCTGTGTATAATACAGAAAGTGTTAGATAATAGGTAACATATATATTTTCATAAATACGTTAGTGATACTCTATATAATAATTAGTTTTTTCTATAGTGTCAATGGCGCGGTAAAAGAATTTTATTAAGTTTATTTTGTCGTTTGACCGTTTATCGGAAGTGTAGAGTAATGTAAAGGGGGGTGAGGCGGAGAAGTTAGACATAACGGGGTCACTCAAAAAGATGATTTCTTGGGAATTTCGATTCAAAGAAGCTGTGTGTCGTCGTAACTTGTTTAGATTAGTTGCAGCCTTTGATTATGTATCTGTTGTAAGCACTCTTCATTACATGAAAGCGCAATCTGATGTATAACTGTTTATAAGTAAGCAAGGAAAGGTGCCAAGTTAACCACTCAAAAGGCCTATTTGCGGGGGTCCTATAGAGTCCAGACCATCGCATTATATTAGCCGCCCCCGAGAATCATAAACCTACTGCTTACCTGGGTGACCTCGATATATCCAACTTTCACCATGTACTATCTTTCAGTTAACGAACACAATTCCCTATGTGCAAAAATATAATCATTAATGGGAGCTCTAGTAGCACCCCGAGGAGTTCTATCGTTAACTTTCATAACATTTTTTGATAGGATCCGAAGCAAAGAAGTTACGCCTATTTTTGTGTTGGTACTTTTACAAATTGATGAAGTCCTGAAAGTAATTTTTTCAAAGTTCCGGTAGTTCTAATGGGAGTTCTAGTAGCACTCTGGTAAGTTCTATCGATAACTCTAATAACATTTTTTTGATAGAACTCGAAGTTAAAAAGTCGACAAAAATACGCTCGCGAGTGAGTTGGGTTGTATATTAAAACTGTATAATGAGAGTAAATTGCCACAAAAAATTATTACGTACTTAAAATTTGTTGGCAACCGTTAATCATGTTCAAATTCATTTCAAAATATATTACGTTATCGGCCAATAAGTCTACTTACTACACTTTTCAAAATTAGAGAAAACTATTCATGCTCGATTACTGACATTTGTGGACACCCGAAACATACTACCGCCCTTTCAATTTGGCTTCAGGAGAGGGCATTCAACCTGCCATCAACTCCAGAGAATTAGCGAAATAATTGAAAAAGGATTTGAAAGTAAGTGCTACACTACAATCCTCTTCTTAGATGTAGCGCAGGCCTTCGACAAGGTGTGGATCGAAGGCCTAAAAAAGAAGCTCCTCGATATCAACGTACCAACTTATTTGCAAGCAATCGTCTTCTCATTCTTGGAAGATAGAACCTATTTCGTTAAGATCAACTCTTACACATTCTCCAGAAAAACAATACATGCTGGAGTTCCTCAAGGAAGTATACTTGGGCCTCTACTCTTCAATATCTACACATCAGATATTCCAGCTACCATAGCTTCCATAGCCACATTCGCTGATAACACGGCAATAATCACGCAAAGTACGGACTTACAAGAAGCAGTACAACAATTACAACATGCAACAGATACAATTAACAAATGTTTCAAAACCTGGAATATTCAAATAAATCTTTCCAAATGTCAAAGTAAAATATTCACACTAAGGAAAATAACTACGCCGCTCAACATCACAATTGAAGGAAAATCTATACCCTGGAATCCAACAGATCTAGCCGTAAAATATCTTGGAGTTTATTTGGACACACGTCTCACTTGGAGCTTCCACATAAACCATAAACTATTGCAAGGTAACAACAGATTGAGACTATTATACCCATTAATAAATCGCAACTCATCATTGAAACCCGAATGCACTATCTTAATGTAGAAAACCCTGCTACGCCCACTAGTTCTATACGCTTGTCCAGTTTGGTGTACTACATCTAAAACGAACATTAACAAACTACAGCGATTTCAAAACAAAGTGTTGCGAATTGCAGTGAACGCGCCGTGGTTCATTCGTAATAATCAACTACATTATGAACTAGGAGTATCATCTGTGCAAGACTTCATTCGTGTAAGTGCCAAAAAGTTCTTTCAAAACGCGAGTGCATGTAACCGTGTCATCCACTACAATTTGTGCCAACAGAACATACATGCTAGACTGAAACGAAGGTTACCTCAAGATCTTATAGCCTCTGACGAATATAGTAGCTAAACTACAAACGAGTATTGTAATCAAGACATTATAAATAGTCTTGTCCCGTTATTTATTGTTATTCTTTGTCTTTATTAAATATGTCATGTATAACAATTTCATTGTTGATCTGACAATAACTTGTAAATAAAAAAAAATTATTAAACCTTATTAGCCAATACACACTTTATTAATAATTATATTTTTGCACATAGGGAATTGTGTTCGTTAACTGGAAGATAGTACATGGTGAAAGTTGGATATATACCTTTTGAGTGGTTAACTTGGCACCTTCCCTTGCTTACTTATAAACAGTTATACATCAGATTGCGCTTTCATGTAATGGAGAGTGCTTACAACAGATACATAATCAAAGGCTGCAATTAATCTAAACAAGTTACAACGACACACAGCTTCTTTGAAATTCCCAAGAAATCGCCTTTTTGAGTGACCTCGTTATGTCGAATTTCTCCGCGTCACCCCCCATCCACATTACCCTACACTTCCGATAAACGGTCAAACGACAAAATAAACTTAATAAAATTCTTCTACCACGCCATCGACAATATAGAAAAAACTAATTATTATATATAGTATCACTAACGTGAAAATATATATATGTTACCTATTATCTAACATTTTCTGTATTATACACAGAAATGCTCCAAATTTTTACATAAACTTTAAGAGCTTTAGAAAAACGACACTTTTCTAACGAATATCATAAAGTTTTCGAACTGAGCTCACTGTAAAATGCGACTGAACTGGACATTGAACAAATATAAGAATATAGTTAAAAGAGCCGGTCATCACTGTGGAAAATAACTTGACATGTATTTAACGAACCTATGAAGGAGGAACAACGATAAGAACCTTTAAAATTCGATAAAATTATTATCCCACTTAAGTTCTTTATTCTCCTTCAAAAATATGGCAAAACACGGTACTGTAGAGGCTCAAATAGCTTGTAACAAAATTGCTTCCAGCACTTGGTCGTTTTGCAAGAGTAAAAACACAAAACTGAACGTATCTTTTTACTTCGAGTTCTATCGAAAATTGTTATTAGAGTTATCTATACATCTCGTCGGGGCGCTAGAATTAAATTTAGTAGCTCCCATTAGAAATACGGGAACTTTTAAAAAATTGCTTTCAGGACTTCGTCGTTTTGTAAAAGTACTAATACAAAAATGGGCGTAACTTTTTTACTTCGGGTACTATCAAAAAATGTTGTTGAAGTTAACGATAGAACTCGCCGGGGTGCTACTAGAACTCCCATTAGAACTCGCAACTTTTAAAAAATTGCTTTTAGGACTTCGTCGTTTTGTAAAAGTACTAATACAGAAATGAAGGTAACTTTTTTACTTCGAGTCCTAGCAAAATATGTTATGAGAGTTATCGATAGAACTCGTCGGGGTGCTACTATAACTTCCGCTAGAACTACGGGAATTTAAAAAAAAATAGGGTTTACTAATAAAAAAAGATTGTAAAAATTTTTTTTTGTTAGAGTTCTAGTAGCACCCCGGCGAGTTTAAGCGAAAAGTGTCATGACATTTTTCAATAAGTATGAATAAAAAAGAGTTATAGTGGTATTTATCCGAGGAAAAAGTGAAGTTAGCACACCCGATTTTCGATAAAAAAAATTTGGTTCTTAAATACATAGAACTATTTTTTTTTTAAAATAGCAAAAAACTCTAGAACTCTTTGGGGTGCAACAGGAACTCTTGAAAAAATATCATTTTTAGGCGATCATTACAAAAATGGCGATTCTATGGCCCCTTTTGCGGCCGTAAAGTTTTACTTTTTTGTACACATCTGTCAAATGTTACTTTTTTGTACACATCTGTCAAACTCTACTTTTTTGGAACTGATCTGTCAGAAACTATTTCATGAACACTTTTTACCTACCTATATAGGCAGTTTGATAAACTCTTTATATTTTTCATTAAATCTGTCGGTTGCTACACGAATGCTGCCGTGCAACCGTGGTTTCATAATATGTCTAACTACAATCAGCTGATGAAATCTAAATCGACGGCCATCCAGATGGCGTTTGGTCATCGGCTGTCAACGCAAAATAAAATACTTGTATTTAAATAATTTTATTCAAAATTTACAACGCAACTACCTAAATCTAAGCTATTAATATCTACTACATCACTCTTTCAACTTGTCACCAATGTTGTTAATATTGATAGTAAACGTGCAGTTAGTGCAATTTGAAAAGTGGAGCCCACTGGAAGAGCTTGAATTGTGAATATTGTCAACAAGAAGCCCATTTTCTGTGGTCGTAGTGGTGATGCTAGTGGGAAAATGAGACGTTGGACGACCAGTGGTGTTAGTAGGAACATAAGAAGTCGAAGGGCCATCCCTGCCTGTCAAAATTTTGTTCGAAATTTCCATTTTGCTGGACAAGGAATCTTCTATATAGCCTTCAGCCACAGTCAACGATTTCCATCCCCCAAGGCGTTTCAACATAAGGATATCACCTCCAGCTTCAACCAGTAGTGAGGCTGAACTTCTTCGAAAAGAATGACCTGTGTAACTACTAGCGTTTCGTAATTGCAAATATTGTGCAATTAACGATGGTATCTTCCCAAATGTATGCACTCCGATCACCTGCGTTGAGCATTTTCCGTTGCGGTAATTTATGAAAAACGTCTTATGTTGTGTGTGTGGTGGTCGTAGAGCTAAATACTTTCTGAAAAGCTGTAAAACCTGTACAGTTTCCAGAATTACATCAGTGACGGTAAATATTCTTTTTTTGCCGGTTTTTGTTTGCGGGATAGTGATCACTAACATGTGCCCCTTGTCTTCAATATCACATATCGACATTTTTCGTAATTCTTCACGCCTGCATGCTCCAGTTAGTCCAATTATTATACAAACCTACACACACAAGGTAAGCAAAGCCAAATCATGATGTAAAAAACCTAATCATACCTTCCACATTAAATAAGTCTCATCAGGAGCTTCCAGCAAAAATTTGTTAATATCATCCCTAGTAAATACGGAGGATTTTTTGGCCAGGTAACCTCTATTTTGTTGTTTTAAAAATGCGACTACTTTTGTAAATTTACTGATGTCAATGTCGTTTTTAATAATTACTGTTGCCTTTACCATTGAATACAGAGACCATAAAGTTGAGGCTTTGCATGATTTGGCCTTTTCAGAGAAAAACGCTAAAAAAACATTTTCGGTCCAGTGTTTTATGTTCTTTGCCCTGCACCACTCAACAAAATTTTCGTATTGTTTCAGATAAATTTGCTGGGATTTTGCAGGGAGCAAACTTAGGGTCGCAACACTTGCAGCTTCCAGAATTTCATCGGGGGTGTCTGAACTATCGCTATCACCCATTTTAAAAGGCACAAAACACACGCGATGAAGCTTAATATTAAATTTGACAGGAGATGCTTTTATTTTTAGTTGTCTAAATGCTTTTGTTTTTAGTTGTCTAAGGTAACTATGTTTTTCAAGAAAATGTTCAGAAAAAATATAATTTTGTGACCAAATGTTTGAATTCTGTTGTGATGATCGCCTAAAAAATGTCGTGTGCACCTCGGCCAAAAGTGCTTTTTCGGCCTCATCTGAATTGCAGCCTCGGCTAACGCCTCGGCCGCAAACAACAGATTCGGCCAAAAAAGATCACTTTTACGGCCTTGATACACAATATACTATTTTTGAACTTGTGGTGCTAACTTCACAAAGGTGGATCTTAGTTGCTGTTTTTCCTAATTTGTAAGTTTCCATTCTATAGCAACGTATGTTCCAAAAGAAATTCAGTTGGTAATTTACATATACTCAGTGTGGTACTTATGTCTCCTAAGGTCTTTCTGACTACCTATCGTTCTCAATATACTCATTTCTGTCTATATTGTACATGCTAAAATCAAAAATACCCAACATCCTGTAAAAAAGTTTACGATTACTGTATGCTCCTGAAACGACCTTAAGGACGAAAAAATGGAGTTTAACAAAGCGAAATATGCAAAAATTGCAAGAAGTCAGAGAGTGGAAAGAAATGGAAATTCGGAAAATCTCTACTAGATATTCGGTTATGCAAGGGTTGGGGATAATGATGATGGCGAATCTTACTCTCAATTGACCTGGTTTAGTAGTGTCGTGGATGCTATTTCTGTGTGCATTCTAACCTCCTCATTACTTTGGTAAAAAATTTCACTATTTGTATTTGTGGCAATATTATATTGTTTCACCGCTTTATAGCCCTACTCAATCGAAATGACGTAAAAAATAGATGGAGCAGGAGTTTTTTACATGGCGAAATAGTCTTCACCACACAATTGAGAAGCTTTTGCCTTCGGAGATGGGGAATCCAACTCGAAAGCTGTGGTAATGCAACAGCCGAAGAGGAAGACACTTGGTTTCAGAGTGCGCGTGCGGAACGATATGGTGTCGCCGAAGAAATCTACAATACGTGAAACAGGGGGTAACTCACTAAACGTATCTTATTTGCCCGACAATACTCTCTGTATATTGGTAATTTTTTATAAGGAACCCTTTTATGTAAATCTAGCTTTTGGTAGACCGTAATTCAAAACGTAATTTTGCGATATTATACGGCAAATACCAAAGCTGAATTTCGACACTAAGGGGCGCTTTTGTCATAGCTCGGCCCGGAGCTCGCACATGCAGATGCACTCTCGCAGCTTACGCGTGGTTTGTTAACACGAAGAAAATCCTCGATGTACCGTCAGCGATCTGGTGGGCGGGATACAGTTGCAAGCTAAATCACGCTCACAGTTAAGTCTAAAGGAAATAAGCTAAAAAGTTCAATGGTTTAATAGATTAGATCGCCGCTCAGCGGCCTGTCTATTATCAAGATGGGATGAGTGATTGACCCATCGCTCATCTAGCATTAATGGTCTTTTCTAGTTGGGAAGATGTGTTCTAGTTTGTATTGTAGTATCTTTGTTACAGACATCTATTGTGTCGGCTGTCTCCATTGTCAATTTTCTTCAAACGATTTTAAGAAGAAGCTCTTGTAAATTTTTAGTGGTACTTTGTTGTACAACTATATGACAATGAAGCTGCTTCTAGAAGCATTTATCCTTCTACAGTATCGTTTAAGGAGTCTCAAATCTGTTATATATAACAACTGCAGAGTTTGCTGCGATTGCAGCTGACAAAAGCTGAATCATGCATTCATGCCATCCTGCGACAAAGTAATCAGTTTCATGATATTCCTGGAAGTTCAAAGAAGCAAATAAATAGGTGCTAATTTTGTGATCAGTTATTATTCACTCGTGTCAATGAAGTTATTAAACGTAATTCTTCTCCAGCAACTATATAATGGAAATGAGAAGTTGTCAATTGTTATTTTACCTGGACTGCATTCAAACCTAGGGATTTTGTTATACTCGTAATCAAGGTAACTATTCAAAACATAGCAAATGCTATATTAATAGTGATGGAAAGGACGGAACTCTACAAAGGAACGTTTGATTTGAAGGTTGATTGATCTATCAAAGGCGGCTCTGCATGTAATGATAATAAATTTCCATCGCTAGCAGCCCGTTTTCATTCTTTGAAACTTTTTTGTCAGTCCCTCCTCAATCAGGGGTTGCTTGATAGCCAGCATTTGCATGCTGAGCGAATATGTGTCTTACTAGGATTATGGTAGACTGTACTATCTAAAAATGTTATCTTCTTTGTCCTCATTTTTTATTAAGCATCGGAATATTTTCCTATTCGCAATGCTGCAATGGTTGCATTAAGGATGAGAATAGAAGCATGCCGAGGTAAACGGGCAGCATTGAAGTGAAAATCAGAAGGTGCTACACTTTTTATTTATTTTACACTCAATATTTATAGAAGTTAAGTTGCCCTGCAGTAATGATCACGCTGTTGCTGATACGCCACTGCTCGAGGAGTTACCTGAAGGAAGCTCCGAGCAAAGTCGGGTAGTAATTTACATTTACAGTTTGAGGCTTCTCATAACTTTATATGAGATACCTAAACACACAAAATTCCATTGTTTATTAAAACAGCACTGCGCCACAAAGACAGCTCAGGTTTTATAAACTTATTGCCCGGAGCGCCGCTGGGAAAGCGCAGATGTCATCAACATTACAAGCTTCGAAGTTCTTATCAGCGCCGTGTTGTTTTCAGCAATATTTCGGATCGCGATATAAAGCCATACGAGGGCACCACCGAAAATGTTTACGGTCTAACAGATAAATATTAGCATTACATAAATAGTTTTCTAATTCTTTTTCAAAGTTGTCGCCATTTAACTCCTCACTTCGATGCATTCTATTATCAGCCCAATTGTCAAGACTAGAAGATAACACTGGTGAAACTATAACAACTTATGTGACACACCCTCGTGTGGCGTATGAACGGCCCTGCAGGCATGATTGCTTCGAATATTTATAATAAGGAGCCGTGAATCAAACAGAGGTTGAGATATGGGCTAACATTTCATTTTGTAAAAAACTCAAAAGCGAAAAATCAACAAGTATACCCTTATTACGAGTGACGAAACGTAAAAGAGCAAAAAGTGTGATGCCTATAATCGTGCATCAAAAATTCAATTGTAAGTCAATGGGAAGCACTAAGCAAACGAATAATAACAGTTAATTTGAAGAACGACACATAGTGATAGTACGTAGCCTTATATGCTCCAAAAGCTGACACCAATATAACAACTAAAGACCAATTGAAAACTATAACGTTTCCGAGGCGAACACGAAGTACTATGAAACGACATATAATATATCAAACACTCATGATAATTCCATTTTGATTATTAATTGAATTACTATTTCGCATAACGCCAGCGTGGCTCAGATGGTTAGAGCATCGGACTGCGGCGCGGAAGTCTGGAGTTCAAATCCTAGATCGATGCCTGGCGGGCGGCCTACCCAGTCGCTTTAAATAATTGGGAACCTGCGTTCGAAAGAACAAGGGGTAATAATGCGGCTGTCTAATGCGTGGTGCTCACCACATCACCACGTGTCATGAATTTGACACGCGACAGTCGGGTGTGAGAGCGAGGATACGGAAGCTCTAACCTTCCGCCTTGCAGGCCAAGCTCCTTCATGGGGTGTTAGTGCCTCACCATTATTATTATTACTATTTCGCATATATATGACCCGTGTTTGGTAGCTCAATAATCCAGAGTTCGTTAACTGCTTTGAGTGAATAGATTTAATATATAAACGATATGTAAATCATTATTGTAAATTAAAGTTAAGCATAAAAAATATGTACAATTATATAATAATTAAAACAAATTCGAGGTAATTGCCGCTGGACAATTTCCTCGGGCCTGTACCCCGGGTAGCACTCTAACGAATCCGGCTTTCTGCTTAGAGGACCCCGGAAACGTTGCTGTTTCTTTGTGACTGCATCGAAAGCTAAAATATTGAATGCCGGCACAGGCCGACTTTTTACATTTGGTCCAACCGCATGCAGTAATTTAGGGGCAATATACCCTCAGGGGTCTCTTCTCGGGTATGGAGGGTGTAGTGTGAGTGCTATAGGTTTCTCAAGGCAATTTGCGTCGGTCGGCGAGCCTCGTATGGGACCGGTTTTATCTTTCGGAGCTCGAGCTGCAATTTCGCATGGCGACATCGCAGGACCACGCCGATGGTCAGTATACGCCTCGCACGTAAGTTGTGCCTTGACTTATATATAGTGATGGTTCGGTCTGGAATGCGCTTATCAGGTGAAAATTAGCGTAGCCCTGAGGTGTCCTTCTTGGACTAGCTTTGGGGCCCAGAGGCTGTGGCATGCAGGAGGGAGTGAAATATCCTCAAGTACCTAGAACGACAGCTTGTGGGATTGGTTTAAAGGCTGGTATTTTAAGGGCGACCTCTCGTACTAAAAACGACGCTCTAGAGAACGATTTAACACTGGTCTAGGCAACTATTTTCTGGTACCTAAGGCGGCGACCAAAAGAATGGTTTCAGAGTTGGAGTTCGGAAAAATATTTGGAGCTCTGGAAGGCTTCTTCTGGTAGGTTCGTGTACATCTACCGTTCATATCCCTTTAGTCCTCCCACTACCTGCACTAGTTTCAAATGCTATCTAGGTAGAGAGGCATCGTGGTTAGCTGCTAGCGAATTTGCACACCGTTGGGCCTTTGTTTGTATCTCAAAGTCCTCTCGCACTGGAGATTGAAACGCCGATTGTCTTTTGCTGTTTAGTATTTTTTATTTCTATTACTACTTAGCGTGTGTTCTGCTATTCTTTTGTGTGGAAGCAAATTGACTTTCTATTAGAATGTTTCTTATATAAACAGGTGAGCACAAGTCTAGATCAAGTTCTGGGTTCATTACAACTAAGGTTTCCATACCACAAACTGAGGTAAGCGCAATAAAAAGACATATCATTGATATTCAGGTAGTTAGTACTAAGAAAGATTAAAATTAATTGATAAAAACGGTAGATCATAAATAGGGCTCTCATTACTATTTGACGCCTGAACGGTGGGGCTACTAAAGGACCCATTACAAAATCAAGTTCTTTTCAGACCAAATGAATATTAATCTTAAAGTGTCCTGATAAGGAACATGGAGTTTCTACATGAGTGAATTTATTTTTAAGTTTAAAACTACTCGTCGATTTAACAAACCCCAATGTTCTTCCCTTATAATTTGTTGCATTGGTTTCCTATCAGTGTTTATTAGAAGATTTAAGTTGTCATAGTGCTAACTGCTGCTAATTACTGGAGTATGGAAGCTGTAGAGGAATATTTGATGAAAGTAATCATAACTACAGTATATTCTCTCTCTAATAAATGTTGAAGGCTGTTACTGTTGATTTAATCGTTTCTATTGTGCATTTTCCTTGTGGGAAACTTCAGGACGGTGTTGTTCTCTGAAGAGGTATACATCTAGAACAGAGGTAATAATCAACGTTCTTAAGAAAAGTGACATAAAGGAATAACTGCTGCTCATATTGACTAGACTATCAAACGACCTTTAAGGAAAATCTGTAGAATTGGAAACATGTGTTTAAATAAAGAAAAAGTCATGGCCATGTTACATATCGAAGTTTATGCAGAAATACTTTTGGAGAAAGACAGCATGCCTAGATTGGACTGGGAATTCTGCAAGTTGCAGTTGCATTAAAAATCTTTGCGGATTAGATAACTAAGAATAAGATAATCATTAAAAGTAAATATGGCAAATTGTATTTTCATTTACACCTTTGTTCACATCAATATGCACAAAAAACTTCACCAGTTTTTTTGTAAGTTTTAAATATTACAACCAAAACTTTATATCTTCAACAGTTTATTAGATATTTTAGCCTAACTTGTGTAAATTCTATTCTGCACGTTGCTGTTACGGGTTCCAGCTGAGCGTCAAAGGCGGTCCTACATTTTCAATAAGGAAGCCTTTGCATTTACACAATTCTGGGTGCCCCAATACTTAGAATGCTTATTTACTCATAACAGGATAAAAACTGCACCGCACTCGAAATGAATTCTAAGCGACCTCATCCTGGCCCTTCACAAATGCTACTACCGTTAAACACGCTAGGCACTAACTAGTGCATACTAGTTAGGTCTAATGCCATTATGGAATAACTATTTATCGATATTCACTATTGTTACTGTCTCATGTTTAAAACTAAAGAGTTTTCGAGATTATGACATAGTTAACTCTTGACACATTTAAACGAAATCAGTTTATGAATAGCTTCAGCAACGTATGGCTAGGATGTGTGGTTGTTTGAACGAATTCTGCAAATCGCGTCTTCTGTGCGTCCCCTCTTTCCCTGTGCCGCCGTCTCTGAACAAATTGAAATCGCACACCGGCAATTAGCATGCAGCGAAGCTACAAATTGACGCTACTATTTATAATGTCATTAAGCGGCGAGCGACGGCTATAAGCGTTTCCTCCTCGGATTTTTGCGATCAAACACGTTCCCTGCCATTAATACGCGCGAGGCAACAAGAAAAGGCCAACGAAAGCCATACTTCAGTCCTAATGATTATTAGGCGGCTGCAAAAAGGCCAACAAAACCGCGCGTGGAAAGAATCGACTAAATTTTAATTCGAGGAGCATCGATGCTTTTCCCATCCCGGGCATTTGTCTAATTAATTCGCCACTATTTCATTTTTTGCCGCACTAGGACGCTGGGCCATTTATGGGCTCCCGAACCGGATGCTCGTAAATTCCTAATTTATGGGAGGAATAAATAAATTGAAAAACGGCCTCTCACCTGAGAAAATGGCTCGGCTGTCAAAGTCTCTATAAACTCGGCAATTTATATAATCCGGCACCTCTTCTTGAAATTACCAAAGCGAAGCCACTTAGCGGTCTTACGTCAAGCATTTTGTAATTTGGGGGTATCCGAAGGCTTTCAAAAATGTGGGGAGCAGCAACTTTCTGCCGGCATAGCGTGCTCCAGGAAAAAAGTTTGTATCGTAAAACTTCTATGGCTCATTGCGGAAGGACTGAAAGAGAATCAGAAACGAATACCACACAATTGGTTATGAATAGCTTAAATAAGAATCAACTATCAGATGAATAGCTCAATTAGTTTTTTACAAAAACTTACTAAAAATACAAGTCCGTAAACATAATTAGTTATTAAAGTTAACCGCAAATATTTACTTGCCATATGAAGTTGAGAACTACAGATTCAAAATTATTTTTTGAATCCGGAACTCTAGGGCCTTGCAAAGGGCCCGTGGACATAGTAATCCCTCAACTACTCATTGCCTGGGAAGTATGGGAAACGAAGTAGCATCATTGTACAAAAAGAGATTGCGACTTTGAAACATTCTCATTTTATGGGAAATGGAGAAAGCGGTTACTGTGATTATTGCCACCATTTTGCACTTGGGTATCACGTTTTTAACATTAAATTAGTTTGTTATTTTACTTTGCATTTTATTTATTTACTTGCAAGTGAAGCAACAAGCTATTAACACACCGCCACTCGAATTTCTTAATTCTGAACACCAATAAATAGCTTCTACCTCAGGTAACAGTTTTGTAAAGGCTAAGATGTTCTTAGTATAGATTTACTATAAAAGTGAATGGGTAAACGCTCTCCGATATCGCTCTTGAATATCGAAAACTGGCTAAAAGGCCTTGCAAGAAACACTTTGTAAACTAGCGTCCAGGTCGCCGAGCCGCCGAAGGAAATGGCCTGGAACGAGATAAAATGATCGTTGCGTTATTGCTGTGATTACATAAAAGATTATAATCTCGGCTTTGCTTCAATACGCCAGTAAGCAAATATTACTTAAAGCAGGTGTCATGGGAAAGCGAGAGTTAGTAAAGAAAGAGCTATTTAAGGTGTGAGTTTAAGGAATGAAATAATATTCCTAAGAAAGGCTATATTTAATATCGCATTTGTTTTTATTAAACATCATGTAGAAAAGTGCAGTAAACCAAGGAGCAAGGGTTCGGAGACTGTGATCAATACAGTACATATATTTTTATTTCTTTACCTGTTATGTTAGTGCCGAGATTGCATCCCTGCGAGCCATAGCCGATCATAAGGGTAGCTCCGGGGAAGCTCTTGATTAAACTCCGCGTTCTCTGTTGCTTGCCCAACCGAGTATTGTTCGAAGCCAAATCAATAGCGCTTATACTTTAAGTTAATATTGCTGATAAGCTATTAGCTTTATAGTTCCACAGCTAGAAAACCGAAGTTTATACAATTTATAGCATGCAAATGAAAGCTAATTGTCTGAAAATATGCCAAAAATATGGTTGTCTAAATCAAATATTTACCAAATTGTTTTCCTGTCATAGGTTTTCTATTGCTGATGCTGCATCCCTTCTGAAACCAGGGTCTTCAACTGTCTCTGTTGCTATATAGCTTAATCAATTGCATTTTACATGGTTTTCTAGGTCTTTTCCTTTATCTCGACTCAGTTCTGTTCCTTCAAACCATTTTTCTGTTCCTTTCAGTCACCCTATTACATGGGATTTTTCTTTTCTATCCAGTTA
The DNA here is from genome assembly GCA_940337035.1 of Agriotes lineatus. Classification (NCBI taxonomy): domain Eukaryota; kingdom Metazoa; phylum Arthropoda; class Insecta; order Coleoptera; family Elateridae; genus Agriotes; species Agriotes lineatus. The sequence continues at coordinate 46,299 of CALNHX010001783.1, read as the reverse complement.
AAGTTCTTTCTTTCAATATTCGCCTTTTTCCTGATCACCTTATTGTTTATTCATTCCACTCTGGTGGTTTCTCGAATTATTCACTTATATTTATTGCCATATAAGCTATTCTCGAAGTACCAGTCTGTAATCCTAACAGATCGACCGTTTCTTCAAGTTATTTATCGTATGATGTCAATGTTTTTTCTTCTAACTTTGCAGCCTACCTCGATATTCAGGTTGGTCCTGTTTTTTTCATGAGATATCTTGTTCATTTTCGCGACTTCATGGATTCTTCATTTATTTATGATGCCATATAGCTTCGTCAGTCTGATATTCCCAGAGCTTTTGAGACCTTTTTCATTTTCTTCTATTCGTTGAACTACAACCTGTGATTCCTTCAAACTATCTATACATTTTGTTCTTTACTGTATTATTTAAATGTTTTCAATTCTGTATATTTTCTTTTGATATCCATTCTTTTTCTGATCTTTTCATTGGCTATGGCGTCGATTATCATGGCTACAAATTTTTCACTTATATGTGTTAGCCTATGGTTTCATCTTTCACGATTTTATGGAATTGTTCTACCCATTGGAGCATTGGACAACAGTTTGTAATTATTGCAAACCAGCTGACTCTTTTTGGTCTTGACCACACCATATCAGTCGTCGCTTTTCGATACATTGAAACATATCTCTTTCAAAATTCATCCATCGGATGGTATGTTACTTCGTTTTCCTGTCCATTCTCGTGGTTTCACTGATTTTGAGGTACTTCTGTTGTGCATCTTTCATGATCTTCTTCCCACAATGTTGAGTACAGTATGTAATCATTTTGAAACATGTATTTGTGCTTGTTCCTTCAAGCGTCACATCAGTCCTTTTTCTATTGCGCATTAAAATCCATTTGCTTTAATGTTCATCCTTCTCCTGATTTCTTCATTTATAATCGAGCCTACTTTCGTTACTCCACAAACTCTTCATCTACCTCTGTTGCCATACAGTTTCATCAGTGTAATATAGCCACAATTTCTTAGAACTTCTCCTTGTCATTGTATTTATTAGCCTCTAGTCAATACCACTTGTATTTGCTCCCTATTACAATATATGTCTGTTGGTGCGTATCTCTTCCCATATTCATTCTTCTCCTTATCTCTTCATTGATTAGTCTGTCGCAACTTTACAAATTCTTCATTTATATCTGCTGTCATATAACTTTATCAATCTCATCTTTCCATGAATTTCTAGGTTTTTCTTTTTCTTCTATTCCTTGGACTCAATATACAATGCTTCCCAACTACATCTCTTTTTTCTTCTTTATCGTTTCATGTCACTGTTTCCTATTCTGATTATTAAAACCTATCTTTCTTTGGTATTCATTCTTTCCTTACCTCTTTATTGGCTATCGCGTCGATTCTTATTACTCTACACACTTTTCCTCTATCTGGGTTGCCATATAGTTTGATTAGTCTAATCTCTCCACGACTTTATGACCTTTTTTCTTTTCTTGTATCCATTGTACTACACTCTATAATCTTTTCAAACCACTTGTCTCTTCTTTGCTTTTATTATACCAGTTGTCTTTCTTCTATGCATTGAAACGAGTTTCAACATCAAGCTTCTCATGGTATTTTCATTGACTATCCTCTCCATTATCATGACTCAAAAGATATTGATTTACCTCCTTTGTCATGTAGCTGTGGCAGTCTCTTCTTTCCTTAATTTTCAGTGCTTTATTATTTTTTTCCTGTCCGTTTGACTCCAGTGTGCAATGGTTTTCAACCTCTTTTTGTTCGTTACCACATCATATCAGTCTCTTCTCTTCTCTGCATCAAAATTGATCTCTTTTAATTATCATCCTTCTCCGGATGCTTTTATTGGCAATACTGTCCGCTGGTGGCCCCACACATAGTTTCCTCAGTCTAATCTCGTAACGGTTTTCTAGGCTTTTTTGTTCTCTTCAGACTGTAATATTTCTTTAGTACAATATATGAGTCTGTTCTCTTATGTGTGTTGATCCGTATCGCTTTCAATATTATTTTTTTCCTAACCCTTTCATTTTTCCGACTCCACAAGTTCTTCATATATATATCTTTTATCATACAACCCCGTCAATCTTCCCACTATTTTCTAGCCGTTTTGCTTTTTCTTCGATTTGCTTCTTCTTGTTTTTTATTGCATCATGTCAATGTTTTCTATTCTGTATATCGAAACGCATCTTTTTCAATTATAGTGTATGCATTTAACCTAACTGACCAAAGGAAAACAAATGCAGTCTGTAAGATTTGACTACGCCATAGCCATGAGCAATCTGATTGCTGGTCAGATGCTTTACCCGGTCGAATAAAGAATGGTGTTTCACGTTCTTGCTTATCGCTCTATTATAAGGCACGTGGTGGCGACAAGGCTGATCGCAAAGGAAGTGTGCTCAATCGATGTCGATAAATACATGGCACATGAACCCAGCCAGGTATAACATACGATTACATAAATAATACCAACAGAAGCACGTTGAAGATAAACACACGTCTTAGGAAGTCTTTTGAATACTAATCGACGCCATTTTAAAAATAAGGTTGTAACTTATTGTACTCACCTATAACAAAAATACGTTTATTTAATTAGTTTTTCTTAGTTGCGTTTTGTTGCCATAATTTGAGATGTTTTTATTATGCTATGTCTGCCTTTTTAATTTGCCGATGCCATATACATTTGAATTGTGGTTGTGGTTGGTATTTAGTAGTTTAAATTTTCAGCTTTTCCACGTTAATTTTGAGGGAGTTCCTACTTGTTAGATTTATTTGTTCTTGTACTATATTAATACACACCTTTACTCCTAACATACGATTTTATTGGTACCTACATTCGCTGTATTAATTACACTTTTGTCCAAAACTATGTTTTTGTTATTAGATATGATAGAATCTACTCTATGCCTTGGTTCAGTATATGAACCCTGGGAAGTAGAGACAAATTACAAAAATTGGTGGAGGTATTTCAAATAAGATCTAGAAAAATCGTACCTAAGCAAAACTAAATGCATGACCAACGACAAAGCAGAAAAAACATAATCCAGGTCTTGTGATGGAAAATCGTCAATAAATAGAGGATTCACCGTTTTATTTACAGCATTTTGACCCCTGTTCACCAATTATTTTCAAAGCCTGATAATTTTTCACTTGTGACCACCGTATTGAATCCACCATTTTTTACATATAGTGCAGGACCTTTAGACAAAAAATGGTCTCATCTTCAGAAAAATTTATAGTGAGCTATAAATTGGTGTACATTTACCTTTCAGCTCCACAAACAATCTGTGAAAAATCTCAAAGATTCCGGTGTATGCATAACTTTTGACAGCTGAAAAACGGCCCAAAAAAGTACCTTTTTTCGGTTTTTTGCCAATATCTTCGTTCCCATCGATCCTACTGCTATGAAGTGTACTTATAAAAAAGAAATAACGGAAAATTCTTTACAAAAAAAGTGTTATAAAGTTTATCGATAGAACTAGTCATTTCCACGGAAAAAGGTGTGAAACATCAGATTAAGTTTTGTGGTTGGGCGCTGATGCATGGTGCGTTCTGTGTGGCGGTGCAAATAGCAGCTGCGACTTTGTTACGGACAAAAAGCGACTTTTACAACACCGCGCCGGCACATACAAAAATTACGTAAAAGCTAAACGGCCGGCGCGGACGATATTTTACATAATCAGGACGAAGGCTCACCTAGGGCCGCTGCCCAGCCAATAACAAGATATGCCGACTAAACGTCAGTGGAGCGAGGAAGGGTCCTATACGAGATTACCTCCGGGCAACGGCCAAAGGGGCAGTAAACATTGATAAAATTAAATAGGGCGCCACCCGGTTTCATCGAAGTAAACGAAAATGCAAAGATAGACCCAGATTAAGACCGGAAAATCAAATGAGCCTACTTTCTAACTTATCACCCTGGCGAAATCCAAAACTCAACGGGAATGGAACATAGAAATGCACAGCCTCATGACACTGCAGCAGCAAGCGTCGCCGACTTACCTGTAAAGCTTAAACACTCAGGCTTTGTCGTACATTTACCTTTACACAGTAACCTGCAAGTGGGAATGATTATTAATAGTAATTACACACGCTACCTGAATCGGTCAGCCGCCCGATGGAGTCACGGCGGCTGGCGGGCTCACCAAATGCGACGAACGTACTGCGGAGATGTGGGAGTCGAGTGGCCCCTGAGGGTAATTCAACAACGTGGCAAGGTCTGAATTAAGTCCCCCTCGGGACAATCGAAACGGACGAGACCGAAAACATGTCCAGCTCTGCAATATGGATCCCCAGCTACGGGAAGGAAGGCCTCTTCACGTCCCAATGAAATTATGCATAACTGGCGGTCATACGAACAATCCAGGGCACCACATGCTCACGCAACAAGAAAACCACACCATCTCTCGCTTTAGGGGTCCGTCAAAGCAACGCAAAGCCAAAACTCGCCTTTTCGCGTCAAACACAACAAGCTGTACCAAGCTGTAACAGCACAAACACAAGACGCCGTGCCCGAAGGCACGGTGGCTACCAAGAGCCAACGCTCGCAGACGCGCTTATGAAAACGGCCGGTGACTGACTCCCAAAACAGATGCCACCCCGAGTTTCGCGCTAGACGCGCATTATCGCGCCAAAATATGTAGCCAATCCAATCGCAGTTTGCCCCGCGTGACAACGGCGAGGCAAGTCGCGGACGAGAGAGAGCGACTTAAATTTAAATTATTTAAGGAATATATCTCGCCCGCTCCCATGGGCTATGTTTTGAAATTGATGTAAACGGAACGAAACAAAATGCAGTTGCAACTACGACGCCAGGGAGACCAGAGAGAACTTACTAGAGAGAGTTGCGTAAAAAATGTAAAAAGTAGAAGATAACGCACAGAAAACTATATTTTGATCATTACATGCACTAAAATATCCATACAAAATTTTTGCTGGAGCTTCAATGCCCGATTACGTAAAAACTATTAGACTTATCGATATACTTTATGTCACCGTTGTTGTAGAGAATTTTCCGTTCTTTTTTTTTTTATAAGTACACTTCATAGCTGTAGGATCGATGGGAACGAAGATATTGGCAAAAAACCGAAAAAAGGTACTTTTTTGGGCCGTTTTTCAGCTGTCAAAGGTTATGCGTACACAGGAATCTTTGGGACTTTTCACAGATTCTTTGGGGAGCTTAAAGGTACGTGTACACCAATTTATAGCTCATTACAAATTTTTCCGAAGTGAAATGCTAAACTTCCTGGACTAATAATAATTTTGATTTCAACACTAAATATTCAGAATCGGCGTACAGATCTATAATTATGTTTATTAATTTTTAGCTTTACACCTTATGTCAAGAAATTTTGACTGATACTTGGCTGTTTGCACTGAACTATATTTATTCTTTTTTCTAATTTCCTTATTGGCTATCCTGTCCATTCTTCTGATTACAAATTCTTCACTTAGTCTGTTACCACATAGTTTCATCAGTTTAATGTCTCCACGATTTTATGATCTTTTCCTTTTTTTCTACCCATTGGACTACAGTCTATAATCTTTCCAAACCATTTGTAGTTTTGTTGTCTTTACCATGCCATATCAGTCGTTGCTGATATATTCATTGAATTGAATCTCTTTCACTTATGATCGCTTTATTATTTGGTCCATTCTCGTGATTCTACAGATTCTTCACCTGGCTCTGTAAGCATATAGTTTCATTAGTCTTATTTCCCCAGAAATGTGTTACGTTTTTCTACTTTTTTGTTCTACAGTCCGTAATCGTTGCAAAACTCTTTTCGCTTTCTATCTTTACCGTACCACATCGTTATTTTCTCTCGTATGTCTTGTAACGTACTATCTTTCTTATAAACTCATCACTAACTAGCGTGTTCACTCTTGCAACTCTACGAACTCTCTGTTGTCATATAATTTTATTAGTGTAATCTCTCTACGATTGTCTATTCTTTTCCTTTTTTATAACCATTGGGCTACATCTTGTAATTTTCCAAAACATTTGTCTTTTCCTATATTTAGCACGCAGTATTTCCTCTCTTATTTACTGTAACGTACTTCGTTGAATACCCATCTTGCTCTTGAAATCGTTATTGTCTATCTTCTCCAGTTTTGTGACTCCACACATTTTGCAGCTATATGTGTTGTCATATAGCTTCATCAGTTTGGTCTCTCTACGATTGTTTGATCTTTTCCTTTTTCTGGTACCCGCTGGGATGCAGCCTTTAAACTTTTAGAAATATTTGTCCTTTGCCATATCATATCACTCTTTTTTCTTATATGTATTGCAACGTTTTCCTTTCACTATCCATTCTTTTTATGTTCTCTTCATTGGCTGTTCTTTCCATTCTTGTATCTTAGGGTTTTTTCCAAAGCTACATCTCTGTTGCATTATTCCATCTTCACTTCTTACGGCATATTCGCTTAGTAGTTGTCTCAGGTTCACTTTAGAAAGTGATTCAGAGAAGATATTTGTGTAGGTTAAGAGAACCAGGTTAGCGTGTTTGGACGCAAAGTCTTTTAAAATAATTTTATCCTATGTTAGCTCACAATGAAGTGAACACAGTTACGAATATAACTGTATTAACGTATTAGCAAACAAATTTTGTATTTATACACTACAGTTGGCTTTATTATAGGTGCTCTATACACATTAAACTCTCATTGTTGAGCAATGAAACTGCTAATATTTTGTTAATTGGCAAGCATTGGTCGCCATACTACAATTCCACTATACGAGCAAGAAAAAGTTGTTTTCAATCTCTGTTCTGTCAACTAGTAATTTTTTGAATGTGATTAAGTAGTCATCACCTCCTTGTAGAAACAAATATGGTTGCATGCAATATAATTTTGAATTAAGTAACACACCTAGTAGAGTAGTATCTAAGTAACTCAGATTTAAAAAAAATGTTTTCTTGACGTTTGAAGTCTTCTCCCTTTCTTGATTTTATTAATCTATTTCTATTTGTTCTAATATTCAGCTATTCTGAAGCTAGTTTTGAAGTCATCTCCTCTGGAGGTCCGAATATTATAATCGAAAGCCGTTTGAAGCCAGTTTTGTAAGAATAACGCCCCCGAAAGAGGCGAAAGAGCGCGCAAAGAAACAATTTCGCCGGCAATTTTAGTTGGGGCGCGGCGCCCCAGGGGTTAAAAAATTAGAACAGCGGGCCGCAAAATAATTCGAAATTAAACCGGAAAACGCAGAGGTCGAAATAAAGACGATTAAAATACGTACCTTTGATCAGGCGGGCCATTAATAAAGTGGCATTTTTCAGGTCTTGCAGCAGCTCGGCAACCTGGAAGAGCCCTCGCCCTTTGAAGCGGTTTCCAGCAAGGGTCAAAGCAGGGCTTCGGCCTGTCCACTATTGCATAACCTTTCACTTCTGCCACGTCCGAACAATTTCGAACATTAAATTCATAGGTGGCCGTCTCCTTTCAGCAGTTTAATTCAGAGGGCCAAGAAAAGGAGACGAGTCATTGTGCCTCACCTTCTGATATATTTCGATGTAATTGGTTTACAGCGGCTGTTTTATTTGCGGGGGTTTGATTTTAGGGGCGCGTATCTCTGTTTTATTATATTTGGGCCGGATGATTTCGTTACAGGGGTTTTATTATGTTAGCATGCTTAATTATTTCAAAATTCGGGCAACGAGCGGCTTCGCAGGCGATGCAAAAGGATGCTCTTAACTGCCAATATCGGTAAAATTGGACAGCAAAATGCGATTACGAGGAGACTGGATTTACCTGTCTGTAAGCTGTAAATTACTTTTTAAAATTAACAGCTTACTACGTAGTTTCATTACTAGTTCTAATTGGAAAAACAACTACTAGTATAACTATAATATACTTCTGATGGTGGTTCTTATGCATTAACCAATTTGCAAAAAGTTATTCCTATACATCGTATCATTTCTAATCTCTCTTACTTAAAGTTAAAATATTGGTGTTTCAACTTCAAAGAGCTTTAGAGCCTAAATGTCAAATCTAAAAGCTCTCAGAACTGTATGTACCTTGAGCATATTTTTATTAGAATTGCAAAGTTGATATCTCTCATAACTGTAAAGGACGTGTTCGGTAGAATGGCGAACTTCAAACTTTGATGATAATAATGGAAGCGTCTCAGGATATTTTGCTGGAAACGCTGAGCTGTTGAAATTGAATTCGATATATTAAAATATTAAAGCTGGGAACTGAAAACTGTGAGTTCATAAAAATCTACCTCTGCAGATGAGTGCTGCTTGGATTCATCACGTTCTTTTTAAGTTCCTTCTTGCAATATTTATAACTGTACTGGAAGATTTCTGCTCCTGCCATGACGAAGGGTTTGTTTTTGGCGGAATGTATTTATCATATCTGGTGGAAGCTTCAAAGGGGGTAGCGCATTAATTTGAAATTGCACTTATTGATCTGATAGGTCTATAGTTTGACAGCTTTAAAATCAACTTACCATCTAGACATCGCAACAGTTAGTGAAACGAGGAATTTGACTACTGGCACATTGGTATTTTAGTATTCACCAGACCAAAGCTTCTCACAAAACTTCATCACTCCAAAGGGTCTTAATACTTTCAGTTTTCTTACACGAATTCCTATCACAAATGAGAGGTTTCGCCAGTGGTACAAAAATGGAGCTTTTACATATTCAACCTTGTTGCAAAATTTAACATGACCCACTTTCTACTTCCAGGCTTCAGCTTAAGCTAGAAGGCAACTCTTTAGGTTGTCTAGCGATAAAAATAACTATAATTAACGCTAACATGCACTAAGAAATCTCTGCAACTTCGTAACACGTTAATTAAGGTTTTCAACCTGGAAAGTTTACATTTTCATAAACAGCGCAGGAACTTCATTAGTCAGTTGTAAATTTCCGGTGAGCTTTATCTGATAACAAAAACTTGGGCTAGCAACTTTATAAGCGTTTTACTCGACCTAATCAAAACGTTTACGGTTAAAGCTGGCTGAATGAATTTTAATTCACGTTGTCTCTAAAGCAACCATAGAAATGCATACAAATCTCCCTGAATAATCAGTTGACTATTTTTTAAGCTTCCTTAAAGCTAAGCTCTTGAAATGTCATAGGAATGAGACAAAAAGTGAAGTATTTTAGGGCTAGCGACGTTTCTTCAATACTAGCATCTTTCTTCGTGTAAGTCCTTTAATTTTCAGTCTTGTTTGAACACCCCATAATATTAATTTCTCCGATTATTGATGTGGCACTTTAAAATAGTATAGCCCCAGCTGCAACAAACCTCATTAATAATAGTTAACATTCTCTTAATATACAACTAACTTCTTGTACGAGTATATATCTTGTAATATTTGGATATAAGCCTATGTGCTTAGTTTATGTGAATTTGAATAAGTTTAACTTAGGCGCTGGGTCGTGCGTATCCGGTAGAATACGTGGAGTTTTCGTTTGAACAGGATTATATTTATAAGTCACAAGTAAGTGTTCTAAAACCGCGAAAAACATACTAAGTACGGCGTGCACGGGCAGAACTCACGGCATTCGTAGCGTGGCACTTGCAAACCTCGGTCATTTTGTGCGATCGAATTTGGCCACGCCCAAGAAAATGCGTTTATTTGAAATTACGTCCTGAGTCTCAAATCTGGTGTTCCTTGTCAGATTCCTGCTTAATTTTGCGGGTTCTTCAAGCTACGTGAAGAGACATGCTATAATTGCGAAATAAATGTAACACGTACCTGGACACAATTAGTAAAGGTGAAATTCATGGGATCGACCGAGAGCTAACATAGCGACGTGCGATGTCAAGCGTCCGTTCATCGCTATAGTATCCGATGACAACGCAGAAGTTAGTGAAATTCCCCGTACAGAACTGGCTGGAGGCATTTTTAACGTGCACGTATGAGACAGTTCTTTCGGTTTTTCCAATATTATTTAAACATAAAAGCATGTCAGCTACCGCTATTCTATTTTGGTTGACGGGTAAATACGCGACGAACTTAGTGCAACGCTCGTAGTTTTATATTATTAACTAGCTGCTACCCTCGACTTCGTTCGCGCGAGGTTCGTTATTTGTGTATTAAATAGTGACTAATTATTTTCTGTCATCCCATCCCATCCTATCCCCGTCCCTTTCTCCGTCTCCGTCCCCGTCCCTTTCTCCATCTCCGTACCGTCCCATCCCGTCCCATCCCGTTACGTCCCGAGCGTCACCTTCCCTTTCCGTCCCGTCCTGTTCCGTCTTGCCCCGTCCCGTCCCGTCCCGTCTAATCCCGTCCCGTTCCGTCCTCTCCCCTTCCATCCCATCCCTTCCCTTTCCGTCCCGTCTCGTTCCTTACCGTCCCGCCCCTTCCCTTCCCTTCCCGTCCAGTCCCGTCCCGACCCGTCTTCTCCCCTTCCATCCCAACCCTTCCCTTTCCGCCCCGTCCCGCCCCGTCCCGTCTCGTCTCGTCCCGTGCCTTCCCGTCCAGTCCCGTCCCGTCCAGTCCAGCCCCGTCCAGTCCAGCCCCGTCCCTTATGTCATGTCCACCGTCTTTGACTTAAAAATAATTGCCATTTTCGCAATCTTCGTCCCAAAAAGCCTCAATAACGACACCCATATCGTATTTTAGGCTTATTTACCCCATTTCACCCCCTAAGGGGTTGATTTTCGGAAAATACGTGTTTGCTTATTTGTTTTTAGAATTACTCCTACGAAGTTTCAAGTCGAAATGTCTATTTAATATTATTTCTCCATACAAAACTGGAACCCCATTTTACCCTTTTAGGGGATGAATTTCGAAATAGCCTTCCTTATTCCTTGTATACATCATAAAGGGAACCTCTGTGCAAAATTTCAGCTTTCTAGGTCGAAGGGTTTGGGCTGGGCGTTGATGAGTGGGTGAGTGAGTGAGTGAGTGAGTGAGTCAGGACTTTCAGTTTTATATATATATATATATATATATATAGATTACCACCGTTTGAATTAGGTATAGCCAATTATTTTAGGTGTAATCCTGTTTGGTTCACTATTTATATGTACGTGTTTAAAACCTCTACCCCTTTGTGTTACACTGGTTGCGAGCAGTTTAACTTTTATTGGAGTAGAAGCTTGGAGTACATATTTTTAGTGTTTCGAAAGCTACATAGGGTCAACTTCGGGAGTTGCATTAAGTATCTGTAACCTCGATTGGGATAAAACGTATAAGTTCTGTTCTTGTAAGCTGAGCTAACTGGAAACAAAAGGACAAATAAGTATAACAAATTAAACACAAGTGCGGGGCTACGAAACACAACATTAAATATGGTGCACAGCATGATAGAAAGTACCGTTACAACGTGCCCTCACCATTTGAGCCATTTGGCATGAATGGTCTCCATAATATACAAGTCAACGGCAATTCTGACTCACCCCACTCATCCTCGTTACTCCGCAACACCTTCTCCAGTAATGCATTACCATAGCTCTGACTTTCGATTCGTTCCTCTTATTTACATACAGTTCAACTCCATATGTAGCAGTATATTCTATAATTGTTTTGTATATTTTTATTTTAGAATTTTGCGTAATGTGACGCTCTCTAAGAGCCTTGGCTTGTCTTGCTAAGAAAGTGATTTCATGTGTGCTGCGCGCATCTTCGGTAACCTTTACACCTATATATTTGTACCAATTAGTATTATTGGATGGTTTCGGAGTTTAGAATTAGGTTTTCTGCTCATTTTGTTTTAGAAAAAGTGTTGTATAACCTCAAGTTCTAAACTCTTGATCAACTGTTCGTACCATGTAATACATCGTTTTCATCTTAAGTTATGATAATATGATCATCCTTAAAATGTAATGTGTGCAGGGTCGTATTGTCTATAGCAGTGCTCAATGCACACTCTTCTCCAGTTTTCTAGAGCCACTTTAAAACAAATCTCAAGAAACGTGGATGATATGCAATAGCTCTGATTTCACATAGTGCTTGTTATGTTGTCATATAGTTCTCGTTAGTTATATAGTATATGTGAATGGTTCTGATGCAAAACCTTCCAAAGTTGTTTATGGGGACACCATAGTAGGTCTTCTGCAAATATATGAATAGCAATAGAACTTCGAAATTTCTGTAACAAATGACACTGTTGCGAAATATGTTCTGTTTTATTATGCCATCTGTCTTCTACCCTATAGTTTAGTTTTTTTTTCATAAATTCTACTTATAGAACTGATCACGTTCGGGCCTTCCAATTGCTCTTATTTTTGTACAGATTTCTACTAAAACTGGGTGAAGATGTAAGCAAGAATATGAAACAGCGTGTCCAGTGTTCTTTTATGGAGTTGAATAGGCACTCCACCTTAATCAGGCTCGCCACAATTTCCCTCACTTTTTCGGCTGTAATTGGAAATATGGATGGATCTTCTATGCATCTATATCAAAAACGAATTTTTGTTCTTTCCGAGAAAGGATGTCACCGTAGAACAGTTCTAGGAACCCAAATAAAATAACAGCACTGTGAAACTGTAAACATATTCAGTTTTTGATAACACAGTGTCTAAAAAAGAATTACATCTAGTTACATGTGAAATTTGTTTACATGTAAATTTTTATGTGCCACTAGATTGTTATTGGTATTGCATTATCCAAAGCTCTCATTAATTAATTGTCAAAAAAAGTAAATATTCACTTAGTTTTAATTATAAAATATTTGTTAATACAATACAAAATGAACACAGTGCAAGAAAACATTTTTATTATTGAGGCATATTTTGGATCAGGACAGTTAATAAATGGGGAATGGCAATATTCCTATGCGACTTGTAAGCAGCAGTTTCGACTGCAGTTTCCTAACAGAATTGCCGAAGAAACTGTTTTGCTGCACCACATTCGTTGCGTTGTTGAAAAATTTTGGGCGACAGGAAGTGTAGAAGAAGGCAAGTCTACCGGAAGGCCAGCCACTGAACCAAACATTATTGAAAATGTCGAAGTTCTTGTCGTAGAAAACCCAAAAATGTCAGTGCGTCGTATTTCAGCTCAGACAGATGTCCCTAGAAGTACTGTTCACAACATTTTGAAGAAGCGACTTGCACATGCATCCATATAAAGTGTCTGTTGTACATGAAATTCGACAAAGGGACCATGCTAGTCGAATACATTACTGCAACTTTTTCCAAGAAAATTTAAACAACGATGTTCTTGATTTAAGTTTTTTTTAGTGACGAGGCGTGGTTCCATTTAAGTGGATTTGTAAATAAACAGAACTACAGAATGTGGTCAGTCGATAATCCACATAACTATGTTGAAGCTCCTTTACATCCTGTTAGAGTTGAAATATGGTTAGCTGTGTCACTTCGTAGGATCATAGGACCAATATTTTTTCATAACACCATAAATGGTCAACGTTATCGAGAACAGCTATTAGTGCCATTTTTGGATCAACTGCACCCCGATGAATTTAATGGTGGTTACTTTCAGCAGGACGGGGCCACTGCGCATACGACAAGAGAAAATTTAGAAGTTCTCGAGAAGTTTTTTCCCAATCGAGTAGTTAGTGAAACGTCGAGTAGCATTGTGTATTCAGCAAAATGGTGGATACTTCGAGCACTTGTTGTAGTCAATAATTAACCATTTTCTAAGGACTACCTTTAGTTTATTAAGTTATATTCCTGCCATTACTTTTAAGTTCTGTATTTGAGAAATATTTTTTATTTTCTGGAAAACAATGAGGATTGATCATTTTTAATAAGGGTTGTCTTACTTCTTACGATATTCATGCTGTTGAATAATGCGTTAAAATGCGCACATATCTTAATTTAAAAGTAAACGAAAACCACAAGTAAATTTTGTCAACAAAGACTGTTGTTGAGGTTATGTTGTTCTTCCATCTACTAGGTCTACTACTAGCTAACAGTAGCGCGCGAGAGCGGCACATTTTACGTTTGTATGGGAAATTCAGAGCACACTAGATGTAGTTCTTTTTTAGGCACACTGTAGTTATTTACACCCATCACATCTATATTTTTCTTCGAGATACTGTGGGAGTGAGAAAATTATTTTGGTATATTTCTATCCAAATTCAACTCATAGCATGCAGCTTCTTTAAAACAAAATGGGAGGAGGCGGTTATGTTGTAAAAGTACAAAAATAATCCAGAGCTGAGAAATACAGAAAATGATATTTCAAACGAAGTTAAAGATATTATGAAAGAATACTCATTCGAAGGAACTATTGAAAAGTAATCTGAAACTTCTTGACTTTTCTCTGTTAGCCATGATAATACAAATTGCAAAAAATGCACAGCTAAAGAAGATAACGATAAAGTTAACCATAAGAAAGTAAACAGAAGAAATATAAGTAGACTTCTACATTTCAGAACTTCTACTCCAAAATGAATACAAACACACTGAATATCAAGTTTTACGATGTATGGGACAATTTAAGGACGATGCACGAATTTCAACAATCGCACTTGTTGCTGTACCGGTTCTCGAAACAACTGCTACTGATACCTACGAAACCAGACAGTTTTTCCGAAACTGATGACCCATTCAACGATGATCTCCAATCTTATGACAACTTAATAGAACGGATTAGAAAATATCAAAAGCCCTGTATGGCAAACGGAAGCATGTTTAAGTAACTTTGAAGAAAGTGCGAAAATAAGTGATGAAGATAAATTGAATGTTATCAATACTAATCGAATCTGATCCCTAAAAATAAGTAATCAATAAAAAGAATGGAATAATTAAGGAGATCAGTGTAAGAAATGAAAGAATTGAATACATCAATGAACTTACGAAAATTAATAAGAAACTTATAGTGAATCAAGTACTTGAATTGAAATATGCCGTGAGTAGTACTAACAATGACTAGAATAGTACGTCGAATATAGAAGAAAACCCCCAAGAACTTCAGAATGGAGATGCATCAGAGAACGATATAGAATTGACTGGTAATGCAAGTGTATTCGGTGAAAATACTCGAAGTTTGAGTACCAGAAACGAAAATATTGCACTTGTCACGCAATAAAGATACTTAATAGAGATAATAGAAAACATTGTTTGTTGTCCAGAAATAGAAAAAATACGAAAATAAAGAACAAAAAAAGAACATTTACCATATGCCTGAACACAGGCCACTAGTTTAAAATTGCAGTAGAGAAGAAAATAGCGAAAGAAGAGCCCTAGCAGAAAAAGCTCTGGCACAGGTACAGAATAATTTGTAAGGGTACTAAGACTGATCCCAAAAAGAAGAAAAATGCATTAATGTAAACCAGTAGAATTACCAAAGATGCTAAGGAAAGGCAATAATAAACTAAATAATACAGGACAGAAAAAGACAAATTTTGAAAATATGAGAGACACACCAATCAAGGTAGAGTACGAGGAAATAAAGAATGAAGCCATTGTGACCATGCTGGCGGAGAAAAAAACCTTGATTGGCGACAACAAATTTGAAATGCACAAAGAACAGTATATGAAAATGGAAGTATGAAAAATCATTATTTTCTATCACAGCAATGGAAAGGGATAACTCAATAGTCATGAATACAATGACACAAAGTGGAACGCTATATTGGAAACTGTCCAATATATATGATAAGCTATGTTACAATGAATAAATTGTTTAAGTACATAACTGATCCTCCCTTGCAACAGAATTATCGTGACGTCTAGCGAGTTCCTGAAATGAAAAAACTAGATGCCGATTTAGCTCTTCAATAAAAAATAACTTACCTATACTTATGCAGTAAATACTCTTCACTCATTCATTATATTATTTCCATATTATAAATAACATTTACCTGCTGCTCTCTCTGAATTGCTTCTTTCAAGTTACAGAAATGTTTCTGCAATAATTTTACTCATAAATGGTACATCCAAAAACCACATAAAGAAGAAAGTGGCCACATTTGGCAAAAATATATATTATGCACAAAATTAGCACAAATGGTGAAAAGTGCTCTAATAAACTCTAAAAAACAGTTATTTCTACAGGTCGACATTATCTTGATAAATTGTTAGGGCAACCCAGATTTTTGAGACTTTTTGTGACGTCTCGTATCTTCCCGTGCCGACACCTGTTTCGCGGAAGTCGCGCATCGGACACTCCTTACGAATTTCAGTATTAAACCATTTGCTTTCAAGTCGATTCCTAGGAATCATTACAAGAACCGTCAGCAGAGGAACTCAGTCTTCTTCGGAAAGCACGTCTTCCGTGGGTGTTTTCGGCGCACATGGCGTAAGTCGTGTTGTCGTGTTTTTATTCGTATAGCAGAGCCCCATTGTCTGATGTTAGATTGCGTACGTGATCGAAGTTACGTACGATTGTTGCACAACTTGGCGCAACCCGGACGTTTCTGTATGAGTTAGAGAAAGTAAATGGGGAGCCTATTTGCACCACTTCCATTGGCAACTGCGTGGCGTTGGAAGATTCATTCTCGACCTCACGCTGTTAACACATCGAAATAAATAGGCTTTGTTTGTAAAAACCTTTGTTCGGGAGGTGAACTTTCGTTCTCGGGCTGCGTAAATAATTGCTCATCACTTCCGTCGAAACAGTGCATTTTTCTGCAAATAATACCCTATTTTGGGCGGATTTGATGTGAAAGTTGTGTTCGAGGTAATATACAGGATGGGTCAGCGTTGAATCGTCGAAGCGTACCGTTCCCAATACATGCACAACAAGGATTTTTTTACGCATAGGTCCTTTTGAATTTGGTGGCCACCCCCTTTGATCTCTTCTTTTGGCAGTAGACGAAACCAACTCCATGGTGAGATATTCCACCTGCCGTATTTAACAACCTCATTACTGGAAGCCAACGCCGGATATTGTAAAACTTTATTTTTATGGTCATTACACCTAAAATGAAACTTTCAGATTGCTATTGATATAACTCCGTCTTTTGTATTGCGTCGTTTATTCTGAGAACTCTGTCGCGTGTTTTAAGTTTAGGGAAGCGTTAGCTATTCTAGCCGCATGATCTAAATTAAACGCCCCGATTTGCGGTCTGTTCACCGCTGTGGATATTTAACACAGTGGGTTGATTCCTTTCTTTATCATCGTGATTCAATTAATTGTTCATGACTAAATCTTTACTAACCTCTACCTAAGATATGTTACCATTCATGTTAATATTTGTGTGGATCTTCAGATCCAATAGATCGTACTAATTTAAACAATTTTATGTGGTTTTATATACATATGTATAAAATATTGTCTTTGTGTTGTGCCGCTTATTGTACAGTGCCTAGACAATTGCGAGCTCATCACCAAAGGTAAGTGAGGCATTCTGCATTTCGAATTTTGGCCAACTGCAAGTTGGATGCAGTACTAATGGACAATTTTCGTGGCTCCCGTTTGTTTTTCCCTTCTTCTTTGTTGTAATGAACATCCCTAGTGACAACATCTCGCCCTAAACTGTGTCGTGTCGAAACGAACTCCCCTCTCACTGAGTTCTTAGTCGGACAACAGCCTGTGGTGGCGGTGAGAATGGAGGGTGAGCTTTGCTTTTTAGTTTAGTCAATTGTCTTAAAGCCCAGTTTAGACTGTAACAAAAGTGCTGTTTTTACACGGTTAGTGTGATGTATGGAATAATTAGCAAAATTATTACAGAACATATAAGTCTTAAATGCTCTTCATATTCGAATCAATAAGTATACTGGACATGTTAAAAGCTAATTTTGCACGAGCATCATTTATCATGTGCCATTAACCTTTTTTTATTCCAATTTTAAATTTTAGGTTTGAATACTGTGTGGAAAATGCTGAAAAAGTTGATTTTGATGTTATACTCAGAAAAGTGTTAAAAGGCCTGCTGTGGAAAATGGTTCAAATTTCTTTAGAAAGAAGGTTAAGATATAGAAAATGCCTTTGTACTTGTGTGCATAGTCCTAAATACGAACAGCAAGTTTATTCATCAAGCACTTTTAAGTATTATAAAGAAATACGGTACAACCATAGCCATGTATTATTTTCTAATTGGACATAAACATACAAGCTCCAAAGTTTTATTATTTTCACTGCTATTTGGAGAAAAATGAACATTATATTCTTCTAATCAATAGCTTTTTAAAAGGAAAACAATACGATTTTTAATCTTAATTCGGAGTACTCTGCAAAAATTAGGCTCTGCTCTTCGGTCTAGGACGTTTAGGCGCCGCAACTTTAGGCGCGTGGACAGCGGAAAATAAGTTATTTAAATTTTGTATATGGATAGTTTAACGTGGTGGAATTATACACACCATATAATTTCACTACGTTAAACTATCCATATACAAAATGTAAATAACTAATTGTCCGTCATCGATAAAAGGTAAATTGACTATGTAAATATGTAAAACTTTAACACTGAAGAAGACTAGTAAAAAGCTGAATATATATTGTTTATAAAGGTTTGAATTTTTCTTCAACATTAATGACTGCAATAATTACCTAACAAAAAAATTTAAAATCAAGAATAATGGGAATTTCCTTCATGTGGCGACTAATAACTGTCCCCGCGCCTAAAGTTGCGGCGCCTAAACGTCCCTGTCCGCTGCTCTTATGTGTTCAGATTACTTCAACATTGCCGAAGAAGGCTAGTTCGTAAATAACATATACTATTTCAATTTTATTTTTTTTTCAAGTCTAGAATAACGCTGTTATTGTTTATATACCATTTGCTACAGTTTTAGTTCTCTAGTATTGAATAGTATATGCTTTACCTACTGTTTAACTAACCAAAAGTTTCGAATATTCTGAAAAGAATAAGCAATAATAAAGAACTACTACATTTGTTGTTATAAACAGAACATGGTCTGTGACACCGGGACCATTACTTGTGCATAAAATTAGGGCTGGACTGCTGCAAAGTTAAAAATAATCTCTAAATGTGGAAGACGCTTTTGTGTTTGAGCAGATAGCGTTAAATAGCATGTCGGATATTAGAGCTAGTCATTCAGCCAGCACCTGGAAGCATCTTGAAAGAAAAAGATACAACCGTAGCCATGTATCATTTTGTAGTCGGAAATAGACAATACAAGCTCTAAAGTTCCATTATTTCCCGGCTCTCGAGGTGTTTATCTTGTGCTCATAGCGACCTAAGGGCTTGACAGGTGAAAGATACATGAGACGCTTTAAAATTTCATCCGCACCGCAAGAAGCAATAACCGTGCAGCTACAGCGATAGAAATTAAAGTTTCAGCAGCAGAAACAATACTTCGCGTCGGTATAATCAGGAATCTAAAACGCATCCGCCCTCGCATAGAGAACGAAGAGTGAAAAATTCACCCGCTCCTTGGACGTTGATTCACGCCGTCCTTCTCCCGCCGTAATTAAAAAGTAATGCCGGGAGAGACGGATCATGGGATGATAATCTGCAGAACGGGGTTGTGTTCGTGGTGCGAGGCGTCCTCGCAGCCAAAGCTACTGGGAATCGCCTTTGTGTTGTTCTTTAGTTTCTGCGGCTGCTGGCATTCAAACATCCACCTCGATAATTGGAAAACGCCCCATAAATACTTTAGGATGCAGCTGGGCGGATAAGAACAAAAATGGAGCGAGAGCCATACATTTTGCATGCACTCGTTTCGACTTCGTTATTTTGAAAAGTGGGTTTGCTTTGCAGGAACATGGCAACTTGATCAATTAACCCATTAACCGTAGAATATACGGCATAAATTATCCATCGTGTTACATATAAAATTATTCGAAGCTTCTACACTAAATAAAAAATTAGTAATATTTAAACAGTTTGCTGTAGTACCTTACAGCCCTCAAGAGTTTCATTTAATTCTGACCTACTCTCTATTTTATTTTTGTATCTTCTTACCCATGGCTTTATTATGCCTCTCTCCACATCGTCCAGCCAACCCTTCATAAGCCTTTGCTCTAGCAATCTTTATAAATTAAATAAATTATCAATCCTGCTCAATAGTGCTTTACAAAAGAAATGTGATTTATGAATTGTCTAGCGGTGTAGCAAAGTTTTGCCAGCTAGTTCCTGAGCAGGGTTGGGTGGGTTGCCCGAAAGTGCTATTGGTTCGAGATGGTCTAAACCAGAAGATCTACAGCTGTTCATCTAAATTCCTAAACCACAAGACGTTTCCCAAAAAGTAATAATAAAAAATCAAGTTGTGTAACCCAATGTTTATTTACAATATATAAAAATTCAGCTCCCAAAAGAACATAAGAATAAATGTTAAGAAACGCAAGAAAACTGGCCAATGCTATACCCACATACACTCAAATAAAATTGTAAAAGATATAAATCTTTGATTTTGTATATGTTAACGTATTTGTAGTGATGTTATTCTAATCTAGTGTTTTATTTTGTTGTAATTGTAGTGAGTGTGACGTTGACTTTATCCCAAGTTTTATTTTAATTTTACTAGTTGTGAATGTAAAATTGTTTATACTTTGTACGATTTTTGTCGCAATGCGCTACCTCCCTATCTCAACTGAAAATTGAGAGAAAGCGGAGTACGGAGGCTAAAAGCTAAAATCATATAAGGTTCGATTAGGTTAGGAACCGTAATCCACGTAGAAGGCCGTATGCGTTCGAGTCCTTGTACTACTCTGTAATTTGTGTAAACACCGTAAAACAGAAGAAAGATTCACTACTCCCTCGCAAATAGCATTATCGCGCACAGAAGTTGTTGAACGTGTCCACTGCTAATTGATGGCGACCAAAATCGAATCTGACAACTACTAATAAGATAATAAAAAGTTCTAACATGGAAAGACTAACTGGACGTGAGCGAGGCATTCAATCCGCAAAGCAGCAGACGATTTATTTCTTAACGATATGCTTAAAATAGTACTACAAACCCTAAGTACCGGGTGGCCATAAATATCTGATATCACATTACCTTTGCAATCAACACCGCTTTATTAAAGTGATGAATCCAACTAAATTAAATGTCATTAATGTCATCACAACTAAAATACCTATCCGTCACAAATTATTACGGATTACAATAAGTAATGGCGTTACAACAGGAGATTTTTATAATCGAGTTGTAGGCTAAACTGTAGAATCCGGGACACATTCTCATCCAATACTTAATGTAATTAAAATATAATGCTAACCAAAATTTATAAGTAGCTAATTTCATGGTTACCGGGATCTCAGATATTTATGGCCACCCGATAGAACGGTACGATAAGGATTCGGCACATTTCTTCAGCTATGCGTCTCCGTGCACTAAAAATGAGAATCGTTAAGACTATATCTGAAATTGCTCAATCCTGTAGAGTGGCGGCCATGAAGCAGACTCGAGGAATTTTGTTTCAAAATTCGAAGGTAAAATTGCCCCAAAACTGCAGGATTGAAGTGTGCGGGTTTTTCCTAGTTGACAGTGTAAAATCGTAATAGCGGAATGTATGGTAACACTTCGGAGAAAGGTATTTTGCCAGTGTAGCTGGACAGTACACCCAAACCGTCACAAATATTTTCTCTGGGTCTAGGTGTTTTTCGTGATGGCATCAGAGCCTCAAAAGGAAAAACACTAAGAAGAGTAATAGGAAGCCTAAAAGCGAAAGCAGAGGGGCATACCGGGTTTGGATGTCGGCCACATCTGATTTTTTTCTGAAATATTTCTGAAATCTGGTATAACTAGATTCCTTTCAGCCACGGCATCAACCACACTTAAGTGTTGGAATAAAATTTCCACAATAAGAAGGAATTTCAAATCCACTTTTACGTGAGTCCTCAGAAAAGAACCATCACATACCAAAAGCAATCAAGCACTCAAGTTGCCCAAAATGGATACGGAATTTTTGAAAGCTTATACAAAAATGAACCAGGAGAATGGACAACCAAATATACATCGTCGAATAGCTGGAAACTCGAGAAAATTCCCGAATGAATAATTTTATGTTAATTAGAGCAACATTTACAAGTAGCACCTTTTTCTACTTCCTTTGCCTCTACAGAACTTCGTTATTGTTTTAATATCAGTTAATTTTTCTATTGTTTGCCACCTCAACTTTGCTGGTTCAATTTGCCATTTGATCCAAATTATGCAGTTCCTGGCTACTTCTGTTTCTCTATTTTCGTACTGGTGCATACAAATTTTGAAGCATTTTTGAAGATACAGTCGTTCTCAATAAATTCATGGCACCTCTTGGATAATTTTGGCTAAATTTAATTGTTCAATTCTGACTTAGTGAATCACTAAAGCGTTGAAGTGTCATATATTTTGTGTCAGTCTAGTTCGAGGTTAGCAGGTTAGGTCTTGTTTATTGTTCGACACAGACTGACGCAAAACCTAACTTGCTAACTTCGAATATGACGGTGTGGTAGAAGTCTCATTTACACTATGTAATAAACGTGTCCTGTGTTTTTGTTCAGTATTGATGTAGGTTTGCGACCTTGAACGCATAGCTGTTCGATATATCACATTTTCTGAAAAACTTTTTTTATTTAATCTTCCTTAACGACTATCGTTGCCCCCTGGAACCGCTCACACATTACTTCAGGGGGCGACGGCATAACTTAAACCTAAGCCTTAATTAAGGCATTATACCTGCTTTGCGCTACATGTCTTTGCTCGAGTATATTTTGTCTTGAAATGTAAATTCTAACTTATTATTCTAACCTAAACTTAAACTAATCTTGCCTAGCGTAGCCTGTCTTGGGTCTTCATATCTCGCTCAAATTGTTCTGCCCCTACTAAGCTAATTCGTACTCAACCGATACTTAAACTACCTTATTCTAATTGGATTTGTGCACTCTGTTGTACTAGTCCCCAGCGATGCCGTCACGCGCGCGCACTGCCTTAAGCTACACTTATCACTACCTAATCTAACCATCTTTCGGCGTTTAATGCGTCTACTATTGCATCCAAACACTCGCCTCCCGATAAGGTGGCACCCACTACTCGCGCACCACTCGTAGCCGCTGCACCCTGGAGGCGAACTCGACCAGGGTCTTCCACCAGAGGGGGTCCCTCGAAAGTGTCCTGACCTCCTCCATGTCCGTGGGCCACCTCACTCCCTGGGTTGAGAGCCTCGCGTCTGACAGTCCCCAGTGTGATCCTCCAGTGGGCAGCGCAGGATGACGTGGTCGGCCGTTTCTTCCTCGCTGCAGGCACAGGCAGGATTTTACTGCCTTCCAATCCTGTGGAGGTACGCCCTGAAAGCACCATGCCCGGTAACCAACTGGGTGGTGTGGTGGTCGAGCCTGCCAACCACCTGGCGGCGAACCGAGGCTGTCTGGATGAAGCGCTCTACAGGCCTTCCTGTGGAGGCATTTATCATCGCTCCTCCCACTGCTCCGTCTTACGCGCGGCGAGCATCCTTTTGCAATAGGAGCGGCTTACCACGTCGAAAGTCGGGGGATCGTTGCTTGCCGCATCCTCCCTGGCGAGTGCGTCTGCCCGCTTGTTTCCTTCGGTCCCGGCGTGGGCCTTCACCCAATGAAGCTTGATGGTTATGGCCCCCGTTAGTCCGCGCAGCAGCTCGTGGGCCTCCACCTACAGCACCGTTGGCTTCCGCATGTGCCGACCTGCTGTCTGTCACAAACGGGACCTCGGGGAAGGCGAAGATGTTTCCTTGGATAAAGCGCAGTGCCGCCCAAAGGCCCACCAGCTCGCACTGGAACACCGAGCTCCAGTCCGCGAGCTTCATTCTGCCCTGGTGAATCTCCGCGGCGTCCCGGAAGATGACGAATGCCGTGCCCGCGGTTCCATTCTCCTGCCTCGAGCCGTCCGTGTAGCATTTGATTCTGTAGGCATCCTCGTCTGACACGGAGAAGGTGAGAACGACGACCTCGGCTGGGTGGACTCTTGTGCTCATATCGACGGTGCCCTCGATGTTCCTCCCCGCAATGCCAAGCTGTTGTAGGTGGGCGGGGTACTTCCTTGCGATGGTCGCCCTCCTCTGGGTCAGCTCCTGGAGAGTGAGGTCGATGGGAGGGATGTTGCTGAGGACCAAGGCCGCCTCGGTCGACACCGGGGAGTAAGCGGCCGCGGATTTTCACGACAAAGATCCTCTGCGCGCTGAGGAGTTGCTTCCGTTGTCGGACTTTACAGCCCTCGGTCCAGACTGGTGCAGCATACAGCACCGCCGGATGCACCGCTCCCTCGTAAACCCTGGCGAGGGCGTCTCCCTTCAAGCCCCAGGTTAACCTCGCAGCCGCCCCGATCTTACGTTATTATTTTATATGTGTGTTTAGGAATGACCAAACATTCTAAGTTCTAATAAATACTATTTTCTTTTGTTTTTTAATGACTTTATATGGGTTTTGAAGTCAATATATTTGTGTAAAAATGAGGGTTTCTTGTGTGTATTGTTTAATGCCGGTTTCAGCACGAGAACACCAGAGTGATTATTCGTAACCACGACTACGATATTTTGGGAATTTTATGCATAGTGAGCTAACAGGGTAAACAAGCAAGACCATTATTTATTAAAATATTAAGGCATGCGGTTCGTTTTATTTGGATTTAACGTTCCGGAGGTGGGGCTAAAAAAAACCTAACGTTGAACTTTGCTCTAACTACATTCTCATCTATTGGTGAAAACTTGACAATACTCGTCTGAGGGTACTTAAAGTAACATTTTAATATACAGCCGATGTGTACTCGTATATGCTTTATTGATTGTAGCCAGCTATACCGCGATGTCGATAATAAACGCTAGGGTCCTGTAGAGAGTGTAAAACGTTGCTTGACCCTTACCTGAATTCTTTCTTTTAATGTTTAGATGCCAATTAGAGTATTTCCATATTGTAATATTTAAATATGTACAGATTTGGTGCCAATAAGCATACATCCGGCAGATGTGTAGTGTTTCTGACGATATGTCAGAAGTGAGGTTTTCCACCGCAAAATTCTAACATGCATAACTGCAGAACATGAACAACGGAGGCATTGGAGAAAGCGAATCGCGCATTGCAAGTATGTGTCGCAGCAAACAAAATCAATTTTGTCCGGGCGCTAAGGCGGGCGCATCTAGAGTGAATGCATATTTTACATCGTAGAAGTGCCTGAAGCAGGTGTGAAGCAGCGGATCTTCTCTCTTAAACGCAATACAAGTTGGTGGTAGCTGACCATTTTAATATTTTGTAACAACCAGTGTTAAGGACGATTGCATCATATCGCGTCTCAACACCGGAAAGCCGTGACTAACCTCACCGAAACTATTGCCTGCATGAGGCAGCAAGTTGGATCGTGTAAATTATATTGCAGTGCACAACAATGCGATATGCAGTTGGACTTTTATGCATTATATATATGCGTATTAAAAACAGTTATTTCGGCGGCGTTTTATTGCTATTGATATGCAGAGTTATCATAATGTACTTTTAAACATCAGTATATGTAGAAATAGCTTTTTCACGTTGATATTCAATTCTTGCTAAAATGAATCTGTATAGAAATTACCATTTGCCCTAGAGGTTAGTTGCGATTCTACTGTTTTATCTGTTTATTTAAAGAGTCAATATTACTTTGTTTAATTGTGAGCAAGTTGGCTTTTATTGCGAGTATTGTTTGATGTCAAAGTTTACAGGTCAGGATTCTGGTTTTGGCATTTAATGGGGCCTTCTAGATACAAACTGGGAATAAAGTAAAATAATTTTCATGAGTACTGAGCTAGCCAGCTAAAGTAGGGACAACAGATCAGACGACGTGCGCCACCAAGCAAATTTTAGTGACGTCATAAATACCACCATTAGATTTACAAAACCGATATTTATTTTCTTCTTTACAGCTCATTTTAAATCATGAGTTTGGTTTAACCCTTAACTGGTAACGTGAAATTTTGGAGCACAACTGGTAACGTGCAGTCTGTAAGACTGGCACACCTTTGAAGGGAAAAAAATTATACTGTTTTAATGATTTGTTTAAATATATATATAGAGGTTTGTTAGGCATATATTTGTTAGTAATAATTTTATTTAAAATAACCGAAAACTTAATGTAAAGAAAAAATAGTAAAATAATTTTCAACTTGAACACAAATTGGCAATGTACTTTTTACCAGACCAAGATAACAATGGAAAACTTTTGATCAAAAGTAATTTTATTTATTTTACGATTAATAATAAGTAAAACAATGCATTTGTAAAAAAAAACTTAAAGAAATATTGTAATTCACAGGGCCCGCCATGCCTACCACTGGAAAAAAATTCTCACGTAAACCGTAACGTGCCGTCTCACAGACTGTACTGAACTAAAAATAAAACACATCTCCAGCGTTAGTTACCCAAATTTACTAATAATTGTGCAATAGGTGGGGTACCAAGAGGAGAAAGATTAGATCAGATCATTTGCCGAAAAGCGGTACTCTTTTGCTGAAAATTTGAGATTAAAATTTGCTTGCAGTCTCACAGACGGCACGTTACCAGTTAAGGGTTAAGCTTAATCAATTACTATACTGTGTTTATGGCGTCATTACTCTTGATGACATTTGTCGTCTGATTTCTTGCCCTACTTTTAGTAGGAAACGGGAATGCAGTAGACCTATTACAGAAATAAAATCAATAGTAGGACATACAGTGAAGTGACTTGGCGGAAACGATTGTGCTTTGAATTATAGTGTGCACAAGTGCAATCCGGATGAGCTTAATTTTTAGACTGTAACCAAGTATTAGTAAAAAGTGAGCGCTTCTACATTTTCTTGGGAAATCCTGGAACAATAACGTATCGTAGTAGTAGCTTAACTTCACGGAGGGTTTGTACGTCCTGTTCAGTAAGCGTCTGAATTCTCTAGTGATGTAACAATAAAGTCATTGTCGGGAATACCTACAAAAAGCAAATATAAATTATTACACAACTGGTATTCAACGATTATCACTGAAGGTGAGTGATTTATTCCAGATTCTCTTATTCACGAGCATCCATCGAAGCACGGAACTGTGCGGACCCTTAAAGACAGCGTGAGCGCGCTATTTTATATTTATCGGTGCGTTTGTTGAAAAAATGTATTTCGTGTCACTGTCAACATATTGATACATCCTAATAAGCATAAAATGAAGCAAGCAGAAAGGAGGTGCCCATTATGCAAAAGAACAACAACTACGTCAAAAACTCCATATCCATCTCTAGACAAACTGTTTTCAAGCATTCTTTTCCGGGATATGTGAGATGTCATATGAATCCAAAGCTGCGTTATCGAAAATTATGCTCATATAGTTTTCTTTTTGTTATTCTTCTCTGTCCTATTTTTATTACATAGACAATGAGTTAACCGATTAGGACAGAAGAGTTCATGAACGTATCCAATAATGCGAGGGCGCATTAATTCGAGTCGGCTAATTAAAAAGGGCGGGTTTGATTTATTTCATCTGTGCATCGCTAATTTATGGCATTTTAATTAAAACAACTTAACAATAGCGCGCTGGTGGGTCATGCATTCTTCGGCGATCTTGCGACGGCTGCTCAGAATCGAAAATTCTTGCATTGAAAGTCTCGAAATCTACTAGTGAGTGAAATTTAATTGTAGAAGCCTTTTGTGGAGTCGCCGGGAAGTGTGAGAACTAACTGAACGATACAAATTTTGCACGTTGTTTTTGAAGCTGTGCAACATATATATATAGAGCTACTCACAGTTAGTATATGAGTTCCTGTGGAAGGTTTATTTGTACAACTGTTACGAAACGACTAAATTAATACGATGTTAGGATTAAAAAGGTAAGATTTTGCATAATATAAGCATAGCTTATTGAGTAACCTGCAATCACGTCGTCTATTCTACTACTAGCTACTCAAAATATTAACTATTTGTTCTCACTCTAAACGGATAATAATCTTTGAATCAGGTTTTTTAAGGTAAGCTAGACAGGTATAAATCTCAATTTGCCAAGTGCAAGCTTAACGATATTATGACGGAAGGCATTCGTATGCGTTAAGAGTTGCGAAATGGACGATTTTTTTAAGAACATAAAAGAACTATGGGATTAGATGGTTGCTGCAGGCACTGCAGCTACAAGTTTGCAGTTAGTCCGAAGCTACCGAATTAAGCCTTTAATTAGTGGCATGGCGCTGCACGAGGAATAAGCTGCAACAACATCCAATCCTTGCTCCAACCAGTGATCCAAGCCACACTTAATCCCTCTGTGAGCCTCACAGGGCATTAGTGTTCCAATATCCAATATCCCGCGCCCTCTTCCTGCGTTAATATGCCCAAAGATAAACCAATCCGGTCCATTAACATCTGTTTTGCTGGAACCGTTCATAGCACTGCTATGTTTTGCATTTTAGCTCCGTACATTTTCCTCAGAAATATACGGCATTTAGCTGACTTAGAGGTTGAAGGCGCGTGTATTCTGCTTAGGCCGGATAATAAGTATGAACTACACGACTACGCAGTAGTTGTTCCCCGAAGCTTATTATTTTTTGCCCCCGAGCCTGACCCAGTTCTACTAATTAATGTAGCTGTTTCTTTCCGTAGCCGAATTTCGCGAAATATGGAGCTTCGCTCCGTAAAGGCAGAGCTTCAAATACGTGTAGGTAGAATGGGGGTTTCTTAAATTAGTTCCGTTGTTGCATAGCCTCATATTAAATCTTTCGCCGTATTTCGATGATATTAAAAGCTGCGAGTCGTTCTCGCAGCCTTGTCAATCCCGCCTTTATCGCAGTAATTAAATTTCATAATTATTGCAATAATTGTGCCATAAACTTTGTCTTCATTAAATCTGAGTTATGCTCGCCGATTTTATTGCTTCTTCCAAACTGCTTGTTGACACAGGCTGCATTATGACAATGCACGCGCTGCATGTACGTGGGATAACAAGTTGGAAATGTAGTTGCGAAAGCACTCGCAAATAACCAACTGTGCTTGTGCTCCTTTTGCCTCGAAGACAGCAGTTTTCCCCCTAAGCGTTGTTATCGCCCGGAATACAGACAGAAAGTTGCATATTCTAATAGCTTTGAAGCTGTTCTTTCTATTTTTCAATTGAAATGAAGTAATCAAGATCTTGAAGAAAATTACAATTTTTAGCTTCTCCAGAGTTTGTCTGCTTCTTTTCATTGGGAGTTAGACCTTCATACATATTGTGATCAATGTATATAGAAATTAAATAGTTTCGCTAGTGTCTAAATTCGAATCTAATTGACGAAATCTTAAAAAATCTGAAATGTTTCAGTTTATGTTAGACTAAGTCCAGCCAATCGACTAGATTAATAGCCAGACTGAAATAAAATTATAGAAGTCTTCGTCTTCTTATGCATATCCTCTAAAGTCTTAAAGAATGTTTGCAAACACTTTTTAATTTTTTCCTGATTCATTTCTGTACTGTATACCAAATCCTTCACAGTAAATAATTTTATATTCGGTAGTCTGTTCATATCTTACCTCAGCGCACTCCCACTTTATTTTAATTTTTTTCTGCATACTAATATGTTCCAGGTGTCCATCTTTATTGTTTTTATTGTAACTAAGAGTTCTCAATTTCTGTTCCTTTGTTTCAGAACTTTCTCGTAGGTTACTCTTCTTGTACTTCAAGCACACACATGTAAAGCCACACGACGAAATCGAAAATGTAATGTTTTACTTTCATTGAAATAAATTAGAAAACGACTTTTAATCATACGATTGAATTTTAGTATTACTAAAATGGCTTTAAATTTTGTTCGTTCAACTGTTAATATCATTGTAGCAGTTTTAAATCTAATTTTTTTATCATTCATCTAACCCGTAGTATCGTTAATGACCTGTAAATTTCAGTAAAATAACTTTTCATTCGGTTTTGTTAATCCATCTTTTACTTTTCTTTTAACAATTTCATTTTATTATCAAAACATGGTTAAAATTTTGTTAACTCTCGTAAAATAGTTGCTAAAATAGTTAAAATGCTACGAATTACCGCATCGACTTATACTTTGTTATGTCAAATCTTAATATCCCTTTGACAACTTTAAGTATCATGTTATTATTAATCACGACACCCTCGTCTTTGTGTTTGTAGTATTGGAAAATCATCAATATAAATCTTTACGGTGTCATATTCGGTTTGTCAGAACCTAGAAATTCAAAGTTGGTGGTTCTAAGACGCCGCTGGAGTTAGATAAATTGTATTTTTTATTCAATATAAATCCTGCAAGTTCGCTAGCTCTCCTTTCTTTATTATTTTAGTTAAAATAATGGTTTCAGAAACTTATTAGGTGCCGTATTAATTTAATATGAAGCTCCGAAAGCAGCCAGAGCAAACGGTGACGTTTAGCAGCTTTATTTGTGTTTTTAGAATTGGACAAACATCATTATAAAGCTATTCCATACTTTACGGTGTCACATTCGGTTTGTCAGAACCTAGAAATTCAAAGTTGGTGGTTCTAAGACGCCGATGGAGTTAGATAAATTGTATTTTTTATTCAATATAAATGCTGCAAGTTCCCTAGCTCTTCTTTTTATATTATTTTAATTAAAATAATGGCTTTAGGAGCTTATTAAGTGCCGTATTAAATTAATATGAAGCTCCGAAAGCAACCAGAGCGAACGGTGATGTTTCTCCTTTTATTATCATTAATAAATCCCATAACCTTTTTAGGCTAGTTAATTTCTTTAAACTTTATTTTATTATCACTCATCGAATGCATAATCTCGTTAAAGTTTAGTTAATTTTGATCAGACAATTGATTATCCTCAATTTTGACATTTTTCATGTTTAAGGTGCATTTTACTTTGTACTTAAAAAGTCCTGTATTTTGCAATAGTGACTAGTATCTTACTAATTTATTGTCTTCAGTACTTTAATATACAGTTTTAGTTGACTTGCTTCCGATGTACTTATATGTATTTCTAAAATTAATAAACTTAAATTGAAATTGAAAAGTCGTTAAAATGTTCAAAACCCCATAATCAACTACTATAAATAAATCATCATAACGACTTTAAATTTTTTAAAACCAACTAGTAGTTTCCATTAACGTATTATTATTTCCATTAAATGCCCTAACCAAACGAGTGCGCGTTCTTAATGATACTCTAATTAGTTTGGTAAATAGTCTATCACAACACCGATGAAGACATATCTCATTAAGAGAATTTGATGTCGTTAAAGCAACAATTACATCTTTTTAAAGTTATTTTACTGTTAAAATAAATTCGTCTGATTAAAATAACTATTAATCTTACTTAGTGGATTTGATATCGCTGGTGCAACAATTATATTTTATTTAAATGATGTGTTAAAATACGATTTGTCTTATTAAAATAACTGTTAATCTCATTAGAAAAATTTGATAGGGTTAAAGCAACCATTATAACTTGGTTAACGAGTTTGTAGTATGTTAAAATAATATTTGTTTTGTTAAAATAGCTGTTAATTTCATTATGAGAATTTGATATCGTTGAAGCAGCAATTATATTTTGTATATTATTTTGGAGATTTAAAATAAGAGTCGACTAGATAAAATACCTGTCAATCCTTTTGAGGGTTTCATATTTTGAAAGCAATAATTTTATCTTATTTGAATGATTTTAGTATGTTAAAATAACATTCGTCTTGTTAAATTAACTGTTTAGTTTATTTGTAGAATTTGATATTACTAAAGCAGCAACTATGACTTATTTAAATGATTTTGGTGTTTTAAGGTAATATTCATTTTTTAAAAATAACTGGTAATGTCATTCAGAAGATTTGATATAGTTAAAGCAACCACTGCATTCAAAAAATATTTTAGTGTATTAAAATAATATTCTTGTCTGATTGAAGTACCTGTTAATTTTAATAACAGGATTTTATATTGTTAAAGCGGCGATTATATCTTGTTTAAATGATTTTGGTGTTTTAAGATAATATTTATCTATTTAAAATATTGTTCCTCTTGTTAGAAATCACAGATAACCACATTAAGAGGATTCGATATCGTTACAGCAACAATTACATCTTTTTAAAGTTATTTTAGTGTTAAAATAACATTCGTCTGATTAAAGTAACTATTAATCTTACTAAGAGGATTTGATATCGTGAATAAAACAATTATATCTTATTTAAATGATGTGTTAAAGTACGATTTGTCTTATTAAAATAACTGTTAATCTCATTAGAAGAATTTGATATGATTAAAGCAACAATTATATCTTTGTTAAAGGTTTTTAGTGTGTTAATATAATATCTGTTTTGTTAAAATAACTGTTAATTTCATTATGAGGATTTGATATCGTTAAAGCAACAATTATATCTTATATATGATTTTGGTG
The DNA here is from genome assembly GCA_940337035.1 of Agriotes lineatus. Taxonomy (NCBI): domain Eukaryota; kingdom Metazoa; phylum Arthropoda; class Insecta; order Coleoptera; family Elateridae; genus Agriotes; species Agriotes lineatus. The sequence goes on along the minus strand of CALNHX010001783.1, from coordinate 14,243 downwards.
ATTTAAAATAAGATTAGCCTAGATAAAATAACTGTTAATCTTATTGGGAGGTTTGATATTTTTAAATCAACAATTTTATTTTATATGAATGATTTTTAATGTGCTAAAATAATATTCGTCTTGTTAAATTAACTGTTAATTTATTTTGGAGAATTTTATATTACTAAAGCAGCACCTATGACTTATTTAAATGATATTTAAGATCATCTTTTAAAAATAACTGTTAATGTCATTCAGAAGATTTTATATCGTTGAAGCAACAACTGCATTTAAAGAATATATTTTAGTGTATTAAAATAACATTCGCCTGATTAAAATACCTGTTAATCTTGTTAACTGGATTTGATATAGTTAATGCAACGATTATATCTTATTTAAATGATGTGCTAAAATACGATTTGCTTTATTAAAATAACTGTTAATCTCATTAGAAGAATTTGATATGGTTAAAACAACCATTATATCTTGGTAAAGAGTTTTTAGTGTGTTAAAATAATATTAATCTTATTGAGCGGTTTGTTATTCTTAAAACAACAGTTTTATCTTATTTGAATTATTTTTAAAGTGTTAAAATAACATACGTCCTATTAAATTAACTGTTAATTTAATCTGGGAAATTTGATATTACTAAAGCAGCAACTATAACTTATTTAAATCATTTTAGTGTTATAATACTCATCTTTATAAAATAACTGCTAATGTCATTACGAAGATTCGATATCGTTAAAGCAACAGCTCCATATTTTAAAAACTATTTGAGAATATGAAAACAACGTTCCTCTTGTTAAAAATCGCAGATAATCGGATTAAGAGGATTTTATATCGTTAAAGCAACAACCGTTTAAATGATTCTTAGAGTGTTAAACTAACATTCGTTTTATTAAAATAACTTATTATCTCATTAGGAAAATTTCATATCTTTAAAGAAACAATTATACATTGATTAAATTATTTTCAGCGTGTTAAAATAACTTCCATCTTGTTAAAATAACTATTAATCTCATTAAAACGATTTGATATCGTTAAAGCACTTTAAACTAACGATAAAATCGTTAGTGCAGAAAACATTGCGGTAGAATGTATACATTTTGTTAATGTTTGTTAATTTATTTAAGAAAAATGTATTTCGTTAAAATAAAACGGACTAAAAACAAAACCTCAAATAGAGTAAAATGGACTGAAAGGGATACTCAGACAACCCATGACCAAACATTATGATTTCGAGTGCCCATTCATGTGGCTATTTTGATTCTTCTTTGTACAAATTAATTTAATTATACATCCGTACCTTAGCTAAAGACTAGAAGCCTCTGAAGATCACAGGTCATTCAGCATATTGTGAACGTTCAAAGAGGCTTAATTACCCTGTTCAGAAATAGTTCCTGTTCGCGTCGCCGCTTTAATTCGCGTATCTGAGAAGGGCACAATTGCTATTAATTTTTACATTGTTTTCGCCACCGAGGGGGTATCTTTGATCTCAATGGAGAAAGGAAATGAAGGGCCTTTCCGGCCGCGCTTTCATCTGGCAAAACAAAATTTGCAGGACAAAAAGACAAATAAAAGGGCTCGCGATAATAACGTACGCTCCTGACAACAGCATGTAGTGAGGCGAGCTAACTTAAAATTTGATTTGTTCGATTGCACGTAATACATGTCAACTGGAGGGTCTATTTCGGGGCGCCGCTGATCAACACGTAGCCCTGCACGTGCCGTGTGTGCGAGGGAGACAGAGAGGGCGTGCAATGTTCCCATTCGCTTTAACCGATATGTGCTCGGTTTTCGGAGTATCGGACTGATTTTGAGCTAATACAGCGTTGAAGTGCGGATCTTTGTTTCCAGGGAATTCAATTTCAAATAACCGGAATCTGGCGGAGAGCCCCGCTCGTTTCATCAATGAGAGCAGTTCTGTCTGCGATTTGTAGACTTTTCCAGTTAGATCGGGCTCTCACCCCCCCCCCCCCCCCCCCCGCCAAGCCTTTCCGGTTCAGTTTCGAATAAACATTCGTTTTGAATTGGTCGAGCATTTTAGATGCCATATCTTGCTCTCTCTTACATCTCAATGCCTGAGGGTCGTGACTTTCAGATTTAGATATTTTTGGTGAGTTCTTTATACTGATGCCTGTCTTTGGCACTTCTTGAGCATTGTGGAGTTCTTTGTGCACTTGCACTACCCATATTACTTCTATTACCTTGAATGTCACCTTGTTTTTCTTGTTACCTTAGGACCTGGCCCTGTTTATTTCTTTTCGCCTTCTGTTCGACTACGGATGATCCTCTAGTAATGATGGACGTTCAATTCTCACTTCTTATAATAATGACTTAGTTTCGAGTTCTCCTTGAACATTATCCGTAACACCTAACGTTTCTAAGGTACCTGGGTTCCACCATTAGTAAAAATGGCGACACTTCATTAACACTTCAATTTTATTCTTCAGTTTCCTATGCGACGTCTGCATCTATAATACTACTCGGAATATTTTGGTCCAGAGTGTTGGTCCAGGTTTTCTTGATTTTTTCGATGAAACTACTTAAAGGGGTACCTTGTACCATCTGCGTATTAGCATGTTCTTGAATCGAAGTCTGGAGTCCACACAATTGGTGATTGTTATCACTGCTATTAGTCGTTATGAAATCTATTTAATTACTATGCCGGGCTTATGATTTGACCACCCTTGAATAACAAGAACCAAATACAAGTAACGGCCATTAAAAACATTTTCCGACACCGATATTAAAACTTCAAATCGCCAGAAACTTAAATCGTCGTTGAGTAGGATTGGATTATCTAATGTTTTAAATTAACTTAAATATCAAACTATTTTTAGATCTCAAAGAAGCTTCAGGTTTGAATTATGACCTATTGAACTAATAATTGGCAAATCGTATCTCAAAACCAAATAGAAGAAGTTACTGGGACATAAGATTGGTAAACTTACTAATCAATACTGAATTTCTAATTACGGTACCAGGTCGCATTCAATGATTATTTTATGCTCTAATCTTGTAAACTTGATGATAGGATAGGTTTTTGTGTAGGTGTTCCTTGAAAACCGATCCACATCTACGTAATATTCTCAGCAGATCTCCTAGAATATGACCAGAAGTGGCATTCCAAGATGATCGATCGATATTGGAACGGTGCATCCAAATTCGATTTAACCAGAAAGTATGGCGGACAGGAATCCCAACAGAATAGAAATGGCGGTATTCATATGAACATAAGAGTACATAAACTATTTGAAATAAAACGTCTACATAGTAGAATAAGAATGAGAATTAAACATTTATCAGTTATACGATAATATTTCTTTGAGAAAATGTATTTTTAGGCGTTTAGCGGAGTGAACATTGTTAATTCGTGACCAAATACAGAATTTATTGTACATACAATCCAAAGCCAGTTAAACGACATCGTCTTGTATTTAAATCCGTACCAAACATATGTATAATAGAAATATTCTCACTCCAAGATGCCAACAGTCCTCGATTTTCGGCTACCAAACGAAACGCTTTCTCTTACAGTCAATATGAAAAATAACACTCCGTGCCCACAGACCGAAGTAACGCAAGAAATGCCGTAAATAACTCTTGATTAATCAATAATACTCCGGGTTCACAAAGTGCGCTAATGTTAACTAAAAAACAAACCGTAACAATTTGAAAGTATAGAGTCATGATGTTTAAAATGTTACCCTACGCAACACTCCAAGGCGACGGCTTTTTACTTCCTTTTACTACTATAAAGGAAGTATTGGATTCACCCCAAAAATTCGAAATTGAGTTTTCAACAGATCTTCACGTTTTCGAGTCCCCTGATCCCAAAAAACATATTTTTTTTCATTGGTCTGTCTGTCTGTCTGTCTGTGTGTCTGTGTGTCTGTCTGTGTGTCTGTGAACAGAATATCTCAAAAACGAAAAGAGGTATGGCATTGAAACTTCATATATAAGTTTTGTGTACTATGTAGATGAGACAGCAAGCTTTTGAAGAAAATCGCATAACCGGAAGTAGGTGTTTACTCTTGTGATTTTTCAGTTTTTTTCGATTTTTTCAAAAACGGCTCTAACGATTTTTTTTAAACTTCACATTTTTCTTACATTTTTAATGTGTATTGATGTGAGATAGGTGATTTTCCAGTTGAATACTTCTAAAGTGGGTTTCTTTTGTTTTTTTTTTCTATTTTTTTTATTAACTCCTATTTTAAATAAAACACCCGGTATATTATTACATTTTTGAATTCACCTTAAAATTCTAGAGAAAATTTGTCTCTTCAACTAACACTCGATTTTGTACCGTTTTTGTAGAATTTGTAATTTTTTAAAATTTTTAACAAATGGTTAAAAATTAAAAATGAAATTTTTGACTAATTATAAGATCACTGTAAAAGGAAGTTGTGTGAGTGTATCACACCAGATTTTTACATTACCTTTTCTAATATCACGTTTTGCAAGTATTAACATTAAGCGAACATTTGCTTATACCTGATGGCCTAACAAGTAGTTACAGGTGAAGTTAGATTTATGACAAGATGAAGATGGAGAAAACACGAAATTCTTCTTCAATGATATCCTCAACGGAGAAGTACGTAGGTAGGAGGTACGATACAGCAATGGGACGTTATAAAAAGAGAGGAAAATGAAATGATACAAGCACAGGGATATTTATAATTACAACTAGAAAGAAGAAACTGAAAGTAAATATAATTGACTGCATCATAACACGACAGGATTCAAAAATAAGAATCGAAGATATCAGACCGCATAGGAGACTGTCGTTGGGAAATAGTAATTTCTTGGTAGAAGCTGTGAACGTAGTTCCGAGGAAACAGCCACTTACTGCAATGTCCAAATAAATCGTATGTCAACCTCACTGCTGTTCCCTGATCCCGTTTTGGCAACTGTTGAGACTTAACGGTAAATTCCCAAAAATGAAAAGCCAACACTCCTGTAGTGGGGATATTAACAAAAGGAAAGTAAAATTTAACATCAAAGTTAGGAACAAGGACAAGGAAATAAATATACCAAGAAACAAATTGAACGTACAAATTAGAATCCAACGGCTACCTTAATACCTTGGGTGGACTTCCTAGTTTGTCATTACATGAGCAAAACTCGTAGATTATCAAAAATCGGTATAGACGACTTCATCTACGCCACAGCACTCAAACTGTCCTGGTAAGGTTAGCACCAGAACGAAATTCAATTATTGCATAAATAAAATGCTTGGAATTTGTATGTCGTTAATACGACACAATCAACGCTTGATTCTCCCATGCGCGCGAATTGGATAAATCAAACTGACTCGACTCAGCGATGGGCAACTATGCGTGGAGTTTTGCTATCCCTCTTAAGTTTTTCTACAAAATAGTCCAGACAAAGAGAACTAGAAGCGTATATAACCATGATGTTTGGCAATTCAATCGAACGATCCGTCTAGCAGTTTTTACTGAAAAAGCCTCAACCTTCTAGGCCCTTTGGGGTTAGCCGAAGCCGTCGAGAAGCTTAAGATACACATGAATCCATGAACCCAACCTTTCCTACCACCCAGAACATTCATAGTCGCCGATGATCCGGTATCAAAAAATAAACATAAAATTAACTATGCACTTCCTTTGCGTGCTCGACGATGGTCGGATATCATCAAATATTGCCTTGAAATCGCTTCACTTCGTATTCTTGGGCGCCAAAATCCGATATGAAGATACTTCGCTCAAATATTCATTTAAAACCAACGCTGTATCCTCTTTGGGCCAGGCTAGGTGATTTTTCTGTGACAATCTTTCCGACTACCGATCCATACCATTCAATTTCATTTATAAATTTAACATTGTAGATACTATAAAAGACACAAAATAACTGAGACAGTTAATATGTTCTGTTGTGAATGTAATTGCTGTGGGTAATATGTTTAGCTGCCAGGTATATCTAAGTAAATTGTCAACTTGTTTCTACGTTACTATGAAACAAAAGTAACATAGTAAGTGTAATTCTTTAAAGCCTCGTTTAAGTTAATCAATGCTAAAATTGTTATCAAAAGTTGTGCCTTGTACAGTGAAATTAATTTATTTTTTATATCTGACTTATAATTGGCACACCAATGGAAGTTTTATATCTGAACTACCGACGGCAAAATTAAATATTGGTTAAAACAATTGTATAAAAACTATCCATGCAAAAGCATTGCCCCACTTTTTGGCAACATTAGAGTCTACTACTAAAAATGCTGCAAAATCTAAACAGGAAGAAAACCGTTGTGAAACCGGTACAAGTAGAAGTGAAAGACATTATGGAAGTAACATAGACTTAATAGAAATATACCAGTAAAGAAAATTAATACAATGACGGTACTTCAACAGAATGAAAGGGAATAAAATACTTAAAATTGCAATGCAATACACGCCATCAGAAAGAATAAATTGATAGTGATTGTTGATTACTTATATTTTCTGATGCAGATTATATGTTTTGTTGAGAAATTTACGACGATTAGCCAGCTTCCCAAAGCCCTGGATACTAATATAAAACTTCAAATAGCGCCTTGCATCAATTCCGTGAGTCCTTCTGTCGAATATTTGTCTCGCTATCTACAACGTTTCCATCAGCGTGTAAAGTAACGTCCGACGCTAAGCTTTCGTTTATCTTGTGTGGATTCACGTCAATTGCTTGTAGGAAATATCTGCACTGCCGATGTTCATTCTTTGTCGTCCGGCCAATTCAGCCCTGAAAGGTTTGAAGTCATATCGCGTGTAGCACTAAACAAATTTGGCCCACCAGTAATCTTGGAACTGTCCATTTTGCTTAACGCTCAGATTCTGTGACTTCCTTGTATTTAATTTCAGAATCTGCAAATGATTGAAATTTGCACCCAGCTGAGGTATTTATAGTTTATTATCTGTTGTTGCATATGTGTTTTATCGTCAATTTTGAACGTATCAAATGTACCTAGGGTAGTCAATTTTGTAAGTTTTTTTAGCAAAGTTGGTGTTGTGAAATAATTTTTGGAGTATACTTCCGTTACCAGTAGAGTAAGGTCTTCAATACTTTACGCTTGTGAATGCTAGCTTATCATGACAGGCAGGCAGAAATTTTTGAGGCAGGTGTAATCTGTAACCTAAAACACTATTGTGGCGCCCTAAAATAATACGAATTCATCCCCGTATCTTTCAAGTTGCAGCTATTTTAAATATCGCTAGGAAGTTCCGTTTTATACACCTCACTCCCATACCATTGAGCTACTGAGACACTTTCAAGCTTGTTAGATGTGGTCGTGTGATTTGCCGGGCTGAGTGGGCGTAGTAGCGAAAGCTTAAGAATTTTAAATAAAATCCCCACGTGTTTTCCTTATATAATAATATTTATAACTAGTGAATCATCCTAGCTACGCTTCGGTGGGAATGGGTGCTACATGTCACAATCAAAAACACATACAACCTTACCAATTATACATACAAAACTGTTGATTGATAGATGAACATTGAAATTACAGGATTTAATTGATCTCTTCAATTTCACGTCAAAATCGGGGCCGAAGAGTTCATTGTGAACGTACCACATCACCTGTTTCAACCGATCGCAATTTAATTTTACTTAACTTTTTTGTACTTTTTGTAAAAATAAAACCGGCTTACGATCTAAGTCTAAAAATTAAAAAAAAATCAGTTATCATACAATGTAATAGGTCCAGTATCTTCGGAGGAGACAGCGAACAAAGAAAGAGACCACCGCTTTTATGGTATAGCTATTTGGATACTTGCTTGTTATTCAGAGAAGCATCAATAACCACAATGTTTACAAAAGTCAGACGTTTCTTCTTCGTAATAACAAGGACGGTAGGTTCAACTCTCATTATTCGATCTATTTTAACATTTATCATGTAATGTAAGTCCACAGATTCTTCTTCATTTCCAACTCTGTTGATTAATATACATGGTGTGTAAAAATTTTTCGTTTTTGTCTATTTGCCTGTCTCTCTGGCATCACCTATTTTTGTATCAGTACTATCATCGTTATCATTGCTACATTACAGTTTCCTTCTTTTTCGTCTTATTTGTCTTTTTGTGATAGGTCCGCGAATCTTAGAAAGTATAAGTTCAACTATCCACCCATATCCTTGTTGCTCTTCGTGAAGAGTAATTCTTTCAATAATAGTCATAGTAGAGTTAAGTAACTTGATGTTCCTGTAGTTTTAAGGATTATTTTTATGTCTTTTTTAAATATGGAAATCGTTATGCAGTTTTTCCAGTCACTCGATATTTTTTATTTGTCTAACGTTAGTTGAAAGAGTTAGTTCTGTGTTTAAATAGTTTCTCTAGTAATATATCTCGACTGGGTGATTTTTGATTCCGTAACTTTCTTGTCGCTTCTCGTGTAGTTCGAAAAGCCAGTATTGATATATACCAATGGATTCCGAAAACTTGGTCTTTCATTTACACAAACATTGATTACGCTCCATGTACACAAGCTATCAGTCCTTGTAAATCAGTTCAGCAATGTTGGTTGGCCTTTAGTATTTCTCATTAATCGGGCTGTGCAGCAATAGGCATTCATTTGGAAAGTCCAGATTTAGCAATGTAGTGTAATTTAATATTGAGTTTGCCTGAACTACAAAGCTAAGTAGACAAACACATTTGGTTTCAAATTAGTTGTTAATATGTGTACATTTCCAGAACAATCAATTTCCTGTCGAGCTATCACAACAATCTCAAAATCTCCGTTTATGAAACTAAAGATGCGAACAACTGGATTACATTTACTTGTTAGGTTGGTATGAAAAGTTAGCCAATATAATTTTATATTTTGAAAGAAAAAATAGAGACTAGCGGAAGGGGATATGTGCAAAGCAAGATCTGAGGAATCGGCGAGGCAGTGGCAATCGAAAAACCATATTTTTCGAGAAATAGCCGGTTTGGAAGAAATTCTCTTTCGCTTTTACAATAAAAGGTCGAGAATAAGCCAATAATGAAATGGCAATCAACACACATAATTTGCAAAATTGTCTATAGAGAAGATATTCCTTGAATGCAGGAGATGGGAATATGGCCAAATGGAAATTGAAACCGGCAATATGAAACTGCAAATAGAAAAAAAAAATTCTGAATAGTTGTAATGCCCAAATACTATGCATATATTGTTAGTAACTACAATAAAATCAACAATCGTTTTTGTTAAGTCAGTTTAAAACATTGAAGCCGCCACTGCCTTTATACCGACTGAGTGGAGCAAAGCGGTAAACCTCTTCACGCGAATTATAGCTCAAGAATAGTCAGAAGTCAGGTACTTACCGTCAAGTTGACAGGCTGTGTATCTTGCTTCTGCATGTTTCAGGTAAATCAATAGGGGCGTCGTTGCTCGATCTAGAAGCCCCCCAAGCATAATCGTGTTTGAAATTGTATTCTCGCCTCACTCAATATTGTGGCAACTTAGCGTATATAAGTTTTGAACTCATCCCCATTGGGGTGTGTTGATCACCATTTGCAATCAGTGGCTGACTTTACTAGGCCATCAAAACTAATTTCCCCAGTGTGCACACCGTCGCACCGTCGCGCATGTAGGTAGTTTGAGGCTTATCCACTGATGGTATCGGCATTTTTAGCTGTGTCCGGCGACCTTTCTAAGATATACCTATACTTAAAAAATCCACAAAAGCCTTGAGATTTCAATAAAAAGGATTTATTTCTTAGAAACCACTCTACATCGTTCAAGAAGAAATCATTCTTATCAAATAAATCGATGAATCGGTGACTAACTTCAAGGGTGAAATCTCACAAAACCAATAAATGCCTTTGCAATGTATCAAGAGGAACATAAAGATTTGCCAACTATGCGATCGTTTGACCGGTTCCTTCTTCTTGCTCTGTAACCTCTGAATACTAGCTGTGTGCACTTTATCAATAGCTCTTTTTTGTTCAACTTATTATTAAAATGAAAAAATAGATATTTAGAAACCAGTGTAGTTGCTTTTACACACGAAAGTATTGTCAATTTATGAGAAGAATTTTCTTACAATATTTAAGTGTACAATTATTTTTAGCCTTAAAGCTGGTAATACACAATCAAGTTGTTCTGCTTACTGCCTACAGTAATGATTTAGTGTTAAAAAAAGATATGCAAATCTCTTCGTGAAGTCCAACATGTGGATAAACTATAACGTTTACTGCTTGAGTAGTGGAGCTAAAAAAAGAAGAATAGTCATAGACCTCGTAATGGAATTGTATGATATATCGTAACAATTTAGCATTCCATTTAACTGAATATTTAGTTAAATTTCCAATTGCACGCCCCATTGAATCCTTTTTATGAGACTAAGTACCTATTCAAACCGGACTTTCGGGTTCAAGCACAGCTTCGCGAAGGCCTGCGTTCGCAAGAGAAGCCTGAAAAGCAGAAATCCAAGATAAACTCTCCCGCAAACATAACTTCCAGAATTAGGCACGTAAAAATCCTAAACGCTGAACAAATTAGGGCGACAGGCCCGAAAAATAAATAAAATGAGTCCCCGTCCGTATCTCTGTGCTAACTACCAACAGTGATATCGCGAGCAAATCCTCGTCATGGAAGCGAGAAGTAAGAGACTTTCGATGAAATCTTCTTTGGGGAATTTGTATTCAGAGAAAGCTTTCAGCGGCCGCGTTTACCTTGATTTCATTTATTAAAGGAAATTATTGCAGTTAGTTTGCGCAAAACATGCCGGAAATAGATTGGCCCACGCCGGAAAATGTTTTGCCAGTTTTAAATATCTCGTTGCTCTTAGCGGAGACGTGGGGTTGTGGTATTAATGAAGTTGTTGGAAAATGTTACGTATTTAAATATTGCAGAATAAAGACACCGTAAAGTTATGAAAGTTCCAGCGTCTTAAACAACCAGCATGAGCAACACGCATGTTGCAACTTCCGTGACGCAACTCTGATATTTAATTAAATAATATTTCAGGCAGAATGGGTGGAACCCGCGGAATTACCATAAAATACCCTCGTAAACAACCATAGATAATCGAGAGAAACCTGCACTGCAGATATTGCGATTATTATGGCTCCAAATTATACACCCGGTGTGATTTAAGTTTTACATCAGGCCAAAAGGGGAGCACTTTCAATCTAGACTTGCCGCCGTGTTGCTTTATAGTTGCATTTTTTCGCAATTAGCGATCTAAATGCAGGCTCAACGACGTGTGAATCGATTAGACTGCATAATACTTGCACTGCGAACACTTAACACTTGATTTATAAGAGATAATTTACTATGTAGACGTTATAAATTACCGGTACACGGGTACGGGAGATAATCGAGTTTAGGAGTTTGAGGTTGATAACGATCGCAAGATATGCCAGCTCGTGAAAATTGAAATTGGAACCTGAAGCATTGCGAATTTAGAGCAGGGAATTTAATTCATTAAAGATAAATAATATGTCTGTGCGGATTACAAATGGGGGCTGTAATGATAATCACTGGGGAAAGTTCCCAGAAATAACTGAAAAGAAACTGAATTGCCGATACTATCGTTCTCAAGCGATGACTTCTACTGTAAAAACGCTCAAATCGTAGAGAAAATATTCATTTTATCTTATATCGAAGTGCTACCCAAAAGGTAGAAATAAAAGTTCTTAATTTAACTCTCAATATTTTTACGTTAAAGTGTAATAGGTTAATGAAAAACATCGAGTTGAAGTATTAGAAAAACACAAAAAATAATATTCAGATCAAACTTAGGCTTTCAGCAGCTACTTATATACTACTTCCAAGGAAATGTCCATCAGTGCATTGAACTGCTATAAGTGAGAAGGTGCAGACCTAGAGTTAGATGCACCAGAAACAAGAAATATAGAACCTGTATAAAGGTATCAATGTTTAAAAAGTGAAGATTGGAAGTTGAGGATATAGTGGTTTTACGAACAGGTCAAGTGGTAGGTACCAAGGATGTTTGAAAAGAAAAGAAGTAGAAGAAATTCTCGAAAGGGTTGCATTGATCATGTGGATGGAGATTTAGAAAAAGGAGGAGAAAAATAAAGCAGCTGATAACTATTTTTCAGGATATGAAATAAACTAACAACAAAAGGATAGAGTCGGCCAGGATATCGATGAATGAAAGCAAGAATGGGATCTTAAAATAATGGTTTAAACTAATAATTGGATGTTGTACCAGTCATAAAGGTACAAATGGTTATATGAACAGCGGGTGCATCAGGGAAACAAAGATAGAAAATATGAAAAAGGTGGCTTACAAAAACAAAACTCGAATATTAACAGAACAAAGCACCTAAAGAGACTATGTTGTGGAGAGAGGAATAATTAAAGGAAAAGGTAAATCAAAAGTGGAAGCAAAGAACTGACGAATGTATTAAAAAACAAATTGAAACTTAAACAGGCAGAAACTTGTCTTTGGTGTTTACGTCGTCTAGAATACCTGCAAATGAAGAGAACGCGATCAAATAACCAAAAAGATATTTAAGCAGATCTATTGAATGTTGAAACCTCGTATTTCATTTTTTACACATAAAACAGGCAACGTCCATAATACCCTAAGTGACGTCACTGTATACAGTTGTACTTTAAAATACTTCTATGGGACTCCCAATGTAGCTATAATCTACTGTTACAGCGCAAAACTTACTTCTCGATAATGTAACGCACTTCTTATCTACGCACTGTTGTTACATGCAGTTAGCAGACACAGTCTACTTGATTATCATCTTGTAGTGCTTGAGGGTCGGTGTTGGAGTCCGTGATTGGGAGGCGTCTTCTCTAGTACTCGGGAGAGAGAAAGAGATATGAAGTGGAGCCCTTCTTGGAGAATATATCAACGTTGGATTCGAGAGACGACTGAGTGACGATAAAGTAGCCAGGTACTCGTCTGTGCGGCGACAAAAAGAATACCTAGTTCAAAAACAGTCCAAATCCACCTGATCGAGCGGAGAATGAGCGAAACATATAAAGCGACCAAAACACCAGTTATTTCAAAATACGTCGGGAAATCAACGTTAAACCCGCTATTCAACCGTAATAGGCATGGAATCCTTAATAAGCGACAACTATCCTTTTGATATGGCTATTCTTTATGTCACATTTTACCCCGTCACCGTACATCTGTCTCGCTCTAGCGTTGAAAGCCTAAGTTCGAGATAATACGTTAACAATGAATCGGGGGAAGCGGCTGCGCGACGCCACGCTCTCGCCTAGCTGTTAAGCTCTGACTGAAAATGCGGAAAATGGAATCTGCAATAGCTTGAAGCGCATTAGCTTGAAGCGCATGCTCCATCCCAGTGCAAAACAGAGGGAGAAAAAGTAAATACCACTTAAAATGATTCCGAAAAATAAGTATTTCACCAAAAGTAGAGTTAAAGTTAAAAATATCATAGAAAAGGTATTTAACAGTACTATACAGGAAGTAGTAAATTCCCCCATAACGGATGATTAAGAAAAAATACAAGCAAAGAATAAATAAAAATATTGAAGTATCCAAGACAGTGTAGTATCTAACGACGGTTCGTAAGATTAGCACAAATGCATGCAAAGCAATTGCCAAGAAGAGGTTATCAAGAGTGATAATGGAAACCTCGACCAAGATGCATTCGTGGTGTGGACCAAATTGATAAAAAATAAAGAGAGAAGAACAGTGAAAAAAGTATCGATCAAAATATCGAAGTATCAAAGATGCAACGGCGGTTCGTACGATTAAGGCATGAGGTACCCATGCATCTAAAAAATGACACAAAACACTCCCAACAGTTGGAATGAACGCAGAGGTAAATAAAGACCTAGAACATAATGCACTGATCGTGTGGAGGAAGACTGGTAAATATTAAAGATCGAGGATTAGGGAGAAAAGCAACAATCAAAACATCAACATATGAAAGACAGGGTAAGATTTAATGACTGTTCGTACGATTACCCATGTGGCACTCATGCATACAGCAACGTAGTTAAGATAACGTTATCAAGAGCTGGAATGGAGACAGGAAGATCAAAACTTCGAAGACGATTAATTGCTTGTGTGGAGGGAGACTGATATAAATTAGACGTCGGAAAATTGGAAGCCAAAGCGCTCATCAAAACATCGATATATAAAATACGGAATAGCGTAACGACGTAACAACGGTTCGTGCCGTTAAGGCATGTATAATCCGTTCACGACCTTTTTGGGACAGAGTTGGCTATGATTTTTTCTTTTCATGTTGGACTAACTGATTCGGTGATGTAGCGGACGCAACTTTTTTTTTGTCAGTGTCTGTTCGACATTTTCTTGCCACTAC